>OZ024768.1:5625430-5992930 GCA_964017025.1 Stenichneumon culpator | reverse complement strand
GCACTCTGTCAAATCGTTCCGTAGGTTAAAGTTAATTACACGTTTCTATGCTGTGGTTGTTTATATAGAACTGAAGAACATTTTATTATTATACTTTAAACACTGGGTAGTATCACTTTCACGCGACCGTCGCGCTATCTTTCGGTTAATGGAATTATTAGTTTATTCTTCACTATACGCGCGGCAGCTGACAACTGTTTATCGTTACCGGTTTTGAACGATTTATTCGTTTGTTTTATATTTTGCGTTGTGATTTAGTCGGTTGTGTTAATTTGTCCGGTTGTGTAAATTGTTTGGTTGTGGTGCAGGATTTGTCGTCACGTGTCGAGGAGCAGCGAGTTTCGAAGCAAGATTGACGATTTATTCAAGTAATAAATATATTCATAATTAATCAATAAATGTATTTTTCGAAAATCGAAACAAACGCAGGAATAAATCTTTTGCTGACGATGCTTCGATCTGTCTGATGAATTTCCCCCTCTCGATAGGAACGGCATCAACAGTTTTATAATAATTGAAGACTCTGATAAGACAGATTTTTTGGCACCCATATTAGCTTCGATGGATTAGAATAAAATGTAACGTCAATCTACCAGAGTTCCATCCATTGCTTTTAATTATAGGATTTATGGATCGTTGCCATCGAGAGGAGGTAAATGTCTCGTACAGAATCCAAGCATTGTATGAGACAGAGTGAAGAAAAAATCTTTTGCTGACGAAGCCTGTATTTTGTATATGGGATAGTAATGTCCCCTCTCGATAAGAACAATAGATAGACATTGTCTAATTCAGGGTACCGATAAGAAAAATTTTCTTTGCTCTAATACTAGCTTCGATGGGTTCGAATAAAATGTATTGTCAGCGTACAAGAGCTTCATTCATTACATTTCATTATAGGATTTATGGATTGTTGCCATCGAGCGGAGGTAAATGTCTCATACAGCACCTAAGCAGCGTATGAGACAGAGTAAAGAAAAATCTGTCGCTCAGCTTGTAATTTGTGTGGGATAACTTCCCCCTCTCGATGGGAACAATAGACAGAAATTGTACAACTGAGAGTAACGATAAGACAGATTTTCTTTGCACCCATGGTAGCTTCGATGGGTTAAAATAAAGAGTTTCATCAGCGTACCAAGGCTTCATTTATTACATTCGATTATACGATTTATGGATTGTTGCCATCGAGAAGAGGTAAATGTCTCATACAGAATAAAAGCAGCGTATGAGAAAGAGTGAAGAAAAAATCTATCGCTAAGCTTGTATTTTGTATCGGATAGTTTCACTCTCTCGATGGGAACAATAGACAGAAATTGTATAATTGAGGGTACCGATACGACAGATTTTCCTTGCACCCATAGCAGCTTCGATGGGGTAAAATAAAATGTATCGTCAGCGTACCAGAGCTTTATGCATTACAGTCCATTGTAGGATTTATAGATCGTTGCCATGGAGAGGAGGTAAATGTCTCATACAGAACCCAAGCAGCATATGAGATAGAATGAAGAAAAAATCTGTTGCTAAGCTTGTATTTTGTATGGGATAGTTTCCCCCTCTCTATGGGAGCAATACACAGAAATTGTAGAATTGAGGGTACCGATAAGACAAATGTTCTTTGCATCCATGGCAGTTTCGATGGGTCAGAATTAAGAAAATGTATCCTATGTCTGTCGTTTTGATTTGTAGCTCTGCAAAAATTGGATTCCAAGTACTTGACAGCATGGATCCATGACATATTGTTGATAACCAATCATTTCTTTTTCTAATAAATTGATGATAACCAACCTTTTTTAAAACAAAAACTTTTAAAAAAGGGTGAAAAGTTATTTACACATGACTTCCTCATTAATTACAATTTTGCTCACCGCTTTCTCTATGAGAAAAGTCATTGATCGATTTTGGCTTCTTCATAGAGGAACTTATGCGCAAAATTGTAATAAATGAGGGTGCTATGTGCAAATTATTTTGCCTAATTTTCGTAATCAGCGTGAAAAAATATATTAAATGTAAACCTGGAATGACGTCTAACGAAAGAAGTTTATCGACAATTTTTATAGCCAATATTGCAAAAATGAGTGATTTTAAGTATTTTCAACAGCGATATCTTTGCTTCCGATGGCATCGCGGAAAAATCCAGGTACCTATCATCATGCTCAACGGCAGAAAATATTTTAGTAACAATCCCAGGTAGAAAAACTTGCCGTTAAGCGGGTATCGTACCATTGATACCGCCACCGTGCCGTCATCGTGCCGTCATTTTTCTATTTGGGAATGTCGTGTAGAAGAATCGTGTACTCCGTTTAACGAAAATAGAGGGTTATAGAAAAAGACTTTTCAATCATTAAGTCACTTATTCGATGTTCGCGGTTTTGTGGCCATGTCTAATGTATTTATCCCCGCTGATTACGAATCTCAAACTTATTTTACTTCTGGAGCGATATACGATGCAGAAACTCTCGTCGGACGTAAAACAAACATTTTCCGATAAATTCAAAAAATTTTAAAATCTTATAAAATCAACAGTATACTGTAAACAGTTCGATCCATTTTGACCAAACTCAATACAAAACATTGTACAGTTTTAGTCTATCCCCGTGTTAAATTTCAGCTCGATACGTCCATGTTTACTCGAATTGTGTTATTTTTAGTATTTTTCAAAAATATCAAAATTTCATAAAATCTGCTCGCTTGGATAGATTGCCGCCAAATTTAATACCAAAGATCTTAATCATAGTATTAAGAAGTTAATCATAGTATTATTTGTATGCAACTTTAGGGCGATAGTTCACAATTTTTTGTTTTAAGTTCTTTTTTTCGAAAACATAGCTTCCTCTATAAGGAAGTAAAATCGGAAGTTAAACGAAATTCGCAGCCCATAATTGTTTTACCTAAAAGTTAAGCACGACGTTGACGTTGAAATAAGTTGAAACACTTGCGATTCTGCTGATCGCAGCGTGATGTTCGTATACACTCGGAGCGACACATATTTTCGACACTGAAAGCTTGATACTTGAAAAGTGTATCTGCTATTAGTGAGATCTATCTATGTCACCGTATCGAGTCTGTTTAGATACGCAGGAACCGCACGAGTATCCCTGTGTACACAAAACTGGATAGACCGCTGGTAGACCGGCAAGTTTCCGTACGGATGTCTACTAACTCCGGACTGTAGGAATTCGCTGTATCCGATAGTCGTCCATACCTTTCTACGTTATATGGACGGTCGATGTTCCTGCTAGAAACATTGGGGTATTCAGCTAGAATACGCGATATCTTAACCATAACGACACCAAGATTCTTGGACGTAAAATACTTTCGGTAATAAAAACTGTTATGAAATTGTAAGATCATATAAAAGTCTCATCTGAAGGGTATATCGTGCCGGTATTCGATAAGACTTCACTTTTGACCGTATGCGCCAGTACTCGTAAACAAGGTTGCTTACAGTTTTTATTACCGACCGAGCCCAGGTCGAGTGGGCATGCAGGTGTTCTATATCACTGTATCGAGTCTGTTTAGATACGCAGGAAGCGCACGAGTTAACGTTGAAATAAGTTGAAAATTTCAATTACAGGGGTCCTTTGTTATTGCAAATGTTTATCCGACTGTTTACGTCAATTAACCCACAATGCTTTATATTTCAGCTTTTAAAAGTCTGTAAGATCCGTTTCTTACAGCGATTTTCTTTCTTTCTTTCAGATCCCCTTATTCGTGAGAAGCTTCCACGCGTGAACCCCCTTCCCTTCCCTCTTTTCTTATTTTACCACGATAGCCGCTTCGTGCGCTATTCCTCTTTTTTCGTTAATTTTTGTTTATATCTATAGTCGCTTCGTGCGCTATACCAACGGCTGCTATAAGCGCTGGCAAAAGCTGCTATGAGCGCTGGCAAAAGCTGCTATAAGCGCTGGCAAGAGCTGCTCTCAGCGCTCTATAAACTTAATTATACAACTTAAGTGTTATTTGTAATAAGCCAGCAGCCATAGCACAGGCATTGTGTTCAAAAAACGGTAGTAATCAAGGGCTTAAAAAAATTAGTTGCTTCATAAATTATACAAGATGTATACTCTGAATGAGTACCCTAAGAAAATTCGTCAAGAATTAATTATTGCGACAGGACAATGGCTCAATGATGACCATATTGATGAGTTTGGAAAGCTGTTGAGTACGTGTTCGGAATTTAATCCACGGCCGCAGTTTCTTATTTTTGATCCTGAGCTGATAACGCCTGTACCACCAAATGAGAAACATATACAGGTGTTGTTCAGCTGCAACGATTTACGCCCAAAAGATGTCAATGGCGGCCAACTTCCAATTGAAGGTGGTCACTGGGTTTGTAGCTATTATGATGGAAACAGATTATATGTGTATGATTCCCTCAATGGGAAAAGGCTGCATGCACATCACTTACTGTTCTTGCAGGCGTTGTATCCCTATTACGATTTCGCTCGACGCGACTCCGTTTCGTTTCCGTTAGTAGACCAGCAGCCAAACAGTGATGATTGCGGAGTGTACTCTATTGCTTTCGCGATAGCTATATTCTAGGGATTGAAACCAGAGAATATGCGTTACCATCAACCAACAATGCGTCTCCATTTACTGAAGATGTTTCTATCGGGCGTAATCGAGCAATTCCCTTGCAATCCAATCGAACCTACGATCATTGTTTCTCTCGCTCAGGTAAAAAAATATTGGCAGGCTTCGATATTGGCAGCTGAACGCGAAATTGATGCCAGGCGACTGGTGAGGACTGAAAGTTCAAATTCTGAGCCAATAATCATTGATTATTGTGTCAGCACCGAACCACTGCCGACAAGTAAGGTACACGAAAAAGGTTTTAATGACCACGTCTATGGTAAGCGTGTGACTTTTGCCGACTATCCCCCAAAATGCATCGCCGGGAGAACCACCGGGCGAAAAAAATTACAGAAAAAGGGTGTAAAAGCTAAGTTGACTAATCGATCGCAAACTCAAACGTCTGAGAAGTCTCCAGAGGCCCCAACTTCCGAGAGTATGGCGTCATTGGGAGTGAACTCACTTCCAAAATGCGATAGCGAGGTCAAAGATGTAATGTCTTTGACCCCTTCAAATCCTTCTAAATCCAGGGCAAAAGTCACATCTTCTGAACTGGATATGGAGAAAAGGCGTAAAATGATTGATAAACAAGCAACGCATGGAGAACTAAGACAAAAATTATTGACTGATCAAAAACAGATTTTGAGTTTTCATAAATATCGGGAAACGACATTAACCCTCGGAAGTGAATCGAGCAAAGCTAACGTTGTTAGCGATAATAGTATGGAATCATTGGTGGTAAATCTTTCCTCAGATACTGATCGCGATATAGAGTCCTTCATATCCACTTCCAGCATATCAAAATGCAATAATAAAATTCCGTCTTACGAAGATAAGTTGGTCGATAGTCCTGAACTGCAGTCGGCTAAAAGGCATAAACATGCTAATCAGATGGCTAAATGGAGAGCTAAAAAAAGGGAAGAATGTGGCCAAAATGATACTCCTGAACTGACGTCGGATAGAAGGCGTAAACATGCTGAACAGATGGCTAAATGGAGGGCAAAAAAAAGAGAAGAATGTAGCCAAAACGATGCTCCTGAACTAGAGGCGTATAAAAAATGTAAGCATTCTGAACAGACGGCTAAATGGAGGGCAAAAAAAAGAGAAAACTGTAGCCAAAGTGATACTCCTGAACTGGAGTTGGATGAAAAGCGTAAACATGCTAAACAGACGGCTAAATGGAGGGTTAAAAAAAGTGAAAACTGTAGCCAAAATGATACTCCTGAACTGGAGTTGGATAAAAAGCGTAAACATGCTGAATAGATGGCTAAATGGAGGGCAAAAAAAAGCGAAGAATGTAGTCAAAACGATACTCCTGAACTGAAGTCGGATAAAAAGCGTAAACATGCTGAACAGATGGCGAAATGGAGGGCAAAAAAAAGCGAAGAATGTAGCCAAAACGATACTCCTGAACTGAAGTCGGATAAAAAGCGTAAACATGCTGAACAGATGGCTGAATGGAGAGCCAAAAAAAGAAAATATAATTTCATCGATCCGTCCGTTGCTTCGTCTATAGATGACGATGATAAAACCGACATTGGTAGCGTTGTAGCAAAGCGGATGAAATTATCTTCATATACCGATGAAGATGTGAGCGTCCTTAATTCCTCAGATGAATGTGATCGAGGCGTTAGTAGCTGTGTTGTAGCAAAACGGGTTAAATTGGTCCCCCTTACTCGACAACGTACATTTACACAGAGACTGCTAGCTGAAGCCAAACAAAATATGATTCGCAGACTTAAGGAGGATAAGCGTATAAAAGAAGGTATGCAAACCCCGTACACAAAAGAATTTTATGTTCGGGCTGTATGGACAAGTTTAGACGCACCATCTTCGCCTCTGGCAGGCAGATTGGAAGCTGAGCGTATTGTCACGTGGTGCTTTACTATCAGAAAACAATACCTTATCCGACTTAGAAGGACACTCGCGAATAGTAAAATAAAAGTAGAGACATGTTTGACGCGTTCGGCAAATGTTACCTGTTCAAATCCACGTGATGAAGTTCAAACTTTATGTGGACCGTCGAAGCACACTGCTTCATCTGAGGCTTATTATGCAGACGCTTCCTATCAAAAGATTGAACAATCAGAACCGGATGCTCAAGGTAGATCTATGAACATGTCGCCTTTGATAAAAACGAAGAACAAGAAAACAAAATCATGGGGATGTGGACCTCTTTGTAAGACTGATGATCATTATGTATTGAATAAATTGAAAGCGTTTTGTCAACAATTAATGAATTGTGAACTACGCGAGTTGGATAATTTTTTGCGTACTGCCCATCAGTGTTCTAATAAAGTTAATCCTGAGAAATTGGGCCATCCCCACAGTTGCTACATGAACCCGAAAGAATGTTTGTCGACTTTCTTATCACTTGAAATTCTAGCCCCTCATTTTCCGATGATGCGGAATCTAAAGAGATGCGTTCATGATTTAATGAATTTCAATAAAAAATTGAGGTATTTAGATGACGCACTAAACAGCAATAATATAGACATGCTCAAAGGAATCGCCAACGAGGCTCAGAAAAAAGCTGATTCTATCAAAACCGCTATGCTTGAAATTAATTTGAATGAGCGCGAGATAATGTCGAGATATCAGTGGGCGTTCAGAGCTTTCACCAAAAGAGTAAATGATACTCCACGCCTTCCGTGTATTTCCTGTGAAAAGTTTTGCACTGAGAAAAATACCATTAAAATTGATCTTTCCAAAGAATCAAGGTATGGCAACAGTTGGAACACTTTCAAAGACTGTCTCAAGAGGTTTGATTTGCCTTATGAAGGAGATAATTATATCTGCCGATATTGTGACGGTAAATTCTCTCAAGATAAGATGCCACCTACATGTATCGCTAACGATCTTTATGTAAGGCCAGTTCCACCGATGATGCAAAGTCTCAATATTTACGAGACTATATTAATTCAACGAGCAAAGGCTTTTCAAGTAGTACAAAAATTAGGTACCGTGTCGAAAAAAAATCAACTCCATAGTCACAAGGTTCCCAAAGTGGTAGGTAGAACATTTCATCTACCTTTGCCCATAGATGAAACATTGAAAAAAATTTGTCCTGCTAGTGATCCAATTAATGCTGAACACGAATTGTATATACTAGTTCGTGGTATTCCGACAAAAGCTAGAGTAATATGGGAACAATTGGTCGATTTGAAAAAAGTTTGGCTGATTCTACAATGGCTGCAGAATAATAATCCATTGTACTTGGGAATAGAGTTGCCAAAATCTGACGAAAATTTATTGCCCCATAATCTAAGAGACGCAGAATACCAAGAAGAGCAACTTGACTCAAATAATGACCGTTTGGAACACGATGATGTTTCATCCGAGCATGATAAGAAAAAAGCTGCTCTCTTGACGCAAATGTCACAATCGGATGGATATTACGAAAAATATAGCATTTATCCCATCCATAAAAAAAAAATCAATCAAACTGCAACGGATCTCTATCAAATGCTTAAGGTTTATGATCGCCCGTTGGCTAACAGAGCGGAACATTTGGATCTGAAGTGTTTCCCGGATTTATATCCATATGGAGAGAATGGCCAGAACGAACCGAGATCGGTACGCCTTACAGATTTTGAATTTATTAAATCGAGGCTTATGCCGAAACATCGTCAGTTTCGATTACACGAGCAGTACTTTTTTTTCCTCTTGTACAATAATAATTTGCGACAAATTAATGCGGGCATTTTTCACAAATTGAATGTTACCAATCCCCGTTCTAAATATACGGCTGCAAACTACTTAGACGAAATGTCCAAGGGACTACTTGAGTCAAATTTGAGTACGATATTTTCGAGATTGAGAAATACTGAACAATTCTGGGTGATACCGAGAAGTAATTTAACATGCATGATTCGAAATTATGGACCTGCTACATGGTTCCTAACATTCAGTCCAAGTGAATGGCTTTAGACGGATTTAGTGGAATATCTTCGAGATGTAAATGACATCCCGATTGAAAAAAAAAATGAGTCCGATGCAGTTGATAGTTTCCGATCCCGTGTCGACGTCTCGATTTATCGATATCAAATTTCAAGCAATGCTAGATTTCATTTGCTCTCCAGATAATCCCATTGGCCAGGTTGAACATTACTTTTGGCGTCGAGAATATCAAACCAGGGGTGCACAGCATTTCCATCTTTTGATTTGGATCAAGGATGCTCCCATCATCGGCAAATCGTCAGAGATGGAAATAGCTAGTTTCATTTTGAAATATGTAACGTGTAGAATGCCGGATAGAAAAGTTTCGCCCGAATTATATCGACGTGTCAAAGATCATCAATGCCATCGTCATAACTCGTACTGTATGCGAACTAAGAAAACTAAAACTGGTTACACTAAGCGTTGCAAATTCGGACATCCACGTCCTTTGACAGAAACCTTAAAGCTTCGTGATGTTTCTGTTGCTATTGCTGGCAGGAAACAATTAAAAACAAAGAGTAGACTATATGATTTACCACGTGGTTCAGCAGAGCCGTATGTTAATGATTATAATCCAGCTATACTTTGCGCTTGGGAAGGAAATATGGATTTACAATTTGTTGGTGAGGAATCTACACTATTAACGTGGTATACCACAAAATACGTTTCCAAAGCAGAAAAAAGTAACATTGCTGATCCGTTCGAAATTCTTAATTCGACCAAGAGTGTTGCTAGTTGCCTTTGGAACCTTTCTATGCGCATGTTAAGTAATCGAGAATGTGGAGCATTCGAAGCTGCCGACAGTCTTCTCGGAATTGGATTACATGGCACGGATTCACAGACTACAATAAAATGGGTAGATGTGAATATGATTCGAAGCAGACGATTAAAGCCCTGTACGGCAATCGAAGCTCTGCAATCGGAATCCACGGATCTATTTTATGCCTCTGTTGTCGATACGTATTATCCTCAAAGGCCTAAAAAATTAGAATCCATTAATCTATATGATTTTGCTAAATGGTACAACGTTACGGATAGAAAACCTACAACCATTGATGAAGTCTATAAAATCGGTGCATCGAAATACTTGACGAGACGACCACGTGGTTGTCTTATTAATCACTGTATTTACAATGTCAAAACGCAACCAGAATTGTATTATTACTCGATTCTGATATTATTTCAACCATGGAGAGAAATCGCCGAACTCAAAGGCACAAGTGAAACATATGCCGAAGCATTTATGTCTTTGCAATCACAGCTTGCGGACGGTTTGCGTTACCATGAGAAAATTAACGAAATCAAATTAGCCATGGAATGTGTTACAGAAGAGGTTGCAAAGCACTTGAAGAGTCCTGAAAAAGCAGACGATCTTTGCAATAACGAGATTCTAGAATGTGTTCCCGTTGAAGTAGAAGGTGCTATGAAGGACTTTAAAGATGTTGGAGACAAACTTGATGCAAACAATCTTTCAGAGATGATCGCAGAATTGAATGCAGATCAGAAACGGATCTTTGATACAGTTACAAATGCTTTGCAGTCTCAAAATGAAATAATAAGACTGTATATAAGCGGAGAGGGAGGAACGGGAAAGAGTTTTTTGATAAAAACTTTGAGGTTGTGGACGAGAAAAGTTCTCGATAAAGATGCAGCAGTAGCTGCTCCAACAGGTATAGCAGCCTTTAATGTCGACGGGTTGACGATACATCGTCTCTTCCAGTTGCCAGTTGAACATGGGCACACGGCCAAATATCGAGAACTCTCCGATAGCGTTCTCAAATTATTACGGGATCAACTCCGAAACGTGGCTTTAATAATCATTGATGAAGTTTCTATGATATCTAATATCACGTTAATGTATATTCATTTGCGGTTGACGGAAATATTTAATACCGGAGAATCCGACGACGGTTGGTTTGGCAAAAGACATATGATTGTCTTTGGCGATCTATTACAACTTCCGCCTGTCCATGAAGAACCACCATTTATGAGTCTGTCGAAAAAAACATTGACGAATTTATTGGAGCCATGGGACCCGTTGACTTATGGTCTACTCTATTTTGTTATGACGAGCTTAGAATCAACATGCGCCAGAAAGGCGATCATTCCTACAGAGAATTGTTATCCAGGATTCGAATAGGAGTGGTACTCGATTCCGACACGAAAGTTTTACAGTCAAGAAAATTACAGTTCAGTGCAACAACAATTGAAGGTCGATTGAATGAAATATGCGATTACATGTGTAAACTACCATTGGATGCAGTTTGTTTACTTCCCACCTGTGCGCTTTGTGATTCTTTAAACGCCGCGATGTTGGCCCGAATCGATTCTGAAGAAATAGAACTTATCGCGCAAGATACTGTGGAGTGTGTGTCATATATGAAGAAAAAAGTGTCCAAAATTTTGTGTAATGACGACGATGGTAACTCACGAACGGCCGGAATGTCAAAAGTCATTACTGTGAAGGTGGGATCACAGATAATGATTTGAAGAAATATCGACGTAACACTGGGTCTGGTCGATGGCACGATTGCTACAGTTGTTTCCATACGACGAACGCTCGATACTAACGGTGTTGAATCGATCGATATTTCATTGCCATCCGGAGTACAGCATACATTAGAACGTATGAGTGTGAAATTTGAAGTAATGGATCGAGCGTTTGTTGTGAGAAAGCAATTTCCCATATGCTTAAGTTACGGTATGACTATTCATAAGAGCCAAGGTTTGAGCTTAGAGAATGCTCTCGTTGATGCAGGTAATTCCATTTTTAGCTGTGGGCAAATTTATGTAGCTCTCTCGCGAGTTACAAAATTAAAAGGTTTACACCTTATCAATTATGATCCAGCATCCGTCAAAGCTAATCCATGTGCAATACTAGAGTATAATCGTTTGCGAAACAAATACAGGCCTGACCTTGACGGTTTCAATGTTGTTCAGACTCGCGCGATGAAAACGATTGATACTATCTGGTCAATATCAGCTCGGATGTTGGCCTGCCAACAGCAAGTGCAAGACAATCCTCCTGAGAATATTCTATCCAGTGTAAGAGGTCTTGAAAATCGCGACAATGTATCATGCTATGCCATAGCTGCTATACAGTGTATCATACATTGCTCTCCTATCAGAGAAGCTATTTTGATTCAGTCGGAAATAAACGCAGCCATCAGATCATTTGTCGAAGCCTATATGTCCCCGAATAAAAACGATTACGTTGATATTTTAAAACTGCGCAGTTTTCTTGGTGGGACATTTATGGAAAAAATCCAACAAGATGCAGGTGAGTTTATTAATTTGGTCTGTGAACAATTGTGTAGTATTCGAAATACCGTGAATCATCTTATAAGAACTGTGCAAATGTGTCGCTCGTGTGATACTGAAACAAGTTATCCTGGCAATCCAAATAACATTTTATTATTGTCAGTGCCATCAAATGGGAAAAAATCCCTCAGCTTACAAGAAATTGTCGATGATAATATAACAAAGTGGAAGAGCATAAAACTTTCGTGTAATACTTGCAAGGCTTCATCCGTACTTCAAAGAACGAAGATTGCATCGACTCGGCGAGTTCTGATCATCCAACTATTACTATTTTATGTAATAGATGGTCAAGTTAAGAAAAAAATATGCAGCGTTAAAGCCGTACCTACCACAACGGTACGAATCAACGAGTGTAGCTATAGAGTGACAAGTGCCATTTTCCATCATGGTACGAGTGTACAAAACGGACATTATACAAGTATGCTGAGAATGAAACGGACTGCCTGGGTATCTGCTGATGATTCAAGAATTCAAAAACGCAGTTGGCCTCGAAACGGTAAGGATGTATACATATTATTCTTAGAAAAAACATAATATAAAAAAATTATTGTCAATTCCATTTCTAGTCTAATTTATAGTCTATCGATTGAAACGAATACTTTCGAAGTATCAATATGGGAATAACGGTAAACAATGATTAGAAATAAATAATCGTTAACATGTCCACAACTAGTACAGTGACCGAAACAGGTGTACCTACCTTATGTAAAAATAACGCTGCTGGTATGATACATTATTTTTTATTTTAGAGTGTGATTATGATTGCAGAATGTGCATGTTATGAAGATAACCCGTCGTAATTGAGCCTATTGAATCGGTATACATATAATGTAACGGGACGACTCTGGGCCCCCTCCGCGTTTTCGGCAGCAGGAAGAAGGACGACCCCACCTTACACCTTCTGGGGTCCCCACTATCTCCAAAATCGACTCCCTCTACGTAAATCAGTCTATCACGAGAGGAGGAGTCCCACCCCAGTTCGGCTGTCCGATCGACCCACGGGTCGTTCCACGCAGAACATCGGCCTACTCGACGCACTTTGTCAATATCAATTTAACTTTTTCTTCTTTCGCACTTGACGTCTTTCCTTCATTATTAACAACAATTTCCTAACAATTATCTTTTGCTGTTTGAGCCTCTCCCTTACTAACTTTATCGGGATCCACAACTTTAACATTTCCTTGAATCCACATTTAATTAAATTCCTTTTGGTCACCCGCTTCACGGGTAGCCATTTTTGTTTATTACAGACCCCCTTTGTGAAGCCTGTGATGAAGGGTCTAATCACTCGAGCGGCGCGAAACGCGTGAGTGATCCAAAGAACCAATCTGAGGCAATCCCCAATAATTTTATAAATTGTTTTATTAAACAACCAACCGAATCAAGAACAAATAATCTAGCTTCTAAATTTTTTATTCCGACTTTCCCAGAACCCACGTCGAGTCCAGTACACGTACCCTCTGTTATAAGAGAAATTCAATAACATCTTATTCTCTCGTCGAGGAATTAATTTCTACGCGATATTTGTAGCGAGACTATAGCCTCTGGTCTCTGAAGGTCAACCTCGACTATCGCGGTTGGCCCTCGCAAATATCGAAACGATTCAATATATTATAGTGCTTCTGTATATATTTACTATATTCTACTAGTGTTTCTACTATATTATACGAAGTGCCGCATTAGTTTTACGATTAAACAGGGCAGTGTGTCAGTTTCGAGCGTTATACAATAGTTAGTAAAAATACATAGCGCAAAACCTTGATATTGTATAGCTTCTTTCTTCGTGGGTACAAGGCCGAATTGTAATCAATATCCGAATTCTATTAAGTTTTATACGTGTTCATGCATCCAGATTTCATCGGATATTTCATATTGAATTTCAATAAAATTCTTTGATTTTCATCGTTAAACGAATGTTTGTGTTCCTCATTTATTTCCGGCGGGTATTAGTTATCACGCCCTTAATTCTAATATAATTATCATATACAACATGTTACCAGGGCTCTTGACGGTTTTATCTACAAATTATGTCGGCAATAAATCTAAACTGACTTCGTCACTTTTGACTAAAGAATTTTTTCAGTGCATCGATTTCTTTCCAAGATCTTTTATTTATTTATATCATATTATTATCGACTATAAACAATGTTTTCGTTCTGAATTCCCTGTATGTTGATAATAATCAATCAAACTAGATGACTGGATGTCAAAAATAGGTGAAATCAAAGCAAAAAATACTTTTTTTTCAAAAAAGTAAAAAGGTACGCCAAGTACTTAAAATTTGTATTCTCGTCAAGAAAATATGTTTATCAAAAAATCTTAAAAAAAAAATATGCCTATCAAAACAATCTAAAAATAAAAAATAAAATAAAATAAAATCATATGAGCCAAGTAATGGTATACATACAAAATTTTTTTTTTTAAGTTTATCAAAACAATCTTAAAAAAAAATTCGTCAAAAAAGATGTTTTCTCAAAACAATCTTCGACAAAATTCTAAAAAAAAAAATGTCTCAAAACAATCTTTAAAAAAAAACCAGATACAAACAATCTTGACAAAAAAAATTAAGATGTTAATCATATTTATAAATCGGGCGATAGTACAGTGAGATGGCGAACAAAAACTTGGCGTGCCAGTTTTTTTTTACAATAGCTGTCGTACATGGTTCATTCAAATAATCGAGGGAACAGGGGGAACACCGAGTCCCCCACTTTTCCAAATATGACATTGTCCGCCAATGCGATATTGATCCTCTCATGATCCGATCCAACCGCCGTCTTCAGTTCGCATTTGGCCTGCAACACAGGCGCGTAGCAGTACGCGCGTGATTCACGCTCGACGGATCACATCTTCTACCTTCCTACCGTCTTCAGTTTGCGCTGCAACTTGCCGTTGGGCCTGCAACTTGCAGGCCCAACGCAAACTTGGAGGCCAGCCTGCTATGTTGCAGGCTGCCATGTTGCAGTACAGGCACGTAGCAGTACGCGTGTGTGCCCGCTCGACGAATCACATCTTCTATCTATGATTCCATATACAACGTTTTCACTCTTTTTACGGCGATATGTTCCGTGCGTTTGCAACGAATCACCTTGGATAAACCGGGCGTAGCATCAATGCTTGTGTGTTAATGCTTTGTTGATTCTATATGTTTTCCGTATTATCTGAGTTTTCACTTATTCGAGGAACGCCCTCCCCATATTATCTCGGACAAACGAGCCGCTACTGTATAAGAATAATTGTTATTCTTATACAGTAGCACCTCGTTCCACTTCAGCTGAATAACACAATTTCTCATTTTCTCAAGGTCTCAACAAATACATACATTTTGGATGCATGTAATTCTAACTAGAATATGAGTCAAGTAGTAGTTGCATAAGTGGCGAATGAAAGCCTCAAGGTGCAGTTAATTCCCCTCTCCCTCGATTATTTGAATGAACCAAGTACGACAGCTACTGTAAAAAAAAAACTGGCACGCCAAGTTTTTGTACGCCATCTCACTGTACTATCGCCCGATTTATAAATATGATTAACATCTTAATTTTTTTGTCAAGATTGTTTGCATCTGGTTTTTTTTTTAAGATTGTTTTGAAAAATTTTTTGTTTTAGAATTTTGTCGAAGATTGTTTTGAGAAAACATCTTTTTTTGACGAATTTTTTTTTAAGATTGTTTTGATAAACTTTAAAAAAAAAAAATTTTGTATGTATACCATTACTTGGCTCATATGATTTTATTTTATTTTTTTTTTATTTTTAGATTGTTTTGATAGGCGTATTTTTTTTTAGATTGTTGTGATAGGCATATTTTTTTTTTAAGATTTTTTGATAAACATATTTTCTTGACGAGAATACAAATTTTAAGTACTTGGCGTACCTTTTTACTTTTTTGAAAAAAAAGTATTTTTTGCTTTGTACTATTTTCTACAATAATAAAACTTGTACATACCACAATACGGTTGCTCCAAACATTTCTTTCTTAAGTCGCCTACTCGTATTGGTTTTTCTTCTGTGTTTCTTTGCTTTGAATCCGCGACAATAAGGCAACGATAGGCCAACGCTTCGCTTATCAATGTCATATTCAATCTGCAATAGAAATTATATTTTTCTCCATGCCACATCGTGATTTTTTTTTCGTAGAAATACATGCATAATATCTTACCTGCAAAACGGTTTATGGTTTTTCTTCGTCGGTACCATATTTTTCGTGTACTTGTTGACCAAATATTCTATAATTTCCGGGTTTTTCATCAAACTTATTAATCCCGATATAGTATTAGTTTTGTTCATCTTCTCGTCGGGTTCGAGAATCGCCAGCTTGGTCAACATTATCTTCAACGTTTCCATTTCGTAGGAATCATCGACCACACGATAGTTACCTACAGTTTGCGAGACCATGAAAACAAATATGGGTTAATTTTGCAATATATGTTAACTGATACAATTTATAAAATTGCATCGTGTACTATTTACCGTCGTCGATAACACAACAATCCGGAGTCAGTATTTTCTTTATGATTTTTTCGTCCAGCTTTAATTTAGCTGCTATTTGTGTTAAGGTGAATAGCGATTCTTTCGGTATTTGGTTTTCCTTGTTCTCGTCATACTTCGAGGGATTTAATAATGTAAGCAGCTGATCGACTATCGATTCAGACGTTTCGTTGGTACCTTCGGTATCCTTATTGTTTTTTTTTTGTTTTTTTCCTCTCGTTTTTATTGTCGTCGACGTCGACATCAACATCGATGACGTCGTCGTCATCGTCGATGTCATCTTCGAAGTTTTTTTGTTGCTTGTATTTTTCTTGTCGCTTCTTTTTAAAGTCAAGTTTACGTTGCTCATTTTTCTCTTGATTTTTGTTACTGCGATATGACCGATTACTTTTTATATGACTCGATATCCATTTGCGAAAAGTCTGTAGTAGATTTTCTGTTTTCAATGGACATTTCATATTCAGTTGTCGTTGAATCGCCAGGCAGATATCTGTCGACAAATTTATTTACAAAAAAACATATTAATGACATTTTCAAATGACAGTATCAAATGATACATCGTTGTATCGTTCTCATTTTAGTACTGATTTAACTTTACCTTGCAACTTGCATACTTCGTTACGGTGCAGTTTTCTACATCCTTCAGCTTTTAGGTGCTCCGAGTCTCCAAGCATAAGGAATAATTGCTCATCGGGGGACCATATTGCGTTCATAACGGCGTTCAACCTTTTCCTCATGTCCATTGTGCTCATTGCTCTCATCAGATTTTCGTAGTTCATTTTAACGTCGCAGTATGTCGTCTTGGGAACATGAGGAGTTACATCAATGCAATAAGGAATAATTTGGATTATAAATATTTACCATGTGTTGCATATTACGTATTGTATATATATATATATATATATATATATATATATATATGTACTGCATATTTACATTCCCAGAAGCGTCGGGTTCCGTTGGTTCGGGTATTTCCTCAATGGTACCGTCGCAACTTTTTTCCGAGGATAAAGTCCTCTCCCTCATCGCTGTAGATATCGTATCAACAGTCTTCTTCAGACTTTTAATTTCCTTATACAACATTTCGTTGGTGACACATTTAACCTTTTTTTTGCCGGTCTCTTCGGATCTTCACTTTTCTCCAATTCTCGCTTCGACACATTATCCTTGCTACTCAGACGGTTTGTTAACACTTGCCTCATCGCGTTGTTTTCCTCCTTCTTTTCGTCGGTGTCGGTGTCGGTGTCGGTGTCGGCGTCGGTGTCGGCGTCGGCGTCGGCGTCGGCGTCGGCGTCGGCGTCGGCGTCGGCGTCGGCGTCGGCGTCGGCGTCGGCGTCGGCGTCGGCGTCGGCGTCGGCGTCGGCGTCGGCGTCGGCGTCGGCGTCGGCGTCGGCGTCGGCGTCGGCGTCGGCGTCGGCGTCGGCGTCGGCGTCGGCGTCGGTGTCGGCGTCGGCGTCGGTGTCGGCGTCGGTGTCGGTGTCGGTGTCGGTGTCGGTGTCGGTGTCGGTGTCGGTGTCGGTGTCGGTGTCGGTGTCGGTGTCGGTGTCGGTGTCGGTGTCGGTGTCGGTGTCGGTGTCGGTGCTGACGGAGACATCGACGACGGAAGCAGTGTTGAAGAAGCTTCATGTTCCTGGGACAATGGAATTGCAGGGATATGGAAATTTGTGCTAATTGATAGGTCTTTCGCGTGTTGACAATGTCGCAAAATATCATTTGTTGTATATGTAATGTTCTATAATAGTTACATTTTGTTGGTCTACGTTGATTTCAAGGTGCGTAACTTTAGAGTTTGGCAAATCTTTTAATACCGCGTCATCATTGATCTGGGTATCATTGGTTATAGATGACGACTTCGGCGAAGGTACCATGCAATCATTCGTCGACGATATTGATGTACGGCGGTCGACGCCAGTATTAATTCCATCTCTCGTATTATTTCCGTCGTTGTCTTCGTTAGTACCAGTCTTCCGTTCATTACCGATATTCGACGAGCTCGGTACCTTAACAAACGAATACACAATTATTTTTCATTCAATGTTTGCACATTGGATAATTATATCAGAATACCTGAACGTGTTTTCGGTGTTGAAATAACTTGGCAATTTTATCCTCTTGTTGGTTTTCCCCAGTAATAATTTTTTCATTCGCCTGTTTCTTCAGGAATATCACAACAAAAGTTTTATATTAAATGTTATGTAAAGTAAAATATGAATTTATGTATATATATATATATTGTGACGTGGTGCGTCACAAGTTTCCCCCAACGTGGCTCGACGTCCCACCACTCACCTAGGAAAATAACCTAGAATTAGGATCTACTATTGCAATAGAATTAGGATCTACTATTGCAACGACTTGTAATATTGTTAACCCTCCCCCTCAACTTACCCTCAGTCCCTGCCACCCTGTCAGTCCCTCGACTCACTCAACGAAGCCCCCGCAACCCACTGAAGGCTCGTCGCAGCCTCACCGAAGACCAACGAAGACTCGTCGCAGCACCCCGAAGACCATCACAGCCCATCGCAGACCAGCGCAGACCATCGAGGACTCCACCACCGACCAGATTGACCCCGCCAGGTCCAGAACGAGCCTACAAAAATTGTCAACCGACCGGGAATTAAAGCCTGGTACGGCATTCCGGCACTAACCTCCAAAAAAATCCGACAAACCGATGCTCTGCTCCCACACCGACGTCCGTCCCTTGGAGGCCACAGCACCGAAAATTCCACTCGTCTGACCCGTCATGGACAGCCCGGAACCCGACGACACACTCTCGGCTCGAAATAACGAGTGTAAACCGACGAGCTGTGTCGTGCGGGTAAACACCGTAAAATTCCACCCGAGCTGTCAGTGCGACACTTCGTCCGAGCGCCGCGAGGAACCAGCACCTCTCGGCGTGGAGAATATTCGGCGATCGATAAGCCAATCGATGCCGAGGATGCGCGCGCCGAGCGTCGCGACAGGCCTTCCGTCGCGACGAATATTCGCAATCGGCCGCAGCCAATTACGACGCCCACCGTCAAGCTAGTCCCGAGTCTGACCAATCGATTTTCGCAGAAGAATCGCAAATTGCAAGACCGACCCTGAGGTCGGAGAGGAAACCGGAAACGGCATGGCTTTCATCACTTCGAGCCACGGCGTGTGAGAGAGCGATTGTGTGACAGACGAGCGAATATACGAGCAAAGTTTTTTGGAATTTATATAGACCCGGCAAGCCACGTTATACCCGACTCCTTTGTGGAGAGTTACCGCATTTACCTCGACGAGAATTGTACGCCCACGGACACGAATTGGGCCAAATATTGGGAATTATATCGAACCGGAGCGAACCAGGAATATTGAACGGACTTGAGTGAGAGCGTGATCGCACGGATTATTGTAAGCGATACGAATCGTAAGAGACCGGTTGAGTGAGTACATTTTGAGTTTCCCTTCCCCCATTTCTACCTGATTGACTGTCCCATTTCCCACATTCCCCTGAAAATTTGCCCGTCACCCCCCTGGTAATTTTAAGTGATTTTTGATTGTATTAATTTCGACCGTCGATCACCGGCTGCCACGTGCGCCGGCATTTTTTTCTATATTTTTCGTGTGCGCGTGAGTGGTGGCGATCGCGGAGATTTACAGCGCGCGACCGTTAGCGTATTTCCCCCGTTCTCCCCGAGACTAGAAAATCGTCCATAGTATCTATTTTTTTGTGTAATTATTTAAATTTTGCTGTATATTTTTTTTCGTGCCGAGGTAATATCGTCAAGAAGCCCTGGACAGTGCCTGCGGCCTGAGAAAGCTCATTCCCCTCCCTCCCCCGTTCCCGCTAGCCGAGTGACGTAAAAAGGTAATAGATTTTGTTTCTTTTTTCTTGTTTTTTTTTTAACTCGATTAACTAAATCGAGCGTCGCGGTGCTACACCGATACAGTAGCAGGCGCCCAAAAATAAGTGATTGTTCCCCGAGCTTTGAGATTTTTTTTGAGTTGCTAACGTAAGACCAGCATTGTGTAGAATCTCCACCGGCCAGCCCCTCCTCCCCTCCCCTTCCCTGCGATTGACCCTGCGAAGTGCCGTCCCGGCAATTACCGTAAGCCATAGTATTTTCGTAAGTCTTGTTATTGATTATCTTTTAGTTTTCCGATTCTCTTATTTTTTTTGAGTGTTCATTATTCTCCGATTCCCCTAATTTTTTGAGGATTAATTATTTTTCGACCCCCATATTTTTTCTTTCTTCTTGCGCGTTAATTACCCTTCGACTTGTGTATTCTGCCCAGCGTTAACTATTTCTCTATTCCCCCCCCCCCCCCCCCGAGTATTGAGTATTTTTCTACTTTCTTATTTTTCTTGCGTAGTAATTATTTCAGTTTTTTTATTACTTCTGAACTCTTTGCCCCCTGCTCTTATTTTTTTGTGAATTGGTTATTATTATTGTTATAGCGAACTTTCTTTTATGATTATTGTTGAGACTGCCTATTATTTTGTTATCATTATTAAAAGTCATTTTTCCACCTTGCTACACAAAATACTGGAGTATTATTTCCCCTTTCCCTCGCCCTATATTTCCCCGATTGTCCCGTTTGGAAGCGTCAAGGACCAGGAAGCCCCGTCACAAAATTGGCGCCCAACGTGGGGCTCGATAATAACAGGAAAATAGAAAATTTAAACGGTACCCTCAAGGGCGGTGACGTTTTCACCCCTCGGGTGGAGATTTCTTTTTTCCTGAGCTGCAAAATAGTGCTCACCTCGGCACAGAAAATATCCAACCCCCCCCCCCCCCCCTGTACCCCGTATACCGACGTAAATTCTTTCTTACGATTATTATTGTTTCTGCCGCTGTTTCGCGAGTCGTCACCACTCGCGAATATCTTGTTGGCAAGTAAGTACTCCCGTCGCCCATATTTACCCCGAACATTGTATTGATTGCGCCGTATTTCTGTTAATACGCCCTGTATTTTTGCACTGTAACCCCTGCCATTTTTTTCCCCACCCCCTTTCTCTTCGTTACTTCTTTTCTTGTTTTTTTCCCTTTCTTTCTTTTCTTTTTTCCTAGCTTTCCGCCCCGACGCCAGCCCCGAACCCGTGCCATCGAGTTAAATATTTCTTTCTTTTATTTCGTTTTGTTTATATTCAACCCCCCCCCCCCCCCCGATTCATTCTCTGCCGTGAATAATGGAGGATGCCCCAGGCAGCGTAACGACCGCTGGAGTGACCACCCCGACTACCACCAGCATTACCACGGCTGGACCCCAACCCCCGACCCAATCTCGAACACCCACCCCCCCGCCCGAAATGACAGCCCCCCCTCCGGCCCCCGTTGATACTGCCCTCTACAGGGAGGTGAAAAAAATTAAAGCGGATCTAGCTCGCTTCCGCAATGTGAGCGAGTTGATACGGCTCTGCGACCATGCCGGACTAAGTGTCACGGGAACCGCAGAGGACTTAATAGACCGGTATTGGCGATACGAGGTTCGCCGTCGTTATCGGAACGTTCAAGTAGAGTGGGACCCCGTGGAAGACGAACGTGGGTTGGGTTCACCGTTCACGTTGTCATCCGCGCTAGTAGAGCCCGAGCTTAACGGGACGTTACGCTCCCACCTCGCCCGGATAGACCTGAATGCCTCTCAAGCCCCGCTCGCCACCCAAGACCCCCCCCCCCCCGACTGCCGACCCCTTGCCGGAAACCAACCCCCTCAACAATCCTTACCCACCGGTCAAACCCTAGGGCCGTACCAAGACCCCCTCACCTTTGACCATAGTGACGACCTACTGTCCCTACACGACGAACCCCTCCCCCAACACCCCCCCTTACAACCGACCCCCGCCCAGCCCCCACCGTAACCTTTCACCCTCGATTCGTGACCCCTCAAATAACCCCACGGCCAACCCCATCCCGAATTCCCGCAAGAGCCCCCCTTGTTTCCGTTCCCCAACCCCAGCCCCAAGCCCCACCCCGTTCCCACGATACCTTCTATATCCCTCCCCGTACCAACCCCCAGCACAACAGCACTCACCTACGACCTCCCTTTCGACACCCCCAGTCCTTCCAACCCCCAGCCCCAAGTTTCGTGGCCCGGGATACCGCCGGGATAGACCATTTTCGCCGGTTCGGTCCCAAATTTGCGGGACGACGTACCGACGATGGGGAAGAATACCTCCTGCGGCTATACGAGTACTGCGCAAGCCGTGCGTATACCGAGGAGGAATTACTCCGCATGCTCCCTGAGTCCTTCACACAGGAGGCGCTCATGTGGTACCGAGTTAACCGCGACGCCTGGACGTCGTATGAGGAATTTGTGTTCCACTTTCGGGCACGATTCGGACATAGTGACCTCCAGGAAAAGCTTCGTCGCGAGGTCGAACATCGAACCCAAGGTCCGGGTGAGCCCAGTGGGGAATATCTCACAAAGTTGAGAACATACTTCAGCTTCCTCAGCCCTCCCCTCACCCTAGACGCCCAGCTCGACCTCTGTTACGAAAACCTACACCCCGACCTAGCCTTCCACCTAGAACGCGCCGACATCGCGGACTTCCTTGATTTTCAGTTAAGGTGTCGACGCATAGAGTCCATGTTGGAACGAAAAAGAAATTACCGACCTCCCCCGCCCCCAACCCAGTCCGTCCTCCCCTCCGCTGCATTTACGCCCCAGAGTAAATCGTACGTGAGAGCAGCCGCGATAGAGCCAAACCCGACCCCTGAAGCCATTCCCGCCGCCCCTGCTGCCCCATCCCCAGTCCTACCAGCACTACAGCCAGCCCCAAAAACCCCTCGAGTTGCCACTCCTACAGGAGACCTTCAAGCCTTTCCCCCACCCCTGATGGCCGTCCAAGTTGAAAGCCCTTTCCCCACCCCTAACCCCCAACCCGACGCCAGACCCCCTAGAGTCCAGTCAGCCACCGTCCGCTGTTACAACTGCCGGGAACAGGGACATATCTTCAGGCAGTGCCCCCAACCCCGTGGCAATTTCTGCGCCGTATGCGGCCTCCCCGGATACAACGCGAATTCGTGCACCCGTTGCCGACGAACCCGTGAGGGAAACCCCTCGGGGGGAGGACAGTAGAGGCCTCCCCCAGGATAGAAAACCCTATAACCCTTGACCTCGCCGACACCATTGACTCCAGTACACCCCGACAGTCCCCGCTACCCACCACACCCGAGCGACCCGAAGACTACAAGGAGGATGACCGCCACTTCCTAATCCTCAACCTTTCCGGACACCCTGTAGAAGCCCTCATCGATTCAGGACCCACGCGTTCCTTCCTAGGAGTAACCCTTGCCAAATCCCTAGAAGTCCCGATAAGACCCGCCACCGGAGGAGTACGCGTTGCCAACAACGCCATCGTCCCCGTGGTGGGAGACATAAGACTCTTTTTTGAGATTGACGGAAAAATTTGGCCCCTGGACATGCGTGTCGCACCCTTGGGGTACGATGCGATTCTAGGGAGAGATTTTTGTAAGCTGTTAGGCTTACAAATAGATCACCGGAACGACACGTGGCGTACTCCCACAGGACGTCCTCGGAAGTTCGCCACGCATGGCCACATCCCCATGGTCGTGTCATCCCACCCTGAATTCTCCGGCCTGGTGGAAATCACTAAAAGTACGGAGGACCGATTAAAGTCACTGTTAGACCGTCTAATGAAACCTCCCACCACGGGAACGTTAAGTTGTACATCCCTTATCCGCCATTCCATCGACGTCGATAACCATCCCCCGATCCGCCAACGCCCCCGAACGATATCCCCTTTCCTTTTGCGAATTTCCCAAGCCGAGGTCGATAAAATGCTCGGCGAACAGGTGATCGAACCCTCAGACAGCGGATGGCTCAGTAACCCTGTGATAGTCCCGAAGCCCAACGGCAAACACCGTTTTTGCATTGATTACCGCGACGTGAATAAAGTCACACGCAAAGACGCGTACCCATTACCAAACCTGGACCGGATATTAGACGGCCTCCGCCGTGCCCAACATATTTCCAAGCTAGACTTGAGCCAAGCCTACTTCCAAGTCCCGTTAGACCCGAAAAGTAGACCCATAACCGCCTTTGCAGTCCCTGGACGTGGCCTTTTCCAATTTACCCGCATGCCCTTTGGACTGACGAACGCCCCCGCGACATTCCAACGACTGATGGACAGACTGATAAGACCCGAATGGGAGCCCCATGTATTTGCGTACTTAGACGACGTGATCATCGCCACGGAAACGGTAGATGAACACTTCGAGTATTTGCCTCTCGTGTTAACGGCCCTTAAGAATGCGGGATTGGAAATTAACCCAGAGAAGAGTTCGTTTTTCTGTCCCGAGATGAAATATTTGGGATATTTAATTACGAAAGACGGACTGAAGACTGACCCCGACAGGATAGCCCCGATCCTGAAATACCCTGCCCCGAAAAACCTTAAACAATTACGCCGATTTCTCGGAATGATCGGATGGTATTCTCGCTTCTTAGGTGACATCTCCAAGCACAAAGTCCCCCTCGTGCGGCTCCTGGAGAAGGACGCACCGTGGCAGTGGGGAGAAGAACAGAGCATAGCATTCGAAGCATTACGGACAGCCCTGACCCAAGCCCCAGTTTTAGCTCGCCCCGATTTCACCAAGCCCTTCACCGTCCACACCGATGCCAGCGATGTAGCCATCGGAGCCGTCCTCACCCAAGAGTCCCAGGGCGAAGAACACCCCATAGTATTTTGTAGCCGAGTCCTCTCCCAAGCCGAGAGAAAGTACAGTGTGACCGAAAAGGAGTGCCTAGCCGTTCTGTGGGCCGCAAAGAAGTTGCGCCCGTACCTAGAGGGCACCTCTTTCCGCGTGATAACCGATCACAACAGCTTGCGCTGGCTACGAAACGTTAGAGACCCGTCGGGAAGACTTGCGAGATGGGCATTGACCATGCAAGATCTCGACATGGATATTGTTCATCGCAAGGGAGCCCTGAACGTCGTGCCCGACGCCCTATCCCGAATGTTCGAGGGAACACCCGAAGCCCTTGCCACAATAGGCGAATCGATAGACCCTTGGTACCTCGAACAAATGAAAAATGTCAGCCAATTCCCCTCCAAATACCCCGATTGGAAACTCGAGGATGGCCGACTATACCACCACCGACCACACCCTGCGATAGACCCTACCCTGGTAGACCTGGACTCCTGGAAGTTAGTCCTGCCCTGTGTTATATCCGCAGAAACTCAGTCAGCTACTCTGGGTTCTGCGGGAGAGCCGTTAGCTCTTATGATTCGGGATTTATCCAGTTAAGGGTTAGAACCCAAGAGAATTATAATCGCACGATTTATTATTTATTATAGTTTATTAGAGAAATCTTCCAAATAGTTTATTACAACAATGTTCATTAAAGTTTATTACAGAAATCTTCCAAATTAAAGTTTATTACCAATCGTATCGAGTACACCTTGTACAGTGGTCTTCCCGTGGAAGAACTTGTCCGAACTAGTAGTATCACTTACTACCGAATTGCGTGCCCTTGCACAAGTAATTGTTACGTGAATCGTAATGTAACTAACAAAACGTAACCAACAAAACGTAACAAGCAAAACGTAACCAACCGTACAGAATCAGGAGTTCCGAAGAGACTAGTGGGTGCCTGCTCTCGGTTCCCTATATATGGATGGAAGAGCAGGCACGTCAGCTTAATTTTAGTCGATGTCAGATATTTCGTCAGATTGCTAATTGTTTAAACAATTCTCGTTTCCGGGTAGAATACAATATCGTCAATAATTTCCCAATAGCTGACTCAGCAATTCCTGAGCCGATGCGTTACTTGCCGAGTCGCTCGCGATTGCCTAAATGCTGCGTTAGGTGTCAAGTTACACGCGTTTGCCTAAATGCTGACTCGACTGTACGGTGGATTTCGTTATTATTTCGCAACGACGCGCGGTCGTTGCCTGCAGCTGCATACCTCGATTCCGGTGCAATGACCTTGCCTTAATAATCGAGGTATTGAAATATCCGGGGTACAACATCCCTCCCCCCTAAAAAGAAAAGAAATCTGATTTCTTTTCGCTCGACTCCGGCGAGCTTTATTTTTTACGACTCTTGTACCCCGTGCATTGCTCATCTATTATCTATTAGTGTGCCGGTTTACCGGTTAATTAAGTTTTACACACAATTCTACAACAAAATTTAGCACGATTACTTCAGGCGAAGTCTCAAACATGTGCCTATTTGCGGCATTTATTCTTGCCCTTGCGGTGGTTGCACCACCCGATTTCTGCGTCTGGCCGTTTCCTTCCGGCTGAATCTATGTCGCCTGTTATCGCCGTTAATGCTGTGTCGAGCTCGTCGATCCATCGAACTCCTTGCATATTTCCTGAAGCGAGTTTTCTTCCTCCTGTGTGACGCGTGAAACGTCCATGCCCTGACTTAACGTTCCGATTCCGCATTTATTTGGCGAGTCAGGACGGCGAGTACTGTATGCAGCTCTTCTGTTGACGCTAGCTCCTCGAGTGTGACTGTGGGTCGGTTGATGACCCGAAGCATGCCTTGATCTTGATTTTATGTCGCAGCACGGCTGTTACCTTTCCGACAATAAATTTCTTCCCCCGGAAATTTTCGAAAGTAACCCTTTTTCCGTGTATTATGCGAATTTCAGTATATATATATATTTTTTTCTTCTTTTTTCCTTTGCTGTGAAGCCTTATCGAATCCAGTGACCGTTCCAATTTTTTTTTCCGACCCTTCTACGTGGGTACATCGACGGTACACTTGTCCAAGGCGTGTTTCCCTCGGTGCCGTTGTTCTCTTGCCGTTGCCGGGCTCTCGTTCGTCGATCCTGGCGGCGTCTGATTCTTCGCAGATCCTTGCGATGGCGGTATTCCCTCTTCACATGTGTGTTTGCCGAATTCTCAATTTGTTTTCCAGCCGCTCGGGCTCTTCGTCGATTCTCAGATTGACGGGGTTTTCCCAGCCGTACCGGCTCTTCGCCAATTCGTGGATTGACGGATTTCACTTCGACATCTCGGTGTCGCTCGTCAACTCTCAAGTTGGCGGGTCTCTCTTCATCGCCGATCCCCTGGATGGCGGATACTTCGTTAGCAGCTCTGTGCTCTTCGTCGATCTTCCTGATGACGGATTCCTCTTCGTCGCCGATCCTCGGGATGGCGGATACTTTGTCAGCAGCTCCGTGCTCTTCGTCGATCTTCCTGATGACGGATTCCTCTTCGTCCCCGATCCTCGGGATGGCGGATACTTCGTCAGCAGCTCTGTGCTCTTCGTCGATCTTCCTGATGACGGATTCCTCTTCGTCCCCGATCCTCGGGATGGCGTATATTTCGTCAGCAGCTCTGTGCTCTTCGTCGATCTTCCTGATGACGGATTCCTCTTCGTCGCCAATCCTCTGGATTTCTTTCGGTTTGGATACTTCCAAAGTGTTGATGTAGGCCTTCCTTATGGGCCCATCCGTTGCCGTGAATGTATTTACGCGGTATGCCCCTACAGTCCCTTCACGTATCGGCTGCGTGGGCGTTTCCTCCGTTTGTACTGGTTGCTGCTCGTCATTTTTGTTTTTCTTTTCCTCCGCCCGTATACGTGCCCGGCAGTTCTTCATCAAGTGCCCGATCTTTTTGCAGTAGTGGCATACTACGTTGACTATGTTTACGTCTTGTTGTGCCGGCAGCGGGAGGCTATGTCGTCCGGATTGACGGGGGGCTGTGCAGTCTTTCGCCAAATGTCCTGGCTTACCGCACGTGAAGCAAGTGCGATCGGCTTCTCCAGTCCCGCCTTGTGGCGGTCGTGATTTATTTCCCCCATTGCTGGGCGTACCCTGATGTCCTGTAGTCATCTTTTCGACTTCAATGGCCCCTACGATGGAGTCGTGCAGACTCTGATAATTGCGTGATCGTACGATTGTTTGAATCTCCTTTTTCAACCCGTTTTCAAAATTCATTTGGGCGCTTTTCCGTGTGGCTTCTCCGATGTAACGAGCCCCACGCGAGTCGATTCCCTCGCATAATTTCTCGATCACCTCTACTGTCAGTGTTTCGACCCGTGTAGCGTATGTGGAGACATTCTCCTTCGTATCTTGTCGTAGGGTACAAAACTGGTATTGCAAAGAGGCGAGTGACTCACGTTTCCCGTACAACGCTTCCAATTCCATGCGTAGATCGCTCAGAGTGACGACAGTTTTGTGACGCATCTCTCGCGTCGCTCGATCCTCTAATTTGCTACTCCGTATGAGTGCAAGGAGGTCTGATCGTTGTCGAGGGTGAACCATACCCCAGACCGCTTCGCAGGATAGCATGAACCCTTCAAGCTTCGTAGGGTCGTTCCCATCGAAAGTTTTGATATTCCGTAGGGCTGACGGTACATCCATGTATACCCGTTCTTCCTCTTCCGGTGCCGATACTCTTGTTTGCCGCTGATATGGTGACCGTGTCCTTTGGGTGGTAACATCCCTCCGTCCTTCCTTGGGGCCCTCCAGGATGAAGTTTCGCAACGTTTCCTCCATTGCCAAAAGTCGCTCGCATACTGAGTTCTCCTGAGCTGAATTATATTATAAGTATAGTATACGTCACAAAACTGTCGTCACTCTGAGCGATCTACGCACGGAATTGGAAGCGTTGTACGGGAAACGTGAGTCACTCGCCTCTTTGCAATACCAGTTTTGTACCCTACGACAAGATACGAAGGAGAATGTCTCCACATACGCTACACGGGTCGAAACACTGAGTTCTCCTGAGCTACCCCCTCCGGCGAAGTCGTTGCTTGAGCCTGCCCTTGGCTTAATCGCTGCTCGATACCCCGGAGCTGCTGCTCTATTTGGGTGAATCGTCGTGCTGTTGCGTCCTCGGGGTTGTGCTGATCTTCGGACTCCTGGTCGGATTCCTCGTCCGCCTCTCCCACTGGTCCAAGTCCGGCGAAAAGTGTTCTTCGAGTTCCTCGCAGGGCTGGTCGGAGGGGTATCGTGTTGCCTGTTTCCCCTGCAACTCCCAGCACGCTGTTTTCACGGTTCCAGTCGACGGGACCCCTTTGCCCGCGATACTCATTCAACATTCGGGAAATTTCGTTGGTCACCATCCCAGGGGTGACCTCCCTGCGCCTGGGTTCGAACATTTGGACGTTGACGTCCTCCCAACCGGTCGGGTTGGCGAATGCAGACCCCCTCTGGGTATTTACCCCGAACGCGTTCGGTTCGTGATCTCTGATAGGGCGTTTTCGAGGCCCGCCGCAGCCCGCAGCGCGTCGTCTCCTGTCCCAGGAGTTGTACCAGATTGTCTCGGCGACCGCACCGGAGTGTTGTGTACACTCATAGTTTCTTCGAGATATTCCCTTCTCGGTTCCCGTTAAATTTTTTTGCTTGGTTATTTAACCCTTCAGTAGCGTCGTACTGGCCTTGACAATATATCCACGTACTTCCGAGTTCATTAATCAACTTGTTCCCAATTTATTACTCAACTTTACTCGACTTGTTCCCAATTTGTTACTCAACTTTACTCAACTTGTTCCCAATTTGTTACTCTCCTAACAAATATCAGTAATGCGGGATTACTGTATGCTCACCGTCCGCATTACAGGATGCCCTTACGTATAACCCTTGTGGTTCCAGGCTCCTTTACTGATTCTGCTGTTACGTCCCAATCCTTGGCGACGCTGTTCGGGGATCCTGCAGTGATCCTCGAAGACTACGGTTGGTTACCTATCGTTATTCTCTTGAATAACGGAATGCCCACGTCGATCCTCTGATCGCCTCCGTGGTCCGCCCAAACCCTCGTCGACTACTTTCGACCCTGGTTCGCGGTACTCTCCAATTGCTCTCTCTGAGAGTCTCAAATTACCGCATTTCGCGGATTTTGACGATTTGGTAATTCAGCGATGTTTTATTTTTTAAGTTTAATTTATTTTAATAATTCTCTCTGGATATCCCACCGCTGCCACCAATGTTATATCCGCAGAAACTCAGTCAGCTACTCTGGGTTCTGCGGGAGAGCCGTTAGCTCTTATGATTCGGGATTTATCCAGTTAAGGGTTAGAACCCAAGAGAATTATAATCGCACGATTTATTATTTATTATAGTTTATTAGAGAAATCTTCCAAATAGTTTATTACAACAATGTTCATTAAAGTTTATTACAGAAATCTTCCAAATTAAAGTTTATTACCAATCGTACCGAGTACACCTTGTACAGTGGTCTTCCCGTGGAAGAACTTGTCCGAACTAATAGTATCACTTACTACCGAATTGCGTGCCCTTGCACAAGTAATTGTTACGTAAATCGTAATGTAACTAACAAAACGTAACCAACAAAACGTAACAAGCAAAACGTAACCAACCGTACAGAATCAGGAGTTCCGAAGAGACTAGTGGGTGCCTGCTCTCGGTTCCCTATATATGGATGGAAGAGCAGGCACGTCAGCTTAATTTTAGTCGATGTCAGATATTTCGTCAGATTGCTAATTGTTTAAACAATTCTCGTTTCCGGGTAGAATACAATATCGTCAATAATTTCCCAATAGCTGACTCAGCAATTCCTGAGCTGATGCGTTACTTGCCGAGTCGCTCGCGATTGCCTAAATGCTGCGTTAGGTGTCAAGTTACACGCGTTTGCCTAAATGCTGACTCGACTGTACGGTGGATTTCGTTATTATTTCGCAACGACGCGCGGTCGTTGCCTGCAGCTGCATACCTCGATTCCGGTACAATGACCTTGCCTTAATAATCGAGGCATTGAAATATCCGGGGTACAACACCTGTGATGCCCGACAGAAAGCTATACGAGACGCCCATGATAATCCCCAGTCCGGCCATCTAGGCATAGATAAGACCTACCATCGCCTGACCCAAGATTTTGCCTGGCCCGGAATTTTTCAAGACGTCGCTCAGTTCGTGCGACGATGCCCAGTCTGTCAACTCAACAAAGTGCAACAGACTGCACCTGTTGGGTTGATGAGAGAAAGGACGACCGAAGGCCCGTGGACAGTCGTCGCTGCCGATGTCATGGGACCGTTCCCCCCGAGTAAAAATAGAAATCGATACGTCGTTGTATTCCAAGATTTATTTACGAAATATATCGAAGCCCAACCCCTAAAAACCGCGACCGGACCCACCATAATGACTGCCCTAGAAAAATTAATTCTGAACCGTTGGGGATGCCCCCGGTATCTCCTGACAGACAAGGGTACAGAATTTGTAAACCGATATATGACCACACAGTTATCCCAATACGGCATCCGACAGACCACCATTCCTCCCTACCATGCCCAAGCCAACCCCGTCGAACGAGTTAACGGAACCCTTAAGACCATGATTATTTCCTATATAGGCGACGACCACCAGACATGGGATGCCCACCTCCCCGAATTGTGCTTTGCCCTCAACACCGCCGTCCAAGCCTCCACCCAGATGACCCCTGCCTTCCTAAATTTCGGTCGAAACCCTCGCCCTGCAAAAAGCATCCGAAATGAGATACTTCCCCCGACCGTCGAAGACCGGACAGACCCAGCCGTTTGGAAAAATTGAATGACCCGACTGCCCTTAATTCACGACTGGGTGCACCGTAATTTATCCCTAGCTGCGCGACGACAGGCGCGATATTATAACCAAGGGCGATCCGATCGAAAGTACAACGTAGGAGACTTGGTACTCCGAAAGAATCGCGTTCTTTCGTCCGGCGCGCAAAATTTTGCTGCGAAGCTTGCCGCTAGATATCGCGGACCCTATGAAATTACCAATAAGCTGTCCCCTGTTGTTTACGAATTAAATATACCCTCCAAAAATATCCGCCCGAAAGTCCATATTAAAGATTTGAAGCCCTATCACCCTCCCCCAAACATCGCAGAAATTCCCCCGTTAGGCCTGCCCCCAGCCACCCCCCCCCTTGCCCCAGCCCCGGATAATAGTCAGACCCTAAAATCCCCTTCCCCGTCATTACAGAATGGAGAGACTGCCCTGGATGACGAGCCGGCACGGACGAGGCGGACTCCGCACAACCGAAGCCCGGCGGGAAGCTATCGGCTACCAACTAGTGTATAAGAAATCTGGCACGAAACCGTCATTCTATGCTCGACCCGAAGGTCTCTCGCCCATATGAGCAAACGCAACGAACATCCATCTACTTTCATTGCGTTGCAGCGTGCCAGCCCAGAATCCCCTCAACCTGAGGCGACACAAGTGTCGCCTCCCCCGGGCTCCAATAACTGATCTAGTAGCTACCTCTTTTTGAAAAAGAGTGCACTGTTCTCGATCTCACGTGTAGTTCGGTGGCCACACGGGGTAAACCAAAGCGAGGGCCCTCCACTCCTCGTCGGCCTCAACCTCCTGGTTCGTCTCACATATACGGTCTCCTTTTGCTGCGTTCACCACGACGGACTGAGCCCGCTTCCGGCCAAGACCGGAATCGGGAACCATATTCATCGAATACTCTTGGGAAAGGGCACCCAGAGCATCCTCTAGGATGTAACTAGCCAGAGGTCTCTTGACCGGGTCTGCTTTTACGTTCGGTGCGAGCACATGCAGCGGGATCACGATGCGACAAAGCAAAGAGATCTCGAGCCAGATCGCGGCGAACACTCGAACCTCACCGGCTGTCCCCGCGGCACGCACAAGCAGTTACGAAGAAATCGCCCCGTCGATCGTCGGGCGATCATTGACTGTCGGGCGGTTCCTATCCCCGCATTGATTGTACACACGGTTGGGCCGTGGGCACCAGTGGCCGTCCTCGCTGCACGCCCAAGCAGTTACGAAGAAATCGCCCCGTCGATCGTCGGGCGATCATTGACTGTCGGGCGGTTTCTATCCCCGCATTGATTGTACACACGATTAGGCCGTGGATTTTGATTTATAACCGTTCGAGACGCAGCGGCTCTTTCGAGCAGGCTACGCCACCAGATAAATCTGGATTTTATAACCGTACGAAACGCTACGGCACCGTTCAATTCCGTTAGCGTCACCATCTACTTGGATTTTGTGCTCAGGTTTCGCGGGTTCGCAGGGCCCGATGAATTGAGCAAGCAGTAACCGAGCACATGAGTGGTTGCCCACCCCAGCTCGGCACACCACCGCCCAACCAACCTTGCGGTTGCTATCGGCTACCAGCTGCCGGAGATCGAGACCCTGCCACCCAGGATGAACGAGAGACCACCGGCTCGCCCGACCCAGCTGCCGCCCGCAGCCCCGCCCGCCACGCGCCAGACGCCACGGAGAACCCCCGTCGCCCCCGAGGTCGCCCTCGTGGGAGCGCTAACCGACCTCCCGCACCCCCTGAACGCACCGACCAGTTGCGCCGCCGACAGCCCTAAGCCAGTCCCGAAGAATACCCCCCCAGCTTGTCCCCATCCCCTTGCCCACGCCGGCGCCATCCCCAAGCTGCTGTTAACCCTCCCCCCAGGTCCCCTGTACCACGGCCCCACCATAACCTACCCCCCGAAAGCCCCAAAAACCAGCCCCACTCCCCAAAAACCCTCCCCCTGCTCCCCTCGTGACCCGCCCCCAACGCGCCCCCCGTCGACTTCCCGCCCGTCCCCAAGCCCCCGCATTAATGTCCCTACCCCTAGCGCCCCCAGTTCCCCAGACCCGCCCCCTCCCCCGAACCCCGAGTCGCCAAGCCCCAGCCCTGATGTCCCCACCCCTAGCGCCCCCAGCTCCCCAGACCCGCGCTCTCCCCCGAACCCCGAGTCCCCAAGTTTCAAGGAGACCCACACCCCCCGTGCCCGCCCTGATGTCCCTCCAATTCACCCCCCCGCCAGCCCCAAACCCGAAGTAGGCCATGTAAGGCACACCCCACGGTGTTGGAATTGTGGGAAGTCCGACCACCGCTCCGCAAAATGTCCGACCCGCATCGAGAACCGTCCCCGACCGCCCCATTGAACGACAGTCCCGCAAAAAAAAAAAAAAAAAAAAAAAAAAAAAAAAAAAAAAAAAAACCCTACTATCTTTCCCGTAGACGACCATCGCTTATCAGCTTTTTCTTCTCCATCTCATTCAATGCTCTTCCCTTCCGTTACTCTCTTCCCGAACCCCCCCCCCCCCCCCCCCAGTACTTGCCACCAAGAGGCCAATTATTTAGTTTGTTTTTCTTTCGACTCAATTATTTTCTTTTGTACGATTTCTCCTCGCTTTGTATTATTAATATTATTTTGTTATGATCTCATGACTGTCATTCCACACCAGCGGTACCAAAGAGCTGTTTTATTTTTAGTTGTGTGGATGACAGGTGTGAATATGAGGAGAAGACTGAGGACGAGTAAACCAGTATTATTAAAATTACCAGATTGCATTCCTATATTTTTCTTAGACCCGCCAGCCCCTTTCACCCCTCCCAGAAATCCTACCCTGCTTGTCCCCGGTATGAATCTGTTGCTCAAGTCGTCAGGAGACGTACTTTCGGCAAGTGGGGGGGAGTTGTGACGTGGCGCGTCACAAGTTTCCCCCAACGTGGCTCGACGTCCCACCACTCACCTAGGAAAATAACCTAGAATTAGGATCTACTATTTAAGCAACGACTTGTAATATTGTTAACCCTCCCCCTCGACTTACCCTCAGTCCCTGCCACCCTGTCAGTCCCTCGACTCACTCAACGAAGCCCCCGCAACCCACTGAAGGCTCGTCGCAGCCTCACCGAAGACCAACGAAGACTCGTCGCAGCACCCCGAAGACCATCACAGCCCATCGCAGACCAGCGCAGACCATCGAGGACTCCACCACCGACCAGATTGACCCCGCCAGGCCCAGAACGAGCCTACAAAAATTGTCAACCGACCGGGAATTAAAGCCTGGTACGGCATTCCGGCACTAACCTCCAAAAAAATCCGACAAACCGATGCTCTGCTCCCACACCGACGTCCGTCCCTTGGAGGCCACAGCACCGAAAATTCCACTCGTCTGACCCGTCATGGACCCAACGACACACTCTCGGCTCGAAATAACGAGTGTAAACCGACGAGCTGTGTCGTGCGGGTAAACACCGTAAAATTCCACCCGAGCTGTCAGTGCGACACTTCGTCCGAGCGCCGCGAGGAACCAGCACCTCTCGGCGTGGAGAATATTCGGCGATCGATAAGCCAATCGATGCCGAGGATGCGCGCGCCGAGCGTCGCGACAGGCCTTCCGTCGCGACGAATATTCGCAATCGGCCGCAGCCAATAACGACGCCCACCGTCAAGCTAGTCCCGAGTCTGACCAATCGATTTTCGCAGAAGAATCGCAAATTGCAAGATCGACCCTGAGGTCGGAGAGGAAACCGGAAACGGCATGGCTTTCATAACTTCGAGCCACGGCGTGTGAGAGAGCGATTGTGTGACAGACGAGCGAATATACGAGCAAAGTTTTTTGGAATTTATATCGACCCGGCAAGCCACGTTATACCCGACTCCTTTGTGGAGAGTTACCGCATTTACCTCGACGAGAATTGTACGCCCACGGACACGAATTGGGCCAAATATTGGGAATTATATCGAACCGGAGCGAACCAGGAATATTGAACGGACTTGAGTGAGAGCGTGATCGCACGAATTATTGTAAGCGATACGAATCGTAAGAGACCGGTTGAGTGAGTACATTTTGAGTTTCCCTTCCCCCATTTCTACCTGATTGACTGTCCCATTTCCCACATTCCCCCGAAAATTTGCCCGTCACCCCCCTGGTAATTTTAAGTGATTTTTGATTGTATTAATTTCGACCGTCGATCACCGGCTGCCACGTGCGCCGGCATTTTTTTCTATATTTTTCGTGTGCGCGTGAGTGGTGGCGATCGCGGAGATTTACAGCGCGCGACCTTTAGCGTATTTCCCCCGTTCTCCCCGAGACTAGAAAATCGTCCATAGTATCTATTTTTTTGTGTAATTATTGAAATTTTGCTGTATATTTTTTTTTCGTGCCGAGGTAATATCGTCAAGAAGCCCTGGACAGTGCCTGCGGCCTGAGAAGTCTCATTCCCCTCCCTCCCCCGTTCCCGCTAGCCGAGTGACGTAAAAAGGTAATAGATTTTGTTTCTTTTTTCTTGTTTTTTTTCGAACTCGATTAACTAAATCGAGCGTCGCGGTGCTACACCGATACAGTAGCTGGCGCCCAAAAATAAGTGATTGTTCCCCGAGCTTTGAGATTTTTTTTGAGTTGCTAACGTAAGACCAGCATTGTGTAGAATCTCCACCGGCCAGCCCCTCCTCCCCTCCCCTTCCCTGCGATTGACCCTGCGAAGTGCCGTCCCGGCAATTACCGTAAGCCATAGTATTTTCGTAAGTCTTGTTATTGATTATCTTTTAGTTTTCCGATTCTCTTATTTTTTTGAGTGCTCATTATTCTCCGATTCCCCTAATTTTTTGAGGATTAATTATTTTTCGACCCCCATATTTTTTCTTTCTTCTTGCGCGTTAATTACCCTTCGACTTGTGTATTCTGCCCAGCGTTAACTATTTCTCTATTTCCCCCCCCCCCCCCCCCGAGTATTGAGTATTTTTCTACTTTCTTATTTTTCTTGCGTAGTGATTATTTCCGTTTTTTTATTACTTCTGAACTCTTTGCCCCCTGCTCTTATTTTTTTGTAAATTTGTTATTATTATTGTTATAGCGAACTTTTATGATTATTGTTGAGACTGCCTATTATTTTGTTATCATTATTAAAAGTCATTTTTCCACCTTGCTACACAAAATACTGGAGTATTATTTCCCCCTTTCCCTCGCCCTATATTTCCCCGATTGTCCCGTTTGGAAGCGTCAAGGACCAGGAAGCCCCGTCACAATATATATATACATACTTTGGTCACATTTGCAATTTTCTGATTTTTTTCGTTTTTGACGGTTTTCATACCATCAGTGTTTTTACAATGTATCGTTATTGGCGTGTATTTTGATATCGGTGGAATTTTCGGTCGATGTCCTCGACCTTGCTCCGTCTGCTTTAAATCGATGAATTTTGTACCTTCTTCGATCGATTCTGGTTTTCAAATCAAATTATATTAACAATACAATGAAAAAAAACAAGGACCTTATTATTTACAGATGGGAGAGAAAGAGCAAGAAGAGGTGTTTTTATATTAATTTTTTAATATTACTATTAAGAGGTGTTTTTATTCTGCACGGGCGTGCAGAAAATGCATAGAAATTATATCTATAGTAATTGCCCAGATGGAAAAAATGATGGCACGGCGACGGAACGGTGGCGGTACCAATGGTACGATACCCGTTTGACAGCACGTTTTTCTATCTGGGTGTTGATTCAATAAAATGAATAATGTGATTTTACAATTACATAGATTTTTTTCGTAACAGAATGACGCAATACCTCCCTGTTAACGACGAATCTGAGTTATCTTGTTGCTGACAGCTATTTGTATTCAGACTCCTCCGCCTAAGTCCCCTTAGGCGGGGGAGGCTGTTTAGCCTAAGATCCCTTGTTTCGAGGGTCTTAGGCTAAACAGTTTCTTCATGCGGGCGCGCGAGCCACCAGAAGTACTAATATATATATATATATATATATATATATATACATGCTTACCAACAATTTTCAAAGGGACTACTGCTGTAAAAATATTTCCCCCGCCTTCAGTTTTCTTCTTTGTTCTCCATGTCGTTTGCTTTTTCATGGTATTTCCCATTCCGGTGCGAAGCCATTCGACGTCCGTACATGATTCAAATTTATAAATCGATGAAGTCGATGATCGATACAGATTTGTGGTTGGACAAATAATCAATTTGTTGTCGGCTGACGATGATTTCGCGTCGTACAGTACGCAGTACCACGTTTTTTTCTTTTCTTTGCTGCTTTCATCACCCTCGTTTTCCATATTTGATTTGCAGCCTTGATCGTCGTTGTTTTCCATTAGCGTATTACCTGAAATGCGGAGAAAACACTATTAACAATAACTAGCGAAAAAAGTTTGTCAATTGCATCGAAATCGCATAAAAACAACAGCGCCACGTGTTTATTTTGATGTTTTGTAAGTTGTCCCGGCGCGACTGCGAAAATATCGTTGTACGTTGTACCTCATTGACACGGGTTTTTTGGGGTGTTTTTAAGGTGAACCGGCCCAACTCTGCGAAAACCTTGCCACTCTCTGGCGCCAACTGGCCATCAAGGGGGCCAGTTGGCGTCAGGGAGTGCCAAACGCCAAAGCTTAAGGTAGTCCGAGCGGTACAGTCCCACCAAACGTGAGTTTCAGAGAAAATGTCGAACACTTCTCGATGGGATAAAAATCTGAAAAAAAAACAAGTATATGGGAGGTGCTGCAAAGATTGTTTTTCGGAAATAATAATTCCAACTTGTTATTAACAAATTGAAGATAAAAATTATTATTCAACAAATTACCCGGCAACTTAACTATTTTCCTTCATAAAAATGATTCGTTTATTTTTCTGAATACGTATGAATTTTTTCAGAATTTTTTGTAATCTTTGAAAATTGCGTTTTTTCTATGTTCAAGCTGTGAAAAACGCAATTTTCAAAGATTACAAAAAATTCTGAAAAAATTCATACGTATTCAGAAAAATAAACGAATCATTTTTATGAAGGAAAATAGTTAAGTTGCCGGGTAATTTGTTGAATAATAATTTTTATCTTCAATTTGTTAATAACAAGTTGGATTTTTTATCCCGAAAAACAATCTTTGCAGCACCTCCCATATACTTGATTTTTTTCAGATTTTTATCCCATCGAGAAGTGTTCGACATTTTCTCTGAAACTCACGTTTGGTGGGACTGTACCGCTCGGACTACCTTAAGCTTTGGCGTTTGGCACTCTCTGACGCCAACTGGCCCCCTTGATGGCCAGTTGGCGCCAGAGAGTGGCAAGGTTTTCGCAGAGTTGGGCCGGTTCACCTTAAAAACACCCCAAAAAACCCGTGTCAATGAGGTACAACGTACAACGATATCTTCGCAGTCGCGCCGGGACAACTTACAAAACATCAAAATAAACACGTGGCGCTCTTGTTTTTATGCGATTTCGATGCAATTGACAAACTTTTTTCGCTAGTTATTGTTAATAGTGTTTTCTCCGCATTTCAGGTAATACGCTAATGGAAAACAACGACGATCAAGGCTGCAAATCAAATATGGAAAACGAGGGTGATGAAAGCAGCAAAGAAAAGAAAAAAACGTGGTACTGCGTACTGTACGACGCGAAATCATCGTCAGCCGACAACAAATTGATTATTTGTCCAACCACAAATCTGTATCGATCATCGACTTCATCGATTTATAAATTTGAATCATGTACGGACGTCGAATGGCTTCGCACCGGAATGGGAAATACCATGGAAAAGCAAACGACATGGAGAACAAAGAAGAAAACTGAAGGCGGGGGAAATATTTTTACAGCAGTAGTCCCTTTGAAAATTGTTGGTAAGCATGTATATTGTGACGGTGCGTCCTGGTTCTTAACGTTCCCAAACGGGACAACTCGGGGGAATATATGGCGGGGAAAAGGGGGAAATAACACTCCAGTATGTCGTGTAGCAAGGTGAAAAAGAAATAACTTTTAATAATAAATCGGGTTCAATAACTGGTAACAAAATAATAGGCCGTTTTAACAATGGTCATAAAAGGGGGGGGGTCGCAATAACAATAATGATAACCAATTCACAAAAAAAAGATAAGAGCGGAGGGCAACGAGTTCAGTGGTGATAAGAAAAAAAAACGGAAATAATCACTACGCAAGGAAAATAAAAGAAATCGAGAAATATTCAGTACGCGGGGGGGGAAGATAGAAAAATCGTTAACGCTGGGCAAAATACAAAAGTAAAAAAAAAAAGAAAAGTAATTAATACGCGGGGAAAAATCCTAAGGTCGAAAAAGAAAAAATTAATGACTACGCAGGGCGAAATACAAAGGTCGGACAATAATTAAAAGTTGGGCAAAATATAATGGTCGGACAATTATTAAGCGCAGGAAAAAAAGAACGAGAAAATTGAAAAATAAATCGATAACAAGACTTACGAAAATACGCTGGTCTACGGTAATTGCCGGGACGGCAATTCGCAGGGTCAATCGCAGGGAAGGGGAGGGGAGGAGGGGCTAGCCGGTGAAGATTCTACACAATACTGGTCTTGCGATAGCAACTCAAAAAAATTCTCAAAACTCGGGGAACAATCACGGATTTTTGGGCGCCAGCTACTGTGTCGGTGTAGCACCGCGGCGCTCGATTAAATAAATCGAGTGCAAACCAAACCAAAAAAAGAAAAAAAACGAGAGAACAAAATCTATTAAATTTTCACGGCACTCGGCTAGCGGGAACGGGGGGGGAGGGGAATGAGACTTCTCAGGCCGCAGGCACTGTCCAGGGCTTCTTGACGATATTACCTCGGCACGAAAAAAAGATATGCAAGATTTCAATAATCACAAAAAAAAAAAAATATTATAAACGATTTTACAGTCTCGGGTAGAACGGGGAAAATTATGCTAACGGTCGCGCGCTGTAAAATTTCGCGATCGCCACCACTCACGCGCACGAAAAATATAGAGCAAAAGGCCGGCGCACGTGGCAGCCGGTGATCGGCGATCAAAATGTATACAATCCAAGAAATACTTAAAATTACCAGGGGGGTGACGGGTAAATTTTCGGGGGGGGGGGGGGGAATGTGGGAAATGGGACAGTCGATCGGGTCGAAATGGGGCTGGGAAACTCAAAATGTACTCACTCAACCTGTCGCTTACACGTAGTGTCGCTTACAACAGAATCCGTGCGATCACGCTCTCAATCAATCCGTTCGATATTCCTTATTAAATTCCAGTCGATATAATGTACAGTCTTTGGTCCAAATCGTGTCCGTGGGCGTACAATCCTCGTCGAATTCGATACAATAACTCTCCACACAGGAGTCGGGTATAACGTGGCTTGCCGGGTCGATATAATTTCCAAAACTTCTCTCAATACTCTCTGCTCGCCTGTCACACACTCGCTCTCTCACACGCCGTGGCTCGAAGTGAAGAAAGCCATGCCGTTTCCGGCTTCTTCTCCGACCTCAGGGTCGGTCTTGCAATTTGCGATTTTTCGGCGCAAATCGATTGGTCGGTCTCGGGACTAGCTGGGCGGTGGGCGTTGTAATTGGCTGCGGCCGATTGCGAATATTCGTCGCGACGGAAGGCCTGTCGCGACGCTCGGCGCGCGCATCCATCGACATCGATTCGTCTATCGATTGCCGAATATTCTCAACGTCGGGAGGTGCTGGTTCCTCGCGGCGAGCTGGTGAAGTATTGCAGTCTGACAGTTCAGGTGACGTTTTCACGGTGTTCGCCCGCACGACACAACTCGTCGGTTTACACTCGTTATTTCGAGCCGAGAGTGTGTCGTCGGGTTCCGGGCTGTCCATGGCGGGTCAGACGAGTGGAGTTGTCTTCGCAGTGGCTTTCAAGGGACGGGACGACAAAGTTTTGTCCGTGTACCGGGGTGTCGGGCACGTTTGGAGGTTAGTGCCGTGTTGGTGGTGCCAGTGCATTTTATTACACCTTTGTCGTATCCCTCAGGGTCGATCGGTGTCAGGCTGTCTTCGGCAGGGTCTGTCCAAGGCGTAGGGGAGTCTTCGATGGGCTGAGCTGGTCTTCGGGGTGCTGCGGTGAGTCTTCGTGGTGCTGCGGTGAGGCTGCGACGAGTCTTCGATGGGTTGCGAGGGCTGAGTTGAGGGAGTCGAGGGGCTGACAGGGTGGCAGGGAATGAGGGTAAGTCGGGGGAGGGAGGTTAACAATAATAAAGTCGTTGCTTAAGTGGTACGTATTAATTCTAATTTATTTCCCTAGGTGAGTGGTGGGACGTCGAGCCACGCTGGGGAGGGCTTGTGACGCACCACGTCACAATATATATATATATTAGTACATCTGGTGGCTCGCGCGCCCGCATGAAGAAACTGTTTAGCCTAAGACCCTCGAAACAAGGGATCTTAGGCTAAACAGCCTCCCCCGCCTAAGGGGACTTAGGCGGAGGAGTCTGAATACAAATAGCTGTCAGCAACAAGATAACTCAGATTCGTCGTTAACAGGGAGGTATTGCGTCATTCTGTTACGAAAAAAATCTATGTAATTGTAAAATCACATTATTCATTTTATTGAATCAACACCCAGATAGAAAAACGTGCTGTCAAACGGGTATCGTACCATTGGTACCGCCACCGTTTCGTCGCCGTGCCGTCATTTTTTCCATCTGGGCAATTACTATAGATATAATTTCTATGCATTTTCTGCACGCCTGTGCAGAATAAAAACACCTCTTAATAGTAATATTAAAAAATTAATATAAAAACACCTCTTCTTGCTCTTTCTCTCCCATCTGTAAATAATAAGGTCCTTGTTTTTTTTCATTGTATTGTTAATATAATTTGATTTGAAAACCAGAATCGATCGAAGAAGGTACAAAATTCATCGATTTAAAGCAGACGGAGCAAGGTCGAGGACATCGACCGAAAATTCCACCGATATCAAAATACACGCCAATAACGATACATTGTAAAAACACTGATAGTATGAAAACCGTCAAAAACGAAAAAAATCAGAAAATTGCAAATGTGACCAAAGTATGTATATATATATATATATATATATATATATCTCTCTATAATATAAAAAGATTTTCATAGGTGTTTTCTCCAATAAACACCTACAAAAACATCCGACAGTATACAATTCGCGTAGATTTTCTCAAAAACCACCTGCAAAAACATCAGACAGTATTCAAATCGCATAGGTGTTTTCTCAGAAACCATCTCGAAAAACACCCAACAATTATCAAATCCGATAGGTGTTTTCTCAGAAACCATCTGCAAAAACACCCAAACAATTACGAAATCCCATAGGTGTTTTTCCAATAAACACCTACAAAAACACCCGACAGTATACAATTCGCACAGGTTTTCTCAAAAACCATCTACAAAAACACCCGACAATATAAAAATCGCATAGGTGTTTTCTCCAATAAACACCTACAAAACCATCCGACAGTATACAAATCGCATAGGTGTTTTCTCAAAAACAATCTACAAAAACACCCGATATTATGCAAATCGCATTGGTGTTTTCTCAAAAAGCACCTCCAAAACACCGTTATATTTTAACAGTATTAAAATATAAGGTTCAATCCAATGGTTAAAATCATAAGATTCGTGGTTGAAACGGATTGGAAAAACCATCCGACAGCATTAACAGTTGGTTGAATAAACGGTTGAAACATTAAAAAGTAGTGGTTGAATCAGATTATAAAAACACCCAATGCCATTATCAAATTCGGTTGAATCAACGGTTGAATCACGAAAAAGCAAGGTTCAAGTCGTGGTCAAATTAAACCGGTTGAAACATCGGTTCAACGACGGTTGTACGTTTTGTCAGGGAGGGCTTCCGTTTACTATGTGTGTTCTTATTCTTACGATCGGTGTCGAGTGAATCGTTTACAAACTCGGCAGTATGATTGTACATACTACACGTTGATAACAAGTCCTACTATTCGGAAGGTGTTAAATACGATTTTTATAATTCGGCACATCATGTGCGCCCCGTATCGTCACGTGATCCCCCCCCCCCCCCCCCCCCTCTGGACCACCTCAGCTTCATTCGTCATCTACAACGAGTTCGGAACAGTCGTTTCTCTATCGCGGCGCAGTGGAAATTAAGCAACGAATCAGTCAATAAATAATAAATTTGTGCGCGCGAGGTCATCAGTACTCGGTCTTCGGTAATTGAAAAAATTTAATTTTCGACTCTAACTCACCGCCATTGAATATTCCAACGTATATGAGAGACCGTATAAAGATTGATTTGTATAACTCATGCGAAAGACAAAAGAAATTACAATTATCTTGTGCGTTACTTTATACAACGTCAAATTATTTATTGAAGATTATCGAAAATATATCTGAAAGGTGCCGGTAATATTTTATTCTTTCGTGATATTAAAGTACAGATGGCTAGTTTTGTGACAATATAAACATAACATTATTCGCACGCGATAATAAACGACATTTAAAGATATAAAAATATTCAATTGTATGAATAATTGTACATGGTAACCGTTCCACATAGTATAGTAGTACTAACAATGCTTGTATATATTACCTTCGCCGGGCATGCTGTATTTACTCAACGGTCGAACTAGCGGTCGTCGATTTATAATATGTGACCCCGCTACTCTATGCATAGTATATTTCACTATATTCACTATATTCGATTATCACTACATTTGGCTGTCGTTATGATTGAAAATCAAAATGTTCGTCCCTAACGAATCATTTATTTAACGAAAACTTTATTATTTTTATAGCTCACGCGATAGACGAAAAAAAGTTTGTCACGGTCATGGCTGCAAGCGTTAAGGAATTGATTCCTATCCTTGGGCATCGTATGGAGTTTATTGAACAGCGACCGATCTACTTGAAGTCGAAAGGGCTGAAAGATCCGGTAAGTTTATCAAATAATATATTTGTAACAATTTTTTTAATTCACTTCATTTTTATTTCTTTCTTAGGATGAACTGTTTTGTGATCTTGACGATACCGTCAGTACCATATCGCTAACGGACAGTAATGCTACTTCCTCGTCCGCATCCTCCGCTCCGATCGTTGCAGAAGCGTCGAATCCCGATACCGGCGAGGTTCGTTTATTACGTATAATTAAATTATTTGTACATTATGAACGGTGATTGTTTAATTATTGTTATAGTCTTATTGTTATTAATATATAACTTATTATTATTAATAATCACCGATGTTGTCATTTATTTTCCATAGCAATTGAGACGTTTGCTGCGCAAAACTCCAAAGGGCGAGGCGTTGCTAAAATCGATTCGATTAACTTTACACGATCGAAAAAAATTATGTGAAATTGTAGTCGATCATGTTATGATCGCTAAAGAAATGTAAGGTTAAATGAAAAACCTGATATCTATGGATAAAAGGGAATAAATGGAAGACGAACGATAATTTTTTTTTTATTATTTAGGATCAACACTACGGACTGGCAGTTTTGGGCAAAAGAAATCGTGACCGTTATCCCCCACGAACAGGAAGAAACGTACTACACTCCGTATCAATCTCGTCCGAATAGACGTCTGGCGAGTGGAAAGTTGTGGGATAAGTACTGCAATATAAGACGATACATTCGCACGAAACTGTCTGCCACTAGTTCGACGACCAATGATCAGCCGGGCGCGGTATCCAATGACATCCAAAATGCGCTATTAAAATTGAGAGCTATATCCCGCAGGATGAAGATCTCAAGCGTCTGTGGCGTTTAACGTCACAGCATCGCTCAAATGATGGTTCTATAGTGGACTACTATAACAAGTATCCAGTTTTATTTTCGACAATTGGAAGTTCTTTGGTAATTAAAAATTCTACCTGTCGATGATAGAAACCTTACTGTAATACTTGTCCATTATCACTGATTATTTTCTGTTCAGCTTCAAATTGATTTCGAGGAAGCCCGCCTGACAGACCCTAATATTTTAATTACGTCGTGGGCTACTATCGCAAGGAAGATTATTAGCTTCGCAAAACATAAAGGAGTTTGTGAGGACCTCTTCGGAGGTACATTTGACAATCAAATTTCTGCACTATATTCCCCGTATTCGACCTAATATTATATCCGCCTTCAGATCAAGCAACAGCCGAAACATTCGGTTTTCTTGTTTTACCGTATTTGTTCCGAACTTCTCGGATACCTACGAAACGCGGCACAAACTGGAGACCATCACAACCGGAAGTTGCAAAGGCCTTTATCATGCAAATCCCGGTGAGTATTTATATTTAAAGTACTTAATATATAATATACATTTTTTCTTTATTTATTACAAGTACATTTAATTATTTATTACAGACTGCTGGAGATTATGAACGTCTGATGACCGAACGACAGACTACGCTCGCAAAATACGGTGTGACCGTTCAACCATTCGTTCTCACGATCGGATCGAAGACGTCGTACACAGCTGTATACGTGGTTGTTGATACGACTAAATACGAGTGCAGTAGCCTGATGGCAGCCGTTGATCTATGCTTCAAAATCATCTGGGCGTTGCGAGCACAGTACCAAGCCGAATGCGAGCCTGTTTGGAATTTTATTCAAAGGTTCGTATACCTCACACGCGATAATACGATAAGCAAGAAGAATTCGCAGACGATTCAAACTTTATGGTCGGACGTAATTGGTTTCGCACAAGCGAATAACTAATGCACATGAAGTGCATTGTTGCGATTTAGGATACGTGAACGTAACTGTACGTCCTTCGCGGCCATAATATATCATTCGAAGTCAACACGATATAACGCTGGCAGTTATATATTTATAAACCCTGATGGAATATAGAGAATACGATAATTGGGTATATTGTCGGATTAAACGTTACGAAGTCAACGGCTAAAAGTTGAAATGTTGATCAAGTGTGAAGCGTGCTCGCTCCTAATGCCCTTAAAGGATTTCAAATCACATTATAAATACATTCATAATGACGTAAATCGAGCAGTAATGAAATGCGCAGTTGACACATGCAATCGCCCTTTTTTTATCCAAACTCTGCCCGAAAACATGCAAAGAGTCATGACGTATATCCCGGCTTTGAATCACAACCAACGGACCAGCACGCAATAAATGCTTCAATTTCTTTAAATCCTTTCAACGATTGTCAAAACTACACATTTCGTGAACAAAAAAATAACATTAACCAATTTGGCACATCTGATCGTTGTGCAGTAGAGGTTGAGGATAATAACAATTTCGCATTATTAAAACGAAAGGCGCTTGTTTTTACGTCAAATTTTTATGCCGACCCCAGTTTGTCGCGAGTTCAGGTGCAACGAATCATCGAATCATTTCGGGATTTTCTTAATTGCGAAGAAATCAATTCATTTAGAGATAGTATCGTCGGTGTGGTTGTACCAGATAAAAAAGAACTCGCTGAGGAGCAGTTTCAACTGTTTCAGTCTATATTCGACGATTTCAATTCTGAGTACAAAAGACTCTCGGAATTTGAAAAAGAAGGCTGCTATATCTCTCCCGTGCCGATATTCATAGGAACCTTGGAAGTAGGTCGTCGAAACGGTACAATTTGTACAAAAGATATTTACTGTAAGTATATCCCGATAAAAAAAACACTCAAATTGTTCATGGAAACACCCGAAGCATATAAGGCCATTAGCAAATATTGGACTGATCTTAAACAACCTGACAGCATCGAAAGTATAGTCCAAGCTAAATTTTGGAAACAAAAAGATTTCGGCAATAAAAAAGTATTTCCTCTTTTTCTTTATCAAGACGATTTCGAGACGGGCAATCCACTCGGTTCACGGGCAGGAATTCACAAATTGAACGGGACATATTTATCGATCGGATGCTTACCACCGGAGTATCGCTCGAGATTAATTAACATCTTTCTCGTTCAACTTTGCCATTCGGCTGATTACAAAAAATTCGACTGCGCGGTGATCTATAAACAATTAATTGACGATTTGAATGACCTAGCAGAAAATGGTATTGAATTAAGCATTGAAAGCTCGATTTTTGTTGTTTATTTCCAGTTAGCAGTAATAATCGGCGATAATTTAGGATTGAACTCAACACTCGGATTCACAGAAAGCTTTTCAGCCAACTACTCATGTAGATTATGCAAAATATCGAAAAAAAAATCAAAGCAGCTCTGTTCGGAAATAGGTTGCGTTATGAGAAATCGACACAACTATCGCGTGGATTTATTGCGGAATAATCTCTCACAAACTGGCATTAGGAATGAATGTATATGGAATCGGGTCGTAGATTTCCATGCCGTTGAGAACTATTCGGTCGACATCATGCATGATTTATTAGAGGGAGTGTGCAAGATCGAAACTGCTCTTCTTTTGAAATATTTAATTGTCGAAAAGAAATACTTCACCCTAAAAAGCCTGAACAGTCGAATTAAATACTACCGGTATCCTGTGTCGAGTAATCCTCCGCCATTAATCAGTGTTACAGAATTGCACGATGGCAATATTAGAAGACAGCTTCCGAAACGAAAACGTTCATGTTGAGTACAGGTCTACGGGTTGGTGATTTTATTGAGAAAGATAATGAACACTGGGAGCTTCATATATCGTTGAGAAAAATTTTATGTATCTGCCTTCAAACACGCGTTACAACCCACACACCGACGGTCTTGGAAAAATTGATTGAAAAACATCATAACTTATACGTCAAATTATATGGTCAATCTCTGAAGCCAAAACATCATCATATGCTTCATTACTCACGAATTATGCGCGAAATTGGTCCCCTGCGTCACATCTGGTCCATGCGATACGAAGCAAAGCATCAACCGTTGAAAAAAAGTTCTGCTGTTTCATTTAATCGAATTAATATTTGCAAAACGTTAGCAGTCAAGAATCAACTGCAGTTTAATAACGCACTTGTGCGCGGTCAATTTTTGACACATGAATTCACTTTCGAAATTCTCACTGAAACACTAACGCGATCCGACTCTGCCGAACCTCCATTTCGTTCTTAATTAGATCAATACTGTTGTACCCCGGATATTTCAATACCTCGATTATTAAGGCAAGGTCATTGCACTGGAATCGAGGTATGCAGCTGCAGGCGACGACCGCGCCTCGTTGCGAAATAATAACGAAATCCACCGTACAGTCGAGTCAGCATTTAGGCAAACGCGTGTAACTTGACACCTAACGCAGCATTTAGGCAATCGCGAGCAACTCGGCAAGTAACGCATCAGCTCAGGAATTGCTGAGTCAGCTATTGGGAAATTATTGACGATATTGTATTCTACCCGGAAACGAGAATTGTTTAAACAATTAGTAATCTGACGAAATATCTGACATCGACTAAAATTAAGCTGACGTGCCTGCTCTTCTATCCATATATAGGGAACCGAGAGCAGGCACCCACTAGTCTCTTCGGAACTCCTGATTCTGTACGGTTGGTTACGTTTTGCTTGTTACGTTTTGTTGGTTACGTTTTGTTAGTTACATTACGATTCACGTAACAATTACTTGTGCAAGGGCACGCAATTCGGTAGTAAGTGATACTACTAGTTCGGACAAGTTCTTCCACGGGAAGACCACTGTACAAGGTGTACTCGATACGATTGGTAATAAACTCTAATTTGGAAGATTTCTGTAATAAACTTTAATGAACATTGTTGTAATAAACTATTTGGAAGATTTCTCTAATAAACTATAATAAATAATAAATCGTGCGATTATAATTCTCTTGGGTTCTAACCCTTAACTGGATAAATCCCGAATCATAAGAGCTAACGGCTCTCCCGCAAAACCCAGAGTAGCTAACTGAGTTTCTGCGGATATAACATTGGTGGCAGCGGTGGGATATACAGAGAGAATTATTGAAATAAATTAAACTTAAAAAATAAAACATCGCTGAATTACCAAATCGTCAAAATCCGCGAAATGCGGTAATTTGAGACTCTCAGAGAGAGCAACTGGAGAGTACCGCGAACCAGGGTCGAAAGTAGTCGACGAGGGTTTGGGCGGACCACGGAGGCGATCAGAGGATCGACGTGGGCATTCCGTTATTCAAGAGAATAACGACAGGTAACCAACCGTAGTCTTCGAGGACCACTGCAGGATCCCCGAAGAGCGTCGCCAAGGATTGGGACGTAACAGCAGAATCAGTAAAGGAGCCTGAAACCACAAGGGTTATACGTAAGGGCATCCTGTAATGCGGACGGTGAGCATACAGTAATCCCGCATTACTGATATTTGTTAGGAGAGTATCAAATTGGGAACAAGTTGAGTAAAGTTGAGTAACAAATTGGGAACAAGTTGAGTAAAGTTGAGTAATAAATTGGGAGCAAGTTGATTAATAAACTAGGAAGTACGTGGAAATATTGTGAAAGCCAGCACGACGCTACTAAAGGGTTAAATAACCAAGCAAAAATTTTAACGGGAACCGAGAAGGGAATATCTCGAAGAAACTATGAGTGTACACAACACTCCGGTGCGGTCGCCGAGACAATCTGGGACAACTTCTGGGACAGGGGAGGACACGCTGCGGGCTGCAGCGGGCCTCGAAAACGCCCTATCTGAGATCACGAACCGAACCCGTCAAGTGCTGGGCCAGGGTCCGGTTGAAGGAAACAAACACCAGCTGGAGGGCTCACGGAGTAGCAAATTGGAGGATCGAGCGACGCGAGAGATGCGTCACAAAACTGTCGTCACTCTGGGCGATCTACGCACGGAATTGGAAGCGCTGTACGGGAAACGCGAGTCACTCGCCTCTTTGCAATACCAGTTTTGTACCCTACGACAAGATACGAAGGAGAATGTCTCCACATACGCTACACGGGTCGAAACACTGACAGTAGAGGTGATCGAGAAATTATGCGAGGGAATCGACTCGCGTGGGGCCCGTTACATCGGAGAAGCCACACGGAAAAGCGCCCAAATGAATTTTGAAAACGGGTTGAAAAAGGAGATTCAAACAATCGTACGATCACGCAATTATCAGAGTCTGCACGACTCCATCGTAGGGGCCATTGAAGTCGAAAAGATGACTACAGGACATCAGGGTACGCCCAGCAATGGGGGAAATAAATCACGACCGTCACAAGGCGCGACTGGAGAAGCCGATCGCACATGCTTCACGTGCGGTAAGCCAGGGCATTTGGCGAAAGACTGCACAGCCCCCCGTCAATCCGGACGACATAACCTCCCGCTACCGGCACAACAAGACGTAAACATAGTCAACGTAGCATGCCACTACTGCAAAAAGATCGGGCACTTGATGAAGGACGGCCGGGCACGTATACGGGCGGAGGAAAAGAAAAACAAAAATGACGAGCAGCAACCAGTACAAACGGAGGAAACGCCCACGCAGCCGATACGTGAAGGGACTGTAGGGGCATACCGCGTAAATACACTCACGGCAACGGATGGGCCCATAAGGAAGGCCTACATCTACACTTTGGAAGTATCCAAACCGAAAGAAATCCAGAGGATCGGGGACGAAGAGGAATCCGTCATCAGGAAGATCGACGAAGAGCACAGAGCTGCTGACGAAGTATCCGCCATCCCGAGGATCGGGGACGAAGAGGAATCCGTCATCAGGAAGATCGACGAAGAGCACGGAGCTGCTGACAAAGTATCCGCCATCCCGAGGATCGGCGATGAAGAGGAATCCGTCATCAGGAAGATCGACGAAGAGCACAGAGCTGCTAACGAAGTATCCGCCATCCAGGGGATCGGCGATGAAGAGAGACCCGCCAACTTGAGAGTTGACGAGCGACACCGAGATGTCGAAGTGAAATCCGTCAATCCACGAATTGGCGAAGAGCCGGTACGGCTGGGAAAACCCCGTCAATCTGAGAATCGACGAAGAGCCCGAGCGGCTGGAAAACAAATTGAGAATTCGGCAAACACACATGTGAAGAGGGAATACCGCCATCGCAAGGATCTGCGAAGAATCAGACGCCGCCAGGATCGACGAACGAGAGCCTGGCAACGGCAAGAGAACAACGGCACCGAGGGAAACACGCCTTGGTACAAGTGTACCGTCGACGTACCCACGTAGAAGGGTCGGAAAAAAAAAATTGGAACGGTCACTGGATTCGATAAGGCTTCACAGCAAAGGAAAAAAGAGGAAAAAAAAATATATATATACTGAAATTCGCATAATACACGGAAAAAGGGTTACTTTCGAAAATTTCCGGGGGAAGAAATTTATTGTCGGAAAGGTAACAGCCGTGCTGTGACATAAAATCAAGATCAAGGCATGCTTCGGGTCATCAACCGACCCACAGTCACACTCGAGGAGCTAGCGTCAACAGAAGAGCTGCACACAGTACTCGTCGTCCTGACTCGCCAAATAAATGCGGAATCGAAACGTTAAGTCAGGGCATGGACGTTTCACGCGTCACACAGGAGGAAGAAAACTCGCTTCAGGAAATATGCAAGGAGTTCGATGGATCGACGAGCTCGACACAGCATTAACGGCGATAACAGGCGACATAGATTCAGCCGGAAGGAAACGGCCAGACGCAGAAATCGGGTGGTGCAACCACCGCAAGGGCAAGAATAAATGCCGCAAATAGGCACATGTTTGAGACTTCGCCTGAAGTAATCGTGCTAAATTTTGTTGTAGAATTGTGTGTAAAACTTAATTAACCGGTAAACCGGCACACTAATAGATAATAGATGAGCAATGCACGGGGTACAAGAGTCGTAAAAAATAAAGCTCGCCGGAGTCGAGCGAAAAGAAATCAGATTTCTTTTCTTTTTAGGGGGGAGGGATGTTGTACCCCGGATATTTCAATACCTCGATTATTAAGGCAAGGTCATTGCACTGGAATCGAGGTATGCAGCTGCAGGCGACGACCGCGCCTCGTTGCGAAATAATAACGAAATCCACCGTACAGTCGAGTCAGCATTTAGGCAAACGCGTGTAACTTGACACCTAACGCAGCATTTAGGCAATCGCGAGCAACTCGGCAAGTAACGCATCAGCTCAGGAATTGCTGAGTCAGCTATTGGGAAATTATTGACGATATTGTATTCTACCCGGAAACGAGAATTGTTTAAACAATTAGTAATCTGACGAAATATCTGACATCGACTAAAATTAAGCTGACGTGCCTGCTCTTCTATCCATATATAGGGAACCGAGAGCAGGCACCCACTAGTCTCTTCGGAACTCCTGATTCTGTACGGTTGGTTACGTTTTGCTTGTTACGTTTTGTTGGTTACGTTTTGTTAGTTACATTACGATTCACGTAACAATTACTTGTGCAAGGGCACGCAATTCGGTAGTAAGTGATACTACTAGTTCGGACAAGTTCTTCCACGGGAAGACCACTGTACAAGGTGTACTCGATACGATTGGTAATAAACTCTAATTTGGAAGATTTCTGTAATAAACTTTAATGAACATTGTTGTAATAAACTATTTGGAAGATTTCTCTAATAAACTATAATAAATAATAAATCGTGCGATTATAATTCTCTTGGGTTCTAACCCTTAACTGGATAAATCCCGAATCATAAGAGCTAACGGCTCTCCCGCAAAACCCAGAGTAGCTAACTGAGTTTCTGCGGATATAACAATACGAAGAGCTTGGAAAATTATCGGTCAACGATACTAAATTCCGACGCGACGATGTAGTATTAGTTCGTGTATGCGAAGTTCCTGTTTTTGATCAGATAGACTAATTTTTTGTGAGAAAAGACACCGCATCACCGGTGCTATTGGATTTCGCCTTCCTCGTGAACATTTTTCAAACCGTACGCCTTAACGAACATGTACAAGCCTATGAGGTTATTCAAACCGATTTTCAAGAGCTTGTAACGCTTAATCCGACACATTACACCGAAAAATTATCCGTTGTCCTCAGTCCTGACGATAAGAGATATATCGCTGGTGATGAAATCACAACTTGCGTCTGATATGTGTATTTTTCAAATATTAAAAAAAATTGAAAACTCAGCTAATAGACGTCAAAAAAAAAAAAAATGTTATATACTGGACGAAGTATTATGAACTAGATCGATGCTTAATTTTGTTTTTGTTTTTTTTTGCGTAATGTAAGGGGCGTCCACGGCAATACTGTCGGATTACGCTTTCCTCGTGATCATATTTGAAACCGTATGTCTTCACGAATATGTACAAGCCTATGAGGTTATTCAAGCCGATTTTCAAGAGCTTGTAACGCTTAATCCGACACATTACACCGAAAAATTATCCGTTGTCCTCAGTCCTGACGATAAGAGATATATCGCTGGTGATGAAATCACAACTTGTGTCTAATATGTGTATTTTTCAAATATTAAAAAAAATTGAAAACTCAGCTAATAGACGTAAAAAAAAAATGTTATATACTGGACGAAGTATAATGAACTCGATCGATGCTTCATTTTTTGTTTGTTTTTTTTTGCGTAATGTAAGGGGCGTCCACGGCAATACTGTCGGATTACGCTTTCCTCGTGATTATATTTGAAACCGTATGTCTTCACGCATATGTACAAGCCTATGAGGTTATTCAAACCGATTTTCAAGAGCTTACAACGTTTAATCCGACACATTGTACCAACAAATTATCCGTTGTCCTTACGCCTGACGATAAGAGACATGTCGCTTGTGATGAAACCACGACTTGTGTCTGATATGTATATTTTTTTTATTTTTTATTTATTAAAACCAATGCGCTCGCGTACGTCTAAAAAAAGTTTATGTAATAGACGAAGTATAATGAAAAACACATACGACACTTTCTTTTTTTAAATGTTTTTTTTTGCGTATTTTAAGGACCGCCCAAGGTAATACGAGCAATGATGGAATCTCATTTTTATTTTTCGGCTGTGCCAGATAAGTCTTATAGTTTCGATTCCGACGCATTTACGTTACGATCGCTATTACGTTTTTTTTTCTCGTCGGTACGGTCCTATATATGTCACTAACGACGTAAAATCACGCTTAAGTTTCATTAGCCCTTTAACGAATACTGAGAGACGGGGAAAGTGCATTTTGTTTATTATTGACATTTATGGCGTCACGTTTATTTATTCGCATAGCTCATGGTCTAGTCATCCGACGATTTAATAGAAAAAAAATTCGAGTATAACTTGGAAGTTATAAGGATCGCAACACCTGTCTCCACGTAGACCGTTAAAGGGCAAGCGGAATTTCAAGCCGCATATTTATTTACCTTTTTATTTTACGTGCGTTCCACGTACCTGACAAAATATAAAGAAACCATGTATCGTGTTACTAAAAGTTGACTAAGCGCATAAAAGTACAAACCTTATACCGTATAGATAAAACGCGGTATGTCTAATACTGTATTTTCGTACACGTACATATTTTTTTATGGAGTGTGAATCGGAGCCAATATCATTATTAGTATGCTAGTATTAGTACACAATCCAAGTCCAACCTATGAAACAAGACTGACTACTTGTAATACAACGTTGTTTATTTTTATAGGTTCTATTAAAAAAGTGATATTACTGATGTAATGTATATTGGATGGTGATAATACACGTAATAAATAAATAATATGCCTTATATTTCGTACGATTTACAATTATTGACCCAACCCATAGGAATAGTACAATTAGAAATATTGTTTGTGACTTGCTTTTATAAAGATAATACTCATTGCTTTATACATAACTAGACCGTCCATTACTGGAACGTATGAATACAAATATTAGAAAGAAAAACCTTCTAAGAACATGTGACAAATTACAATAAATATTGTAGGGATGCGTATAAAAAATAGTAACATCGGTAATTGGTGTCGGGTATTGATACCATAAATTTACCAAATCTTTAGAAATTTTACTATATTTATAGTGAAATTTATTCCTGATTATAGTTAGTTCACGTTCTAGAAAAGTTACTCGTACATTACCGATTTATCCACCAAACATAACTAGATTGTAGTCTATAAAATATGTAAAGGCCCTAATCGCAAAGAAATAGTCTCATTACATGGCATAGAAACCCGCTTTACTGCTGTCCGTTTGTTCATTACACAAGATAAATTGATCACGATACACAATAATATGATCAAATCACGATAATGTTTAATATTTTCAACGAATAATAAAAAGCGAATCAACCTTTCACATTGTACTTGCCACTATAATGTATTAGCTGCCATAATATCCATCATAACTAAAAACAGTTCGAACCGAATGTAAACGTTTGTGTCATGTAATTCAACATGTTGACAGGTTGGGAAGGTTATACATGATTACAACGTAACTATATTTTTTATGAGCGTTTATGGTTCTGTCATTGTTTGAAATACGTCATGAATAGTCAAAAGACGAATAGCTGCATTTAACTTACAGACATAATTTACATGATTGCCAAAATATAGTCAATGATACATTATTTTTATATGTAACGAAAACTATAAAATATCTCCGTCCCCTCAGGGAAATATACTATATAGTTAAAATATGGTTACTCTAACCACATATTTCTCTGAGTGCATTAGTACTTAGACTTATGCATATATTTTCGTTTCTCGTTATTTAAATCTTAAAGAGTTTCTGGCGTTCAATCCTTGTGCTGATTTTGTTCTTATCAATAATTTACTGCCATGTTTATTATGTCAATATGATAAAAATACTTTCGACGCAATAAGAGGTTTCAACGGATAAATTATTTCTTCACCTACATTATTCAACATTATATATAAGAGGTATTTTCTACATAGGCGGCTATCTGGAGCAGCGTATTCTCTACTGATATCGCAACCGGTTGAACAACAAGTCTTTCAAATATAATAACCGCGATACATACAGCGATCCTCAGTTGCTCATTTGAACTCAGAGTGTCAGTGCGTTAGGCATAATTTTTTATAAAAAAATAAATTCACCATGAAAGTGAATCCAATCAACGTCTTTAAACTTATCTTGGCTACATTTGAAGCCATGAATCTTCCCGAAACTCCGATTAACAATGCAGAAATCGAGGTAAAAGAGAATTACGAAAAAGTTCTGATCGACTGCATAGACGATTATAACGGAGTTGAAATTATCGAGGAACAACCGTTAGATTTTCAAGATCCATTCAAGCAAAATGATATCAACGCTGTCGAAGACACTCTTTGGCAACATGATGAAGGTTCAGTGTATTCTGATACTTGTTCTGAAGACGAAGAAGACTTAAGCTATGATTACAAACGGAAAGCAGGCGAATACTGGAGATCCGGTGAAAAGAAAAATTACTGTGTCGATGCCGTCAACCAGAAATTCCGAAAAGTCAAATCTGTACGACAATTAAGACACTGGGTAAATCAAATAAACAAAGGTGGGACCTACAAAGAGAAGTTAGCTCGAATCTCTGAATGTATTTTGAAAAACATGCAAGCCCCTATCGATGCTGGTTCCATTCATGATATCATTCATGATATCGATCTTCAAAAGTGGGCTCTACAAGCTCAAAAAGAGATAGGTCACGAAGACATTCGTTTTAAAGCTTCTCATGATTGGCTTTGGAAATTCAAGAAATCACATCGAATTGTATCAAGGAAAATTAATAAATTCCCAACCCGAAAAACTATAGAAGACGACAAAGTTCTAAGGATTACTGCAGAAAACTTGGTGAATGAAATGAAACCATATATTCAAAAATATGGAGTGGAAAACATATATAATTCCTCTGGCAGGACTCTGACGATTGAAGGAACTAAGCAAGTAGAATGTGTAGTACAATCCGTATCTTCTACAACTCATAGCTACACGATTCAGCCAACCATAAATGCATATGGGAAATTACTTTTACCCCTTGTTATCGTTCTAAAAGAGGGAAAGGGTAAGTTCTTACCAATCGCGGAAAAAAATTTATTCAGGCCAGAAACGTATTTTGAACAGCATCGAAATCCGGGAAAATTACGTCGGGTTTAAACAAAAATGATAACCAGAAAATATTGAACATAGGTTGATTTATACTATATCGATAACCAATATCTTCCTATGTACAGAGCACTTCAAAGTTTAGATGGAAAAAGTATTCTTCCCCAGCACCGGCCTTGACAGCGTATTGTTGATGGACTCATAGAGTGGACAATGCCCAGAAGTTGTTCGAAAAGCAACGCCTCGGGGCAAAAAAATTATAACAAAAATAATACCTAAAGGCACAACAGGGAAAATCCAACTCCTCGACGTTTTTAGTTTCCGAACATGGGAACATTTTGTACGACATTTTTCCGACAGTCAATTTTTACTTAATTTTGATATTAATTTACACTTGAGAAACAATATAATCAAACTGCAATCGCTCGCACACAATCAACTTTCATCACCCAGATATATAAATCTTTTCAAATATGCATGGTTCAAAAGTAATTATATAACTGATAAGCCAGGCAAGTTCAACAATCCAGTGAGTTTTGGTTTCGGTCAATCGTCTCAAGCACACTGTAAAGTACCGGGTTGTAATAATGTGGGCATCATCAGATGTTCATGGTGCAAGAAATCTTTGTGCTTGCAACATTTTTTTGAAGATTATCATTTCTGTATGACTTACGAACCATGATTGCTCCAAATTATGACAGTAATGCGCACTTCGACTTATTACAAGGAATTATAAATTATGTTATATACTGTGGTGTATGTAGATGAGCGAGGCGGTAAGAATGTATGTGAGAGAATGGAGAGTGACCATAGCGATAACACGAGACGTGAAAAGGACAATAGTGGAATAAACGCGCTTGCCGAAACCCGATGTTTGTTATTTATTACCTATGTCCGCAGCTTATTCCCGCTTCTCCGGAATACATGGCATATACAACCACTCCACCCCGGCAATATTCCCTAGTATTCTGTATTTTAGCAAGCTATTTTTCATCAGTAAATAAAGCGAAACTCGTGAATGGGCCATTCTAGATGACGGCCGGTCACCCCCTTAATTATAAATAAAGCATCATGCGAAGTGCCCGACATTGACTTCGACTAATCGGAATATTTTCAATCGATTCGGACATGTAAATAACGAGAAACAAGAATGTATGCATAAATATACGTATTAATGGATAAGGGGTAGTTTACCCCCTTAAACTCTTTTCCCTGCAAATGTGCAAAAACACGTCAACTTCATTTTCATTTGCCCTTCCAAATGGTACATGTAGCGTCCAATTTGGTTGGATAGTTTTTTGTGTAGGGTGGAAAATTGAAGAATCAGGGGGTGGTTCACCCCTGTAAATGAATTTTTTTTCTTCGACTTCACGTGGAATTTTCATTGTCTTCAATGAGGAGTATTTTGGAATTTGTTTAATTAAAATTCGGTAGTCGCCTTCTCGGTGAAACTGCATAATCACCCCTCGACATGCCTAACTTTGTAGGGCGATTTCACCCTTTAGAAATCTTTTCCGCAGATAAAAAAAAGACGTGCCTTTTACTTTTCGATGCTCTACAACATACGCGAGTTTCATTAAAATCGGAGGAGAACACCAAACTGACGTTCCTTGCTACTTTTAAGTATTTTGTATATTTTTAAGTATTGAGACAACGATAACGATATCTCGCCACTTTATTAAGGCCTATTTAGGTGGACGATTTCTCATTCTCGAATATTCTTGCCGGAAAAGGAAATAGTAAAAATTCCACCGAAGCCATCATGTAAAAGTACACGCTAGAGTTCTGCGTTTAATAATCAGCAAGACGCAACGAATTTCACGATTTGGTCACGTACGCGCGACAGTTGCCGGGCCCGCGGCGGACACGGTCTCCGAAACAAAATCATAGCGAGGCGAGAGAGAACAGTAAAAGGCATTATGCCTCTTCACACTCTCCTTTACCTCAGTACGCCGCGTTGCGATCAAAGAGGACACTTGTCTTTCTAACCTTCTCGATTTTAAGAACCCATTGACCAATCGACCGGCTCAACTCACATCACGCAACCCCCCCTCCACACTTGTTCTCCTCTATGGAAAAAATCCGGTAGAAGAAGTAGGGAAAGAAAGAACATACTCTACAAGGATGATTTCTCCCACCTTTCTTCGACCAGGAGAAGTCGAAGAAAAAATCACGTACGAGAATAGCATAAATACCCCGAAAAATGTGTGCTCGACGCCCCGTTACCATCATTCGATCGACGAAGTTTTCGCCGCTCGATCAGGCCCCGGTTATTATTCTTTGTCACCCAGATATTATTATCCAGAGGACCGATCACTACGATATATTTCACCAGTTATTATTCTGATCAAATCGATCACTACGAGTAAAATATTTTTGTGCGAAATCTTGTTTGATTTACACTGTATTGATTTATTTTTGTTTGTTCGACAAAAGTTTTAAATATTCGGTTAAAATAAATATCTGTCCATCGTATTAAAATTCGGATTTTGTTCGAAATATTTCAACACCAACATTCAGTTCGTGATTTTTCTGTCATTCTAGTGCACGAATATTTATCCTATCTTAATCACCTAATTATTTGGTTACCGGAGTAGATTACTAGTTAGATATTCTGTCAACTCGAGACCCGTGTGCATAACCTTCGTTTTTTGCTTCCTCATAGAGGAAGCTTTGTTTTGAAAAAAAAAATTTCGAGATTTTAAATGAAAATATGTTCAGAATGTTCCAAAACATCGAAAAATCACATTTAGAAAAAATGTCCGGATGTATGTATGTGTGTGAAACGGACGTGAAAAATTTAAACCGGTATAACTCGAGAATGCCTCGACCAATGAAGCTGAAATTTCACACACAGTAAGTATGGTTAATAGTCAATGTTCGAGCAAATCTTCATCCAAAAATGTTCAGTTGTTTTTTTTGTACGATATTTTTAAATTCTTCAAAAATGTCTGTTCGCGCTCTATCGCTCGCAATTTTTTAGCTATCGGGCAAAAACGCGTACACAGATGGAATATGATCACCCGACGATCCCATAAAAATTTCAAGAGAATCTTGAAGAGAATCTTGAGATCGATCGAAACGTTTGAATTTTATGTCATTTTGAATTTTTTGAATTTCATGAAAAATTAGTACTTTACTTTGGACGCAATTTTCTTCATTAAATGTTCATGTATGAATAAAATAACTGTTGATTCGTGATCAACGTGAAAAAATACATAAATATAGTCCCAGAGTGATGACTAACGAAAAAGCTTATCGGACATTTATATAGCTAAAATGGCAAAAGTGAGTGATTTTCCGTATTTTCAAACAGCGATATCTTTGCTTCCCGATGGATACTCTCAGAGAGTCTATGTATTTTTTCGCCTGGAGTACAGATTCGACAGCCGTGTTGACCAAAAGCGCAAGGTTGGTGTACTTTTTCGCCCTAAACCTGAATCGGCCAGCAATTTTGCTTAAAAGTTAAAAACGACGTTGATATCGAAAAAGCTGAAAATTGAAATTTTCATATCGCTTCCTCATAAAAATTGAAAGTAGAAAGTTACAAGTTGACATTTTTGTATCACTTTCTCCTAATGGCCCTTTATTCGCAAAGCTTCCTGTATGAGGAAGCCAAAAATATAGTAAATGCTTTCTCATAGAAGGAGCTTTACGAATATGGGGCCATTATGTGAAAGTGATATAAAAATTCCAACTTTCAACCTTCGGCTCTCGGCCCTCGGCTCTCGGCTCCCGGCCCTCGGCCCTCGGCCCTCGGCTCTCGGCTCCCGGCCCTCGGCCCTCGGCCCTCGGCTCTCGGCCCTCGGCTCCCGGCCCTCGGCCCTCGGCTCTCGGCTCTCGGCTCTCGGCCCTCAGCCCTCGGCTCTCGGCTCTCAGCCGTCGGCCCTCAGCCGTCGGCCCTCAGCTGTCGGACTTCAGCCTTCAGCCTTCAGCTTTCAACTTTTTCATTAAAAATCCCGAGAGTAAAAATGACATTTTACGAAGGATTAGAATTTAATTATCACCCTAAGACGTGAACCGCCAGGCATTCCTAGTGCCCTACCGTATCAATTTTCAGCATGGTTAGGCTTCAAAAATTAGCAGTTGCTACCGTAATTAACGCCAGCAGTGGTATAGATCGTTATCTCATCTTTCTGATCAGCGTGCGTTATGAGAAGTGGTGCGACAGTAGCGTGAAAATAATCGGAAATGAAAACACCGACAGTTTTGACGTAACAAGGGGGAAAGGATGGAACGTATGAATCACCGGAGACCTGATTATCTGTTGTTCATCAATATGTTCGAACATTCGATGTCCCGATGAAGAAATTTTTTTCCGTGAAAATAGTTCAAACCGTTGAGTAGCTGCTTCATTATACTGGCGTTGTTCATATCGTTGAAGTCAACTATACCGGACTCCAGTAGACCCATCAGATCGTGGTCCATGTATTCGAATACCAGATAAAACAATGCCTTGTCCTGTAATTTTAAAACGCAAATTCAATTTCGTTTTCGCAGTTTTCACGGCGAACAACGATATAGTTTTTTCTATTATTTTTTGTCATATTTTTAAGAACGAAAGAATATAAATACATATACATAATTAAATAATATAATTGATACTTCTCCCGATTTCTCATCACCGAACTTGATGAGAAATCGGTGATCTTGATCACCTGAATTGTATTCAAAGTGTATGAAGAATCATCTTTTTTTTCTATCCGGTTCATCTTTCACAAGTTGAGACACCCCCGACACCCCCCCCCCCCCATGAAACTTCCCGCGCGGCCACGGTAACGTACCACCGAGAGAGCCCGGGAGACACCGACCAGCCAGGAGAAACCCGCTGAGATGTAAGTGGCGCCATCTGGCAGGATCGAGCGGCGGCGGGATCGATACCGAACCAAGCGCAAGCGCGGACGAGAGGTTGGAAGTACCGCGGCGCGGCCGAGCGGGCTGGTGGCGAAAACACGCTCAAGGCCGAAGAAAGGCGAAAGCGAGGGAAAATCCGCCTCGCGGATTGGCCAAAAGGGACGACACAGCAAGTGGCACACGGCACCGACTGAGCACGCCATTCGCTCCGCGAATAACACCGGAAGATCACCACGACCATACCGACCCGGGATTGGAGGGCAGAGAAGGAACAAGGCTCTTAGCCAATAAGAAAATTAATAATCGGGCGACCGCACGCAGACGCGAGTCCGCCAGAAATCTGCCAGACCGACCGTACGCCTTAACTAAGGCTTACATGGCCCGAGTAGGTATTTGGCCGGAACAGTCAAAATACGTGAGAATTATTCTGCCTTTGACGATGTTCGCCATAGCATTGACACTCGTCGTACCTGGGGTAGCAATCATTATCGGAATATGGATTTTCCTTGAAAACGTTGACTTTTTTAACAATTTTCTATGTTTAACAGGTTGTTCGAATGTATGACGCTAGGCGAGACCTAAACATCCTGGCACGAAATATGACAACCTTGCTGGCAGGAGTAGTAGTTTTCTTCATTGTGTTCAGTTGTATTCAACATATTGACAACGTACGGTTCCGGTATATATATGTTCTACGAAAACAGTCATGTTTAATCGGAAATTTTGCAGATGAAATTGTCGTTGAAGTATATAAAAAAGCATTGGGGAATGTTAAATAATATACCCGCAGTCATTGTCCTTGACGAATACGCCGAAACAGGACGTAACATCACCGTCGTTTACTCGAGTAAATAATTATTTTTATTGTTTCACAATGCATAACATCGACTTCAATGTACCATTGGTGATTTTTTATTTTTGCTTCGCCAGTATTTATGTATTCTGGGTTGACACTCTACTGCTGCTTATGTTTATCACCTATAATACTTAACTTCGTTGATCCTGTCAACGAAACCCGGCGGAAAATTTATATTTATTTTTTTTTTTATTTATTTTTTATTTTTATTTTTATTTATTAATTTAACTCTGCTTTGCTGAAGCAGAGTACGGGGTTGATGACGATGAATACTACTGGTTCATACTTGCTCATACATGTATCGTGGCCGCGATGGTCGTTAGTATAGTGGTTGCCATTGGAGCAATGTACATTCTCTGGGCCGTTCATGCTTGTGCACTTTTTGAAGCTGTTGGGTGCGTATAATTGTGTCTCGAATAGACCTGTGTTTTTTCCTCTTGATTTGCACCAAATCTAAGGACAACCTGAAAACCGACCGGGGCCAGTCTGTACGGCCAACTAACTGTTGTCTCAATTCTGGTCAAAACTTAAAAACCCCCTGGAAGAAATATCAAACGACAAACGGACGGAAAATCGTTGCGTGGGGGGTGTGTCACTGAACCGACTGGCAAATCGACCAAGAACCGACTGATTTTTTAATACAGTTTTAGGTTCACAGTCGGTACACAGTTCCACAATCAATCGACTTTTTAGCTCGGCGGGTAGTTAACCATCAATCTACAGTCAACTCGCGGTCAACCGACTGTAGATGATGTGTGAATTGATAGCGAAGTAACCGCCGGGCTACAAAATGTGTTGGTTCTTGTTCGATTTGCCCTTCGGTTCAGCAGCAACAGCTTAAGGAGGCCCTGATGAGGCCCCGATCAGGATTCTAAATGTTGCTAGATAATCTTCTACAGGTCGATTTCTTTATCGATCTTTCGAAACCAGTCATAATACAAACGGTTATATTTGTTAGACGGAAGATTTGTTTACGATCGGATTATATCAAAACAGGCCAATTTCTGATACTATGTGCCGAGAATACTGATAACTCTCAACTCACAGGCACATTGAACCGGTTGGCAATATGACTGGTTTTGAAACAGCGACCGAATCGCCGGAAGAGTGGATTAAGAATTAGCTTGACGCAACAAGGCGATCGGTTGGATTGGAGTCGATTGTAAGGAAGCAAGTAAAAACCAATTCAAAGTTATGATTGGGTCATCGGCGAGGAGATCGTGTCAGTTGAGTGCCTGTATCGGTTAACCTTTAAAAATGGGGGGAACCATCGAGTACTTGAGCCGTGTATTTACCATGAACGTTGAACTGATCGCCACCCTCGACCGGCCCGGGACAATTTCGGAGGACACATTCAATTTCCTCTAGGACGTAATAGTCGTAATAAATTTCCTCTAGGACGTAGTGATCGTAAAAAATTGATAAATCAAAGAAAATGGCCCCATTTTTATCAGTCCCATTTCGTCCAGACTCTACCTCCCACAGTAGGACATACTAGGTTATAGACGTCCAATGTACGGCGTCTTCGATATTTCACAATCCCATCCGAAATCCCCAGAAAAGAATATATATCCAAATGTTTCGATATTCCGGGGCAGTGGAATATCGAACTGAAGATTTTTTAGATCGTCTTCTTCCAGATGGAAGGTAAAGAGTTCGTTACTGGGTCGGCTGGATAAGGTGTGGAGGACGGGTATTTGAGAATTGCCAGGATGCGAAGCAAGCGAAACGCGTAGGGAATAATGATGGTCACAAAAATAGATGAACATATGTTTATTTTCCATAACAGCAAAAAATAACAAACAATGTACTGTGCACAGTGCAGTGAGTAGTCCGATGAGCAGAGTGTGATATTGAGCCCGGGACGATTCTTTAAATTATATTAAAATCACTGAGATGCCCGGGTGAGATTGTCCGTGTGCGGCGATGCACGCCGCGTACACCTGTGAGAGCGTGAGTCTCTCCGGCGAGAATACGGGTGTTACGTAACCGAGAGAATTCACTCGCGCTATGCTCCGGGTGAGCTCTAACGATGTCCCGAAACCGAAGATACGTTTTCCCGTGATGATGTACCGAAAAACTGAGCAGAACCGTGCGCTGAACCATGAGAAAAAACCGGATCAAAAATGAGCTGTACGCTAGCACGTGTGCTTAGATCGCGGCCATTACCGAAGAAGAAGGAAGAAGAAGCCGGTTGCACACGGCACGACGGCGACTTCTCCCCTTTGCACGTGCGCAAGCGTCGCGCGTGAGTCTGGCCGAATGCGGCCGGGAGGTGCTGCCGCTCGACAGCTGCCCGGCTGCCGCGCTCAACTCAGCTGAGCCGTCGGATTCTCGAACAACGAGAATTCACGTCATATGAGCTCGATTCATGGAGGCAACTGAATTGCTGACCCCCTAGGGATGTGCACAAGACATGTTCGAGCCTGTTCGAGTCATGCCCTGGCTACTCGGCACTAGCTCAAGCTTATTATCGAGCCACCCGAGCCGTTCGAGACGTTCTAGCCACTCGAGCCGTGCGAGACGATCTAGCCACCCGTGCCGTACGAGACAATTACTAGCCCCATACTCGCCAAGAATACCACCAAGACTTCCTCGATGTCTAGTTTGACCGGAGCGTGTTTCTCGTGGTCCACGTGCACAGCAAAGGTTTTTTCGAGGTCTAGCTTGACTGGAGCTTTTAAATCGCGCTCTACGTGCACCGCGAAACTTCCTCGATATCTAGCTTAACTCGCAGTCTCGGTAAACTCCATAGGCTTCGGCGAGGTCTAGCTCAAAGGGAACGTGTCGCTCGCAGTTTATTTTTTATTTTATTGGTTGTGACGTAATTTTTTTATCACTGTCACAAAAATACAAAGAATTGCTATTTTTCGCATACTGCTACCGATTTTTTTTGCTATAGCTCCCGATTTACTGCCCTTTTGCTGTTCACGGTACCGTCCAGCTCTCGTTAGGACTGAGTTTTGTGACGTTTAGCCATCTCGTCCGATTTTGTTGAGATGAGTTTCGTGAGTTTTCGCAATCTCGTTCGGTATTTTGTTAAGCTTGTGAGATAAGCTTCAGGATTGGTTTAAAGATTTAGTTTAGGTCGGGATTTTCGAATCTATTTGGTGGAGGAAATCGCGACGTATATAGAAGCACGAATAGAGGGGAGCCCGACGAGATTTTGTCGCGAATACGTCAAAGTCCGGTGCAAACCCGGCACTCTGTTTAGGTGAAAATGCAGGGCGCTGGAGAACAGGCGGAGGTATGGTTTAGTTCCGGGCAAGGGTGGGACCCCTTGTGCTGTGTTTTGTGAAGAGAAGAGAGCCTTGTTTTCACGTCCTGAATTGAGACTAACGATCGCGACGAATCTCGAAGTTACCGCGTCATAGTTTCGGCTCCCGTTTGTATGACGCATCGAGATAGTTTGAGAGGGCAGTAGTTACAGGTAAAGGATCCCGAAATGATCATAACGCCTCGTGAGAATATTTTCGTAGGCTTATCAGTCTTCCGAGAGCGGCCCTAGAGGAAACGCGGGTCTCTCTCGCGCTCCCGCTACCGTTGGAGTGGGAGTCCAAAATCGGGGTATAAAAGACGGCGATTTCAACGGTCGATCATCAGTTCTTCGATCATCAGTTCATCGGATCTACTTTACCATCGGACAACTCTCCAGGGACTAAAAGTGAAAAGTAAAAGTGAGTAAAAGTGAAATAAAGTTAAACAGTGCCCAATTGGACTTATAAAATTTTGTGTATTGTGGACTTATAAATTTTGTGCCGATTCGGACTTATAAAATTTTGTGCCGATTCGGACTTATAAAATTTCTGTGCCGAGTGGACTTGTAAAAATTGTCCTGACTTGGACTTATAAAATTTCTGTGCCGAGTGAACTTATAAAATTCGTGCCGGAAAAGGACTTATAAAATGTGTGCCGACTCGGACTTGAAAGTCGTACCGAAAAAGGACTTTTAAATTTTCGTGCGAATTTTGAACTTATAAAAATTGTGAAACGCTGGGCTTATAAAAATTGGCCACGGTGAACTTGTGAAATTCGTGCCGAGGACTCGTAAAACTCGTGACACGTTGAAATCTCGTGCCAATTTTGAACTTATACATTTTTGCAACGATTGGAGCTAATCGGAAAAGTGACCAAGGTGACCGGTTAGATCAGTGGGAAGTGACGGAATAAATAATTTTACACCACCAAGGACGTGAAAAAAGCACCTCAAGGGCTTCATTCACTCTCCCTGAAGGGACCGATACCGTCCAATCAAGGTATAAACGTCTAATTATCAAAATAGCACCAATTGCAAATCGCGAGGTGAGCGAGCTGTCACCGTCGATCGCCGAGTCGTGACGTCATCGCAAGTACAGCCGAGCGCGACGGCCAGCTGGATTCAGCGACGATCGAGAAGCTGTCCGCGCATGCGCCGTACGATCACACGCGAATAAATCCTTTCGATTAAAATATTCCGACGTCAAGAAATTACTTTATTCAATAGAAAAAAAATAAGATCGGAGTATACGAATAATCAATTGTGTTATCGATCGAAACAAGTATCTTGGCCGAGAATAATAACCCGAGTAAATTCAAGGAATCGAAAAACTTGTAATCACAAGAGCTTGTCACTTTACAAATAAAAAAATATTATTTTCACATAAAAAACGTCTCTGACACATCAACCCATAATTCCTAGACGCTCGAGTCCACGAATCCTCCCGTTTGAGTGCCATTCCTCTAAAGGATGTGCGCGAATTCGGGGAAATTATTGTATGAGCAGTTGCTCCTATTACAAAGTAAATGTTGAATATTATTTTTTTATTTAAAGGGAAAAATACACTATAGTTCGTAGGGCAAATTGTGAAAAAAAATCCTATGGTATTGGTATTTGGTATTGGTATTTATTTGTATATAGTATGGCCGTAGCCATGGATACAAGGGGTTTGCGCTTTTAGCTGTTTCGATACATTTTTCCTTATATTGTAGAAAGTACATAAGTCTTAAATCTAAATGAATGTTTATTTTATCTTATTCGAACAGTATAAACGCCTGGATTTTCAATGCATTAATAGTAAATAAAAATAGGTTATTTAAATCCGACTGTGTGGTAGCGTTGAGGATTTCTTTCGCTGAGTCCTTCTTCCCTAAGAAGTGTGAACGGGGACCGTCGTAAGCTCTGCATTGCGTCAGGAAGTGGTTAAGACTATCCGGTTGTTTCGCGTTGCATGATTGACATATACTTTCCGAATCCAGAACGTGTTTGTTGCCGTTCCAGTAAAGTCTGGGTTTTTGATCGTGTGCTACTCTCAATTGCCCTATCAACCCTATTTTTTTTAAATTTATCTTCTCGTGTATATAACCGTTCGCATGCATGATCTCCCTGTACAGAGCTGAATATGTGGAGTTTTGTGCCGCTAGAATATCTTCGAACCTAATTTTAGCAGTGAGTGCTTCAACTATTTCATCAATTCTACCTTTGATTATATGAGGGTCTTGACTCTCGAATACCTCCGAGAAGTTCAACTCTGTCAAGCGAGCCTCCATACGTGCGACCCAGTTCATCTTTACGAAATTTGGTGCAGTTGCGCGCATGGACAGCATTTTTAGGTAACATCTCTTTGGCAGTCTGTCGTTTGACATTTCTAGCAGTTTGGACCACCATCCTAGACTACGTCGTAGCGCCGCTACTTCGAGTTTTGTTCTGTTCACCTCAAGGCGAACCATGTAATTGGGAGTAGTCCTTGGCCAGTTTAAGATGAATTTGAAGAACCTGACTTGTGTAGATTCGATGTTTTTCAAATAGTCGTTGCCCCAAATCTCTACTCCGTATAAAAGGGTGGTCGAAACTATGGACTCGAACAGTTTAATTGCCGCAGCTATTGACCTGGGCTTTGCCTTTGCCAGCGTTTGTTTTAACATTCCTGTAGCTAAATTTGCTTTAGAGATCCTTTGCTTGGAAGCTTCTTTGAATTTCCCTGTTGAAGCAAAAGGTATGCCCAGGTATGTGTAATATTTTACTACTTGAATTTTTGACTGTCCAAAGAGAAATTCCTTGAAGCGCATGCAGTGAGGACTGTTGTGGAAGGCAACAATTTGTGTTTTCGATGTATTAACACTAAGCGAGTTGACAATGCAAAATTTATTTAGCGCGTTAAGTTTTCTCTGCACGTCCACCTGAGATTCAGCGAGTATTACTATGTCATCGGCGAAAGCCAAAGAAAGAATTTCTAGGTTACCTCCCAGACCGAGCCCTGAGAGGCCCTCCGCTCTCAAAAAATCCTCTAGATCGCTAATGAATAAGAGGAACAGTATCGGGCTGAGTGATTCCCCTTGTGGGGTACCTTTCTGTATTGATAATAGTTTCGAGGTTTCGCCGTTGACGCAGTATTGCATGCCCAAGTTGCTATAGAGGCTTATAATTGTATTTAGGAGATTACTCGATAAACCCAGGTGTACTAGTTTATTCCATAGCTTCCCATGTACGACTGAATCGAACGCTTGTTTGAAATCTACAAATATTGCGAAAGTATATCGACCTTTGTGCCTTATAGTGCACTGCACCGCTGTGTTCAGGCAAAACAAATTGTCCAAACAGCACCTGTGTGCTCGGAAACCGCTTTGGCCTTCAGGCAGGATGTTATTTATCTCCGCCCAAGCCTGCAGACGACCCGCTAGGATGCGCGTAAAGATTTTGCTGATATTATTAAAAAGCGAAATGTTTCTATAATTACTAGGCTCCGATCGGTCCCCTTTTTTGTGCAAAACTATCGTTTTTACTTGACCCCACCCAAAAAATCCTATGAAGTTCGATAAAGGCATTTGTGTGCCTGATAAGTCGAGAGAAATCTCATGGAAGGTTGCCCTTTATGCGGGTATTCTGTTTCCCCCGCAGTGGAGCATTCTGCACGTCCCTCGCTAGGACATACAGAATGCTCCACTACGTATCAATCATCGCCTGCAAAGTGGGATGCGAGTTTCCTACCGAATTTCCACGCAAATGTTCGGCTCGGAGTAATACTCGCCTCGGTGTAATAAGGCCCTTTCCATTTTCAAGGTGTGTTTTAAGTGCAAGGTATGCACTTTTGGGAGTTCGAATAACGGAAAAAAGGTTTTTCTTACACACCTTAATATATATTAGTCATGAACAATTTAACTTATTTTCCCGTACTTTTCTTATGTAAGAAAGGTCAGAAAACTGAAATAAGTCGTTTATAAGAAAGTTAATATGGTGGCTGTTTGCCCCCAATACCTATTTTTAGTCGAGATGCCCGTTTTGCCCCGGTTTCCCGCTATAATTTTTTCCTTTTTTTTCGACCTTTACAGACCGCGATTTTGTCAGAGAGCTTTTCTGGGTCGACTAGCTCGCACGATCAATAAAAGTCGAAAATCCATTAATGATATTATTAACCGAACGCACCGACAGCGGTGGATGCGCGGTTGGCGCACGGCTCTGATGTTCCCCCAAGTCAAGCTGATTCGTTCGCGGTCAGTACTTGGATGGGTGACCGCTTAGCCGTGCACTAGCTGGCGCATCGACCGTTGAGCGGGAGGCGCTTTTTTCTGAGACTTTGGTGTTTCTGCACTTTACTCAAGTGCAAAAATACCAGTGGCTCAGTCGAATAGCGCCGTCTGTATCGGCACGGGTTTTCCGTAGTTTCCCCGTGTCCTCGGCAAATGCGGTACAGTGTAGCTAAGTCGGGTACGGACCCACTGGAAGTTAGGTAGCTTAGCTGAGTGCGGGTAGGGAGTGATACGAGGAATCGGGCTGGGGTTCCGTAAAAACCCGACAGGGTATACGGTGGAAAATGGGAAAAATATTTAAAAATTTGAAAAATATTAACCGAATGCACCAGGAGGCGCTCTTATCTGACATAATTTTTTTTTTCTTCGACCTTCAAACAATGCATGGGAGTTTTCAATCATTACACAAGCGTTGCTAACTTCTATACCATCAAAACGACAGTTATTGCCTCGTTGCACAATACTGTCAAAGAGAATCTGAAATCACAGAATTGTTGATTATAATTTTTTCGTCCTTTAGCGTATGTATGTTTTGTAGCGCGGTAAAAATGTTGCGCATTTTTTCCCTAGCTCGTTCGGGCTCACACAAGGCGACACCGCAGGGCGTAGATGATAAATTAGAATATTTAGTAATTTATTTGTGTCATAATTTCATGTACGCCGGGACGAAAGCGCCGATCGAGGAGAGCGGCGAGCGTGAAGGTCGACGTTGGAGAATCATGCCGGGAAAGCTCGAACTGGCGTACCGAATTTAACCGTTCTACCTCCCTACTGTCAGAGTCGTCAACGATAAGAAGAAATAGTCGTCTGAGAAGATCTTTGATTCTTCTAGTCAACGCATCGCATCGATAATTGCAGTCGTCTGGAGTCTCGGGCTGCAAAGAAGATTTATCGGGAGTCTCCCTTCAGGGAGAATTGAGTACCTCTGCGGAAGCTCTGGATTATGGGCGTTCGAAGAACATTGCGTTGGCGCGAAGAATCGATGGGCGGATCGATATGCGTGGCGTTTGACGGGTCGCGTGCCGTGTGCAAAACTCCGGAAAGGGCCGAGCAATGCCCGAATTTGGTCGAATTTGTCGTACGATTAGGCAGGGAGGGAGGGATATCGATAGCGAGCGAGATCGCAAATCGATACTCGGGGCACTTCTCCGTTGTGAGCCCGAGCGAGCGGATGTGTCGTGTCATCGAGTCCCGGGAATTATCCATGGAAGGAAGATGGATTTCTTCACGGCCATTATATCCGGACCGTTTTTCCCGTTCACGTTGTTACGACTCGATTCGGTGTGCTTTCGTCCAAGGTTTTATTGTTTGTGTGAGGCTACGGCCAGTAAATATTTTGTATTGTAAATTTTGTAATCCCGTGCGTGGGAAATTAAAATGTGTAACCGACGGCATGCTTCGTTCGGCCATGCCGGAGGGGTCGGGACCGCCGTGATTTGGCAGGAGTGTGTGTGTGACGTTGCGTACGGGTTTGATTGTTGATCGCCGCGTGGTCGGTTCGGGAAACCGTATGCGGCCTTCCTCGAAGCCGTGGAGGTTGTTCTTTTCGGGGAAAATAGTCTTTAAGTTCAGTAACTTTGCGGAAGGGTAGTACAGTGTCGCCTTGGGAAGCTTTCACGGGGAAGTCGCCTTATTCGTCGCGTCGTCGTCTCCGGACGTCTCTAGCGCGTGATTATGTGTGTGGGATACTTTTCTCATTGCCGCATCGATTGGGCCGGGTGAATGTCTAGTGCCGCATTAATTGGGCCGGGTAAAAGGGAGTGCCTTGGTCTGTGTCAGCCATGCCGTGTAAGTGTGTGGAAGAGAGTGTCTTAAAGTCACGCGTGAAACAAATATGAGAGTCCGGGCGGCGCGACCGTCGGTGTGTGTGTGAATGTGCGAGCGTCGAAGGGTGCGAATCTTGTGTACCGGGCAAAGATCTTCGTGTATAAAATTTTTATTTGGTTATTTTACCGGACGAGGGTTTTACTCCGGGTTCTCCGGTTTTCCCCCGCATTAGATTGTTCTCTTTGATTAAATAAATATTCGAGTCTTTGGTTCCCGTATTCGGCTTGATTTAATTTATGTATTCGTTTGTGTTTGTCAGTCCGCCCGAACAATTAATCGCTTATCCAGCCACTCTACCCTCGAGATGACAGCAGTTAAGCCGGGACTGTTAGGTTTCTCTCTCGGTGCATTTTGGTGCACCTGGCGCCCATCCCGTACGGGAAAATAAAAGGGAGAGAAACTGGGGCATTAGGTAGACGATTTTCGGCATTAAGAAATCGTGCTACAGTTTACATGCCGATCAATCGTTTCTTACCGGGATTCAATATATTCTCTAATGGTTTCAAATGATACACGAAGCAAGTTGAGATAACTACAGGACTAGTTGAAAAATATTTGCGTAATAGTATTGTAAGTCAAATACAATTTCATCTCCGTTTGATATCTGTAATCAGAAGAACTTTTGCAAGCAACTTGAGGTGCCTCAGCAGCATCATTTTCATTCCGATCATGACGTCAATTGACGTCTCGAGAAGATTTTCAATCGTGAATGACATATCTCTGAATACACTGATGAAGTCACCGATCGCTAAAAACCTATGACCAATGAAGTATGCACTCCATATCTAAAACTTCATATAAGTCGGTTCTAGTAGTCATACACCGCCGATCACTTCGTTATTCTATATTGAAAACACTCGTTTATTCCATATGGAAGTTTCTAGCAATTCTAAAATCGACAGGCACTGCGTTTTTCATTGCGCTATGTACGACAGCACCACGTTTGCTTGCGTGAGTAATTCTTTTCATACAACGATCAGACAGCGGCGATTTGCTTACGAGATTTACCAGCGATCCCTATCTTCTAGTAAGGCCGAAATTATTTGCATGATGTAGGGGTAATCGTGAGTCGATATCTCGAGCAAACTTAGAAATTGAGGAGGCGACATGTAACGGTAAATTTGCCCTAGGCTAATAGCAGGCTCCGATTATCCATCTATTTTTTATTATTACCGACGCTGGAATATTACAGACAATTTTGATCGAGTTTTTCAGCAAGGCATGCGCATCGCCGCTTTCTATACATACACCAAAACGGGGAACCCGCAGTTGACTCACCAGACAATGTCGTGAGGTTCTGTCGAGAGTTTTTTTTTTGCGTGCTTCCTCTCAGTTATTACTAATTGTGCGAAGTACATCATTTTGATTCGTAAAATACCCGGGAATTAATTACAAAACGCATAATACATTATACTATAAATCGGCCCGATCCTGTGTACTTTTTCGAATTCTAAACGGCAACAAAGATGGATTTTTATTCATAATAAATTGTGTGGGGAAACGATTGGCAACATTTTAACTGATATTTCAAAACATTCACAATGGTCTCGTAAGATTCTATAATTTTGGTTATTAACTGATGGTACGTAGCATTGATATATAAGCCATCGCGGTTTTAAGTACCTAAAATAAAAACAAATAATTTTTTTATTAGCATTTTTATCGATAAACAGTAGTGTAAGCGACACTTACACTACCGAATCGGCTCAGTGAAAACACATAAAAACGTCCAGCCGTCAGTTGTAAGGGGTTTTGTAAATGAGTCATACAAATAATGATATGATTTCGATACATTGACGGCATTTCGTACCACTGACATTCGTAATATGCATTTTGCACGTTTGCGCTCTGAAAATATTGCATTAGATATATACATATATTTTTTCTATATTAACACCATTATCCATAAGACTTCAATAAAGACTTTTCACCTCTTGTACAAGATATTCACCGATAATGCAATAAAAGAGAATCAGTATGAGAAGAGCCATTATGTAATTGATTATGAATAAATATTCAAACATGGATTCCATAAACGGTTTCTGTGAACAGAAGGTTATTGTCGTTAGTTTCATAAACAATCCACAGTTCTCTGAGTCTCTACAGCATATTTCATACCGAGAGTAGGCTATAAGAAGTAAGACCAAGAAGGATTGTAGTGATCACGAGTTCCTCTAATAAAACAACGTTGAAGATATCTTCGATCGCTGTGGCAGTCCTTTTCGATTCAGTTTTGAAACATGTTATAAATGTCTACTTGCTTCTCTCTTACGACTGCAATGCTTACCAGATTATTTTGTAGTGCTTTCTTATTACGTCGCGAAAGGCGTTAGAGTGATAATCCGTCGAGGTATCAGAGGATTTGATTTTTCGTATTCTGTGTGCCAACACAGACATTTCACCGGCAACGTGTATTATTAAAGTGGCGAGAAAACAAATGGAGATTGTATGGAAATAGTGATAATAGAACATCGGCGTCTGGAATAGATATAAAAGCGCGTAAGTGCGCGTGTCCGTGATGTTGAAGAATAAACGCGTTCGATATGGTAAGATGGATGGGATTGTCCCGTTGCGAAATACTGTTAAAGAGTAATATAACTTTCTCAAATTATTAATTTTATTTGCACATATAATTGCACGATGATGACATTGTGTTTACCGGCGTTCAATATATCTATCAAGGGCTTAATATGATAAAAGCTACATGTGGCGAGGCACAAGAAGCTCGCTATTTTGAAAAAAGTTTTCCCAATTCTGTTATAAGCCATATACAGTTTCATCTCGTTTTTATCGCTGTAATTATTCTCATTCGTGCCCAACAGCACTTCGTTAAGAACTTTTTCGAGCAAACTAGAGTGCCTTAGCACCATCATCTTCACTCCGATCATAGCTTCTACAGCGGTTACGAGAAGATTTTCGATAATCTGTGACATATCGCCTAGTACAGTGACCAAATCACCAATTGCAAAAATCCCGTGAACGACGAAATATACGTAGCTTATGTAAAACTTCAGATAACTCGGTTCTAACGGCCACATACCACCGATCGAAAGAACGCGTTTGCTCCATGCGTGGAGCTCCCCGGCACTTTTTACGTCTGTAGATAACGCTGATGCTTCCCGTCCCATAGCGTTGCGAAAAAAAAACGCGAGCCTTGTGCAAGGAAACTTTGTATGCAACTATTACACATGAAGATTATTTAGCGACGAACGATCACGAGGACCTTCCGCCAAGGTCGAAACAAATTATATGGATGAATCGCCGATAATCGTGAATCTGTACAGCTCGAGCGCGTATTCAGCAATTTATGGAATCATCAGACATGCAACGTCGAATGGACTATAGACTAATATAAGGCTATTATTTTCATTGGTTCCCTATGTAATTATTTTTTCCCTAATATCGTAGCATTTTGTTATTGGAACATGCGCATGTCTCTTTTCTTTGGATTGCTCCACCGGGGCCAGCGTAGTTGATAGTGTTCATAGTGTGGTCGTTGCACTTTTTTGGTTTTTCAACACTTGGATAAACAGGAGTGTTATGCGTTTGACTTTAACGCAGTTACAAGTTTCGTATCCATGCCCTCGCAGCGTCTAGGCCGTTGAAAATATCGTAATAGCCAACAGAAAAAATGTTCAGAATTTTTCGCCGCACGTTCAGAGCCCGATTAGTAAGATGCGGATATTACTCTTTTCGCAACGGAAGTTGCGCGGAATACGGGTTTTTCGTTGTAACTTTTTGTTATGCAATCGATTTTCTTCGTACTCCATTATTTAGTTCGGCGATAGTTACCCCCGAGAAGTTTTACCGATAACTTTCCGAATATATCGACAATTTACACAAGGCACAGATTATCGCATAGATAAACTGTAGGTTGGATGTACTCAGAACTTCAAGCAAACATCGGAGTTGCAACGAATACGGATGAATGACTAATTTCGGACTTCTATTATTATTATTATTATTATTATTATTATTATTATTATTATTATTATTATTATTATTATTATTATTATTATTATTATTATTATTATTATTATTATTATTATTATTATTATTATTATTATTATTATTATTATTATTATTATTATTATTATTATTGTTGTTATTGATTACCTATACCAGCATGTTTCTTCTTTCCGTGATTCTTGCCAAATGTCTTGCGTATGTGTATCTTTGAACCCAATCACAAAACTTTCAGTTTCAAAACTTTTTTAATATCGGACAAAAAAATATAATACCAAGTAAAATCGTAACAAGTTTACACATATGATAATTAGTGATTTGACCATTTATGTGAAGTTTCTGAGAAGAGAGAGATATCCTATTGCCGTCCTCAATACCTGTAGATAATTAAAAACTTATAGAAAACCCATTTTGTCGACGCGTATTTTTAAGATAAATAGAAAAAAATACATACGTCTGTAAAACTATTCAGGCAAAATATGTACGCTTTGCCGGCCGATAGGTGAAGTGGCTCTTGAGTTGCGACGATGCAAATCGAGAGACACTTACGAAAGTTGGCAGATGATTCATACCAATTGCACAGGTAATATGCCTCGTGAACTTTGGTACTCTGTACAATCGGAAATAGTAATATTTTTTTAAACTAGCATCTTAAAATCGGCAAAAAATTGCAACCCTCCCCTGTATACGTACCTCATCTATAAGAAATTCGCCAACTATGCAATAAGCGTAAAGCAAAAAGAGCGTTGTTACCGAGCACACGATAGCCAGGCAAAAGACTAAGATATCTGTTTGTGTTCTCTGAAAGAATGTTGCGTCATTTATCACCTTAGATTAAATTGTTTTACGGAAGGCAGAAAATAGTCCGCTACCACAAGGGCGAGGTATGATGTGAGACCAAGGAGAAGGGTGCTTCCTGCGAGGTCCTGCAAGAGGATCAGGTTGAAGGCATCATCCATGGATTTCGCCATCCTACCGCCGAGTGAACCCATCAATTGTTTTTAGTGTGTCCTACTCGTGAAGACGTACGGCATCCCCGGTGGGGAAAATCTTTTTTTTTGTTTGTCATCGTTGAATTTTATGCAATCATGTATTAAATTCTTACCATATTGATCTCAAGTGTTTCTCTGCTAGTCCTCGAAAAACCTCGTTGCTATAGTCTTCGTCCTCGATCAACGACACTTTGATATTTTTAATTCTATATCGCAGCACGGCCAACTGACCGCAAATATGAAGAATCATAGTTGTCAGAAGACAGAACCACGCACTGTGACAGACGAGAATGTAGACCATTGGCGATTGATATGCGTAAACCATTAGATAAGTTCGCACATCGTTAATGCTGAAGTAGAGACGCGTACGAAATGGAAGCGCGAAAGGATTTGTGTCGTTCCTGTACACTAATTATAAATATATTAGGGATGTGTCATCAGGATCAAAATCTTGAATAATTCATTATGAATTGAATATGAATAATTAAATTGGATATATGAATTGAATATTAGAATATTTCGAATGATTCAATAGTGTGTGAATATTCATGAATAATTTGAATATCTACGAATAAGTCAAATATCAAAGTCGTCTGACCATGTGCGATGATTTGAATAATTCAGGATTAGTTCAATGTTGATTTCTTACAATCGCCCTAGCAAATATTTATTATCAAACCATTTGTCTAATTAAGGGTACAGTACACGACCGTTTAATTCCAGTTCGGCCCCTTCTCAAAGGCTGTTACTTGCTCGGTGGGGAAACAAACGACCCCTTCCCTTTTGCTCCCTCTGAATAAAATCGTCGCTGCTATAAACGACAAAGAGGGAACGCGGCGGCAAGCTTGATATGAAACAAAGATCGATGATCTTCCTCCTCTACATTTTCTCGTATTCGCGCATCGGACATATTCCGTCATTTTACCATAAAGGAGAAGCTATCCCGTCCGATAGCCTCAAGATGCGCCAATTATTATTATTGACCAAATTTTTCCTCTTATAAAAATCTTTCTTTTCCTAGGAAAAAAAATTAATACGCAAACAAAGCGCAAATTAAGCTTACTTCGTTCGAATACTATGCTGAACTTAACCGAGTTAAAATTGAGAATTGTGTAATTTCTTCGAAAAATTAACAATCTCGTGAAATAGTAACCGCTTACGATTTTTTAGAAGATGATGATCAATTCAAAATACAAACGCTGAAAATTGTGTGAGGAAATGCGTACAAGATTTAAAATTCGAGCCTCGAAACTCGAACGAATATCCCGTCGAGTATACACTTGAATGTCGAACGTATATCGATAACAGAGACCCAAAAGCGAGGAGTAAGCGTTGAGACGGCCTCTTTCTCCCTGGGAACGTCGTGCGTGAACGACGGTCTTACCAATATTATCGGACGTTACTGTGGAGCTTAGCGAGAAACATCGTGTCGGACGCTCCAAATTGCGCTTGACCAGCCAATTTACCTGTCTATCTGAAAACGTCGCCAACGGTGCAGTCTGCGAGCCCCGGGGGTAATAGAAAGAGCTCACGCAAAAGCGAGTACCAATTGGATAAGTTGAGTACAAATTATAAATTTTGAAACTTGTGTCATTCTATATATATTTTTGAAGTATTCCCGTGCCGACCTCGTGGCAGATAACGGACAGGAGATAGCGGTGTATTTTCACAATTAAAGCAACCAGAAATTTCGGGTGTATATTGTAACGAATGAACAGCCTGAAAAAATAAGGAATGTCTTTATATCTATTTGAAGCATGTATTGAAATGTTTGTGTTAATCTTATTTGCGGCTAATTTGTTATTTGTTTTATGTGCAGCAAGAGGCTCACATTTTTTAAATCCAGAATAAATGTTATAGCCGGTAATTCGCCGTATCTTTATTTGTGTTGGTTTGGTATTTTTTATGTTACAAAAGTTTATGACTGCGATCGCCGCGTGATTAGTCTCATTGATCAATACCTGGTAAGGTATCAGTTTTCTCTATTTTTATAATTTTTACAGTTTCCATTTGTCAATTTTTTAACGCGTTTTAAATGATTTCAATAATCGTAAACGATGCTACACTTGATAGGCAACCGATCCAACAGGCAATAAAATATAGAATGCTTGGCAGCTCGCGTGAGGACCGGTGCATCCTATTTATTGCCAATCACTGTATTACAGCTAACATTGGGATTGAACGATAGGTAATAAATCGAGGATACCGTTTATATTACTTTAGATACTTGACTCGGTGATCCATAATGGCGGCATGATGTGAGAAAAATCACAAGACTGAAAATTGGCATTTTTGATTGGAGTAAAACCAAATATTATTTTGTTGTCTGAAAGCGGCAATCGAGTTTCACGCAGACAAATTGTTCATAACCAAAACAGCATTTATTAATTTTAGCAAAACAAAAAATCATATAAATATAAAATGCGTAATTTATAAAACGGCATTTTTACGGGTCTCCCTAAAACGACAGAATGAATTTCATATAAAAATTAAGAATTCAGCTTCGAACTATGGCTTGAGCTGCGAAATACATAGAGTATATTTCTACACGCTGATACTACGGTCATTTTTGAGGCTATATGTATCTCCACGCGTGACGCGTAACGCCTCTAGGAACGTGAAAGTTGCGTATGGAAAGGGACGGTGGGCAGGTACTTCTACAGGTAGTGGGGTATCCAACTGACGTGGTCGTAACTAATTGGATTGGCTCTCGGGGATCGGAGAAACGCAGTCGTGTACTGTACATAGATGATACGTATAGACATACATATAGACTGTGACGGGCTCGTAACCGAGACTTTCGGCAAAACGGCTCGAGCCACTCGTCCCAAATATAATGCCGCCTGGTGTTTCCTAAATTTCGTTCGTCTTCTCGGTTGGGCGCCAGGTGATTAATTCTTCCACGATCATCAAGGGTTTACCTTTCTCGTGTCCGTCGAGGTCTTCTACCGGCTAACTGTAGGCGTGGGGTTCGGGGGCAATGTGAAATAAATAATGGCCGAGATTAAAATAAAGATCCGCACTCCGCACGTGCGTTGCCAAGCTGTTTTATTTTATAATGTCCATTCACGCGATACAAAAATACAATCCGTCCATACACTGCTCAATTGACTCGAGTCTTCTTAGTCATGCGATCCCACACTGTTTTTCCCGGAATTATTCCCGCAGCAGCGAATGCTCGATCACGGGTCTTAAACGCTGATTAAGACTCCCCGATACACTGCCGGTCGACGCGCGCGGATTATAATAACCAGGATTCCATTTCACCGAGTCTTTCCCATCTTTCTACGTCGTCTACGCGGTACGTCTTTTCACGGTCTACGATTTTCCGGGCGGGCTGCCAAACGCGATTCTCGACACTCTTGGAACGAAATCTTTACGCGATCGGCGAGTCGGCGCGCGCGCACTCTGTCGTCCCGGTACTCACTCACGTACTTTTCGCGACGCGATTCGACAATCCTACGCACGCTTACATTTCCGAAATCAGACTTATTTCTCACGGGTGTCGCATGACCCGCTACGCTGCGAGCTGCTCATCCGGGGTGGGGATTACGGCCGTATATCGATCGCTTTCGTCGATCGACGATTATCATCGCCGTCTCTCTTCCTCTATCCATCCTACCCGTCTCGCTAGCATCGAGCCCTAGGTCGGGACACTCCGCGAAATCTTCGCGACAATCATCTATCACATGCATACTTTAATTCTCCCTCGATTTTCGCTCGAACTTCCTCGCTCGAGCGTTGTCTGCCGGGCGCGCGTTATAGCGTCTCGTCACAAGACATAAGTAGGAGAGGGCGGGGCAAAACGGGACAGCGGGCAAAGCGGGACAGTGGGGAAACGCAATTTTCCAATAAAAATTTAGACGACCCATTTTGGCCCATCGATACATCTGGATTTTCTGCCCAGTTTTGCCTCACAGTGCCATCTAAAAATTATTGGAAAATTGCGTTTTACCCCACCGTCCAGTTTTGCCCCGCTCTCCCTTATGGACATACGTATAGACGTTGATGATACATATAGTGTAACGTTTCACTTTCGGAGGCTTACAGATCTTGCTCCAAAAGCGTCGTTATGTGAGTTCTGGGCTCACTTTTACTTGTGTGAGGGCAGGTGCTAGAGATAAAAATTTAAGATACAAATCGATTCTAATTGTCAATGAAACAAATAAGTTTTTATTTAATACAAATTAATAAAAATCGTAGGTAATTCGCAATTAATTTGATTTATCGGGGCTTTATTATATAAAAAAAATATATAAAGAAAATAAATCATCCCAGGAAACAGACGACAGCAGTCACCCCCGTCTCCAGGGGTAGTCGACGGCGATGTTTTTTTTGTATTTTTTATTTTAAAGAATGTAGGAGACAGACGGCAGTCGTCACTCTTGTCTCCAAGAGTAATCGCCAACGCTGCCGATATGCGCGTCGATTAAATCGTTTTGGTTCTATAGAAGGGTTTCTTCTTTTTATGACCGTCGCAATAGGCATCAGCTGCGAAACGGAAAGTGGCGCCCCTATCGTTCTCGACTTAGTTTAATGGGCGGTGATCCACTATATACGTGTATACCTGCATCTGGGCATGCGCGATATTCTTGGCATCAAATAAGCGGCCAGCAGATCACACTTCTACCGTGATGCCGTAGCTATTTTCGACGTGTCTTGACGTACCGGGTAGTTATTTGTTACTTCAAATACGTACTTGAAGTACTCAAGTTGATTTCCGTACGTCGCGTACCGTTTTTACAATTTTCAGCAGCGATGCTAGATCAGCGGGAAATTACCCTCTCAGGGAATTTTGACCGACCCCCGCCCATCCCGATGTCTGAGGGTAAAAAATGCCCCTATGTAGGCCCCGCCCACTGCTTGCTTGTTCGTACTTGTCCGTGCCTGGCGGTAGTCCCTGCCTGTCATGGATCGATGGATAGATGGTTTCATCCATCGAATCATTCCTGAATCGAACATCCATCCATCGAACATCCATTCATCGAACATACATCTATCGAACATCCATCCGTCGAATATCCATCAATCGAACATCCATCCATCGAACATCCATCCATGGAACATCCATCCATCGAACATCCATCCATCGAACATCCATCCATCGAACATCCATCCATCGAACATCCATCCATCGAACATCCATCCATCTGATAAATGCAACTCCCCGGAGTGAACACTCGTCAAGGAGGGAACGCGGGTCAACCGTTAATCGTCCGAAGATCAATTAATATTCGAGTCGATACGCGTGTGTTCCGGTGAGAGCGACACGGACGCTCGCTACGAGCGCGGAAAGTTGAAAAGTGGGATTCGAGAGAATAATTGTAGTAATCGGTAGAGAGTTAGAAGGCGAGACTCGTCGGGCGAGAGCCGGCGTGCTGTCGCCGAGGACGGTAGGAGGATCGTGGACGAGGAGAAAAGCCCGTCGAAAAGCCGCCACTACCCAGTGCGGGCAATGGCGGCTTTTCGGGCAGGCGGACAGGCAGTGCGCCTGTCCGCCTGGCTGCCGCCCTCTGGGATCGTCAGCTAATCGAATCGATCCACGATCCAGCGGGATCTCTGTCGCCCTCTCTCGCCGTCCGGAGGAAACACTCTCATCCATGAGTCCGATTACCGACCGGAGCCGACGCAAAAGTACTTTCGTCACTCACCCCCATCAGCGCCAACGCCGAGGAACGGGAAGACGCCGCCATGTCCCTTACTCCGAGCCGAGCAGCGTGACGTGTGAGATCGGGTGTCATTAGTTTTTAAGCCCGAACAAGATATCTTGTAAAATATTGTATAGAGTGTGGTGTGAGTGAGCCCTAAACTACTCGTAAGTTTTTGCCCGCATTTTTCCCGACCCCGTCGACCCGTTTTCCTCCCCCGAGTACCCCATATTTTCAATAGAAATTATAAGTGAAAGATTTTGCCTCGTGGTCGACACGTGGTCGACATTTCCGTTACACGAGCAAAAAGTGTATCGCGCGTGCGTGGTGAGAGGCGTTAAGTTCGCGATTAGTCGCGGTTTAGTTAGTTAAAGTTTTCCCCATCGATCCCCGCCCGACATTAAGTTATTTTTTATGTAAATTGTTCGGGAAAAGATCGTACCCCGCTCCGAAAGCGGCAGTGCTATGTGTTTCAAGGCACAGAGTTCGAATCTCTGGCCGTTAGATTATTCGAGCTCGCACACACCGTTATCCCGTGTACCTGTGCGGTGTCGCCGGCGAAACGGAAAGTTCGCGACAACCTCTGGACGCTCGCGCGTCGTCCCTCACAGGTCTCAAATTACGTTGTTTGTAAGAGTCTTATAATAAAGTTAATTCTGAACCGTTACTAATTCTCTGTAATTTTATCTCCTTCACTCTTCCTCACTCGATCCGGGGAAATCTCTGGCATCCCGCACATTTTGGTCCTTCGAGCCGGATCGGAGTGAGAGAAAGTGAACTCGTTCGGGTAACGACAGAAGGAACGTTAAACTCTCGCTCGGTTATCGCGAGATTCATCTTCACATGTGAAGTTCTCGCTCGGAATCCCTCGTCTATCTCGATAGCGCGACGCGTGTGGACGCATGTGCATCGTGCCTCGGTGCTGTAGAGCTCACAGTGCCTCTAGAAAGTTCGAGAATCGGGTAACCGAAACGGTTAAACGAAATCAAAACAGTCTCGGTCATAGCTGCCCGTAGCAAGTAAGTGGTGTCCTCCGGGAGACGTTAGCCGCTGGGCTTCCCGTGTGTGTCGGTTCGTCTGTGAGTTACCGCGGCGGCAAGCGTCGCTGTTCGGACAGTCGCGTTCGCGGGCACCGCGCTCTCTCCCCGCGCGCGCTCTCTCGCACGTCGCGCACTTCGGGTGTCGCGGTCGTTGCCCTCTCGCACAGTCGATCGCGTTCGACGCTGTATTCGTCTCTCGCGCTCTCGGTGGACCTTTAACGAGCCGTGTGCAGTACCAGCCCAGCTGATGCCGAGTGTCCAGCCAGCCGGTATCTCTTACCGAGTCGCGTCGTCTCTTTCACGCGACAGCTAGGATTGCCGCGCTCGGACTGTCGCGCGCCGCGGCAATCACTCTCTCTCTCTCCATCTCTCGAAAACAATCGGAGCGTCGGACTTTCGGGTGACGCTCACCTCGCTGTCTCGCGCGCGTTTGACAGCTCACCGGTGTCGTGCAGTTCGGGAATTACTTCTCGGCGATGGAGGATTTAATCACTAAGCAAGGGCGATTTTCCGGACACATAATTCGCGCTTATGAAAATCTCAAGCGCCTCGGCCAAGCGAATATATCTCGCGGGGTCGTCGAGGCGAAGATATCCGTCCTCGAGGCGAAGTGGAGCACTTTTCTCGAAACTCATGAGGAGATCGAAATTTCGGCTGACGCGACCGACAGGAAGCGTCCGTATTTCGCCGACGATTTGTACGCCGTCACTGAGGACGGCTACTTCCTTAGTAAAGGCAAGTTCCTCGATTTACTTCGGAAATTTAAAGGCGAAGAGTCGGCACCGAAGGCAGTCGCTACGGCGACACAGCAGCTGCCGAAGATCAGCTTGCCGAAGTTCTCCGGCGAGTTCGCGGACTGGCCGACGTTCCGAGACCTCTTTGCGTCCATGGTCGGGAACAATGCGTCACTGACTGCAATAGAAAAGATGCACTATCTGAAAATGAGTCTTACCAAGGAGCCTGCTGCTCTTTTAGCATCGATTCCGCTTACTGCCGAAAACCTCGCATCGGCATGGAAGATACTCACGGATCGGTACGAGAACGTGCGGTTGTTAACGATCGCGCAAATCTCAAGCCTCGACTCGTTGCCACCGATGAAAACTGAGTCCGCCGCAGAGCTAAAGGAGCTTTTCAACGGCACGGTGAACGCCGTGTCGGCTCTCCGGGCACTCGAGCGTCCGATTGACAGCTGCGGTGATTTCCTCGTCTATCTCACCGTACACAAACTCGACAAGCAGTCTCGTCGCGACTGGGAAGCCTCGGTCGGTTCGAAGAAGACTCCGTCGACGTTCGCCGAGCTGCAGACTTTCCTCGAGAACCGGATCTGCACCCTCCAAGCTCTCGAGCCCCCTCCGACCGCATCTGCGTCGACATCGAAGACCTCGGGTGGGAACGCGAGTTAAGCCAAGGGTGACTCGAAGTCCAGCGCACCGACTAGCCGAGTCAGATCGCACCAAGCCTCGAATGCTCCGGCGTCGTCGAAGAAGTGCTCTCTCTGCAAGCAGGAGCACTATATCGTTTCCTGCGACGCCTTTCGTGCGAAATCAGCTGATGAGCGTAAAGCCTTCGTTCTCTCGAACAGCTTGTGCCTCAACTGTCTCGGGCATCATTTCGTTCGCGAGTGTCGCTCTCAGCGAACCTGCCAAACCTGCAAGGCAAAGCACCACACGCTCATACACGACGCGCAGTCTACGTCTTCGAGGCATCCGGCGCGAGGCGACGCCGGTGCAGCCAGGACGGGTGCAGCCCAAGCCTCCTCAGCAGAACTCGAGAGCACGCCGCAGGTTGCCGACGTCGCGTCGCTCAACGCAGATGTCACCGACTCGCCATCGCCAGGCCGGGTGCTTCTCGCGACCGCCGTCGTGAAGGTTCTCACGGCGGGCGGTACTATGCCTCATGTTCGCGCGCTGCTCGACCAGGGGTCAGAATCCCTTTGTTGAGACTCCCGCGTTCAGCCGCGTCGGTCTCCATCACCGGAATCGGAGCAACTGTGGCGAGGAGGCCCCGAGGACGGGTCGTGCTCACGATCTCACCGCGTCTAGGCTCCAGTTACGAGCTCGAACTCGACGCGCTCGTCCTGCCTCGGCTTACGGCATACCAGTCGCCGCCCTGGATCGCTGGAGCACACTGGCCGCACTTGACAGGATTCGATCTCGCCGATCCCGACGAGCCGACGGCGCGGATGCTGTCGCAGAGCTGCTTCTTCCTGGCGTCAAGAAGGGTCCGGCCAAGTCTCCGGTCGCCCAGCACACTCACCTCGGATGGGTCCTCTCCGGACGAGTCGCTTCTCACTCCGGGGTTAACCTGCCATGCTCGAGCCTCCAACTTTCGATCGAGCGGTCACTCTCGTCGTCTCTTCAGCGCTTCTGGGAGCAGGAAGAAATCACCGCCGCCATTCCGTTGAGTGCAGAGGATGCACTGTGCGAGGAGCATTTCGCTGCGACGCACTCCCGCGATCCTTCAGGAAGATATGTCGTACGGTTGCCGTTGAAGAAGCCCCTCAGCACCCTCGGAGACTCTTATTCGGCAGCGTACCGTGTGCTTGATCGTATGGAGCACCGGGTTCGGCGCGACGAAAAATTCAAGACGGCTTACGCGGATTTTCTAACCGAATACGAAGAGCTGAGTCACATGGAGGTCGTACCGACGACAGAGCCGGAGCCTCCACTCGTTTATTATTTACCTCATCATGGCGTTATCCGCGAGTCAAGCTAGACAACGAAGTTTCGGGTTGTATTCAACGGGTCACAGAAAACGAGCCTTGGGATTTCGTTGAACGATTGTCTGCACGTCGGCCCGAAACTTCTTCCCGATTTGGTCGACGTCATGCTTAGCTGGAGGATGCACGCTGTTGTCTTCTCCGCCGACATGGAGAAAATGTACAGGCAGGTTCTTCTCCACCCTCTCGACCGGGACCTTCAGAGGATCTTGTGGCGAAAGCCATCGCGCGACACGCCCGACGCCTATCGACTCCGTACAGTAACGTACGGCCTCGCTTGCGCGCCGTACCTCGCGCTACGGGTTGTGCGGCAGCTCGCTCTCGACGAGAAGACTCACTTTCCTCGGGGTTCGGCCGCTCTCCTCGCCGATGTATACGTCGACGACGTTCTCTCCGGAGCGAGTGACGTCGCGTCGGCTCTCGTGCAGCAGCGTGAGATCATCGGACTTCTCAAGACTGGAGGCTTCTCCCTGCGTAAGTGGACGTCTAACGCTCCTGAGCTGCTCGCGCATTTACCGCAGTCGTCCCTCGCCGCGGGATCGAACTTCGTCGTGCCATCGGAGTGGCCGTTCCACATGCTCGGGCTCTCCTGGCAAGCTGACAGCGACTGCTTCGTCTTTCGTCTCAAAACTCTCGAGTACACGATGCCGCTTACGAAGAGGAAGATCCTTTCTAGCATCGCGGAGCTTTTCGACCCGCTCGGGTGGCTCGCGCCGGTCATCGTCCGAGCGAAAATCTTCATGCAGTCGCTGTGGTTGTTGAAGCTTGAGTGGGACCAACCGCTCTCCGTCGCCGCGTCGCAAAATTGGCTCACCTTTTACTCGGATCTCGCTCGAATCTCGGAGTATCGGATTCCTCGCTGGTTGCGGCTGCAGGCTACTTCCCGGGACGTCGAGCTTCACGGATTCGCCGACGCGTCAGAACGAGCATACGCGGCGGTCATCTACCTTTGCATCGGCAACGGCTCGCGATCGGTTACCCTCGTCGCAGCTAAGACCAAAATCGCGCCGGCTAAACAAGTCTCGCTGCCCCGTCTCGAGCTGTGCGCAGCTCACCTGCTCGTGAGGCTTATGAAGCGCGTGCACGGCGTCTTAGCGCTCGATTGTTCGATACATTTGTGGTCGGACTCGACGGTCACTCTCGCGTGGATTCACGGTCATCCTACTCGATGGAAGACTTACGTAGCGAACCGAGTCTCGGAAATCCAGCTTTTACTACCCGACACTGGTTGGCGTCACGTCGAGTCGAAGCAAAACCCGGCCGACTCTGCCTCTCGAGGACTCTCAGCCTCCGAGCTCGCTGATCATTCTCTGTGGTGGAACGGGCCGCAGTGGCTTCAGTTTCGGCAGGAAGCAGTGTTGCCAGATGGTCCGTGAGACGATCCCCTAAACCAATCTCGTTTCCCCCTAAAAATCCCCTAAACAACCCAACCCAACACCACGGTGGTAAACCGGACTTTGTGACCACCGTTTTCGAAAGTGACGGTCAATTGCCGGTCACTTATAGATATTTGTAATCGGTCATAAAACCATTTGGCGTTATAAAAGGCGATCAATTTATTAGTCGTTTGACTTCTAATTTTTGCTGCTGCCTCTATGAGGCCTCAGCAGATATTGATATAGGTTTTACATGGCGACATTTTTAGCCCGTGTCTATAACATTCCGCGAATGGTCTACAACCAAGCTGCGCCATCTGGTGGTTGTTTGTTGTACCATACTTACTCGCCTTTACATCGCCTTTTTAGTCCCAATTACGTTCGTTGGGAAGTACCGAAATATATTATAGCCAGCGTCAGATCATCTTTAGATACGTTTTCAAAAAGATAATTGTTATTTCGAGTGCTCAGGCGATGTAACGAGTGAATAATTGCGAAATGCCTAAAGAGCCGAAGACAAAGAAGTATGTACAAAAGTACATAACAAGTTGGGAGTCGGAACCAATCTTCAAAGGTGATCTAACCTAATTGGACAAAAATGAAAACTAATTAATATCACCAAAATTCGAAATAATTCTGACTGTACTATATCTTAAATTATTTAAGTGTATAAATGGCAGTCGTAGTCGTTTAGTCGGAGTGGTTCCTTTTTTATCCTTATAGATTGGTTAAAACCTTCGCCTGACGGAGACACGAATAAAGCGTTTTGTGCATTCTGCAATGCAACTCTCATTGCGCACAAAAAAGGATTGCTAGATCACACTGCATCCAAGAAACACGTGCAGTGTCAAAAAAATCGCAACATTGTTGCACAACTAGTGAAGATCGATCACTTTGCGAAAGTGACGCTGTCACAAAAACGGAAAATGGCCGAGTTGAAGATAGCTGTTTATGTAGCTGAGCACTCATCTATAAAAGCAGTCGACCATCTCTCACTCGTGATCAAGCAGCTTGACGCCGATTCTCAAGTTCTGCAAGACATTAAATTGCACAGAACGAAATGCTCAGCTCTGATAAAAAATATTTTATTACCCTGCATCGCGGAGGATCTCCTCGAGGGCATTGGCGATTCATTTTATTCGTTGATTATCGATGAGTCTACAACGATTGATACGAAAAAAGTCCTCTGCCTTATGATTCGGTACTGCAGTCGGTCGAAGAAGAAAATCGTAACGACATTTTATCGGTTGATCGAAATGGCTGCCGGGACTGCTGACGCTATTACCGCCGCGATATTGCAGCAACTAAAAGCCGATAACCTGAAGACGGATAAGCTATTAGGTTTGGGAGTAGACGGAGCTAGCGTCAACGTAGGCGTAAATCATTCGGTGACGACGATATTGCGAAGCATCAACCCTGACCTCGTCGTGATCAAGTGCATTTGTCACTCGTTACATCTTGCAGCTGAGGAGGCTTGTAAAGTATTGCCAAGGCATCTGGATTTCATGATACGCGAAACTCATTCATGGTTTTCCGTTAGTACGAAACGCCAAATCGAATATGCTGCTGTTTATCGTACTCTCGAAGGGAAGTTCCCTAAAAAGATCGCGAAGCTATCGAATACTCGGTGGAGAGCTGAAGTAACCAATCTCGTCAGCACCGAACAGTTTTGGGTTGAGATCAACGAGCTCACCGATGCAGGTGGAAACAAAAGATTCGGCAATATTTCGAAGCTCGTTCTCGGGTTACTCTCTCTACCCTTTTCTAATGCTGCTGTCGAACGAGCTTTTTCTATTGTGAACATTGTCAAAGATAAATTGCACAACAAAATGGCAATCAAGATGGTCGAAGCAATTTTACATATCCGTTGCACTCTGGGCGTGGAGTGCTGCAACTTTAAACCAACGACTGCTATGCTGAAGCGTTTCAATTCTGAAACGGTGTACGAGATGACACACGACGATGTCAGAGTACTGGACACATTGTCCGATGACGATTGAGAAAAAAAAGTACTTATCGTTTTTTTTAAGATCAAATCTTTATATTACATAATATATATTTATGTTACATAATAGGTTTTTTCTGTATGTTATATCCGCAGAAACTCAGTTAGCTACTCTGGGTTTTGCGGGAGAGCCGTTAGCTCTTATGATTCGGGATTTATCCAGTTAAGGGTTAGAACCCAAGAGAATTATAATCGCACGATTTATTATTTATTATAGTTTATTAGAGAAATCTTCCAAATAGTTTATTACAACAATGTTCATTAAAGTTTATTACAGAAATCTTCCAAATTAGAGTTTATTACCAATCGTATCGAGTACACCTTGTACAGTGGTCTTCCCGTGGAAGAACTTGTCCGAACTAGTAGTATCACTTACTACCGAATTGCGTGCCCTTGCACAAGTAATTGTCACGTGAATCGTAATGTAACTAACAAAACGTAACCAAAACGTAACAAGCAAAACGTAACCAACCGTACAGAATCAGGAGTTCCGAAGAGACTAGTGGGTGCCTGCTCTCGGTTCCCTATATATGGATGGAAGAGCAGGCACGTCAGCTTAATTTTAGTCGATGTCAGATATTTCGTCAGATTGCTAATTGTTTAAACAATTCTCGTTTCCGGGTAGAATACAATATCGTCAATAATTTCCCAATAGCTGACTCAGCAATTCCTGAGCTGATGCGTTACTTGCCGAGTCGCTCGCGATTGCCTAAATGCTGCGTTAGGTGTCAAGTTACACGCGTTTGCCTAAATGCTGACTCGACTGTACGGTGGATTTCGTTATTATTTCGCAACGAGGCGCGGTCGTCGCCTGCAGCTGCATACCTCGATTCCAGTGCAATGACCTTGCCTTAATAATCGAGGTATTGAAATATCCGGGGTACAACATGTACATAAATATTTTATCTGTATTAAAAATATAATTTTTAACAAAACCAAATTTTTTTCTATATATATAATTTCCTAAACATTGTCGGGGTTCGCAATTGGAACACGAACACCCAACCGAACGGACACCGAATGCGGCCGAATTTGAAAGAATTCTCGGAAATTTTAAATCCCCTGAAAAATCCCCTAAATAATTTTTCCCCCTGTTTGTCCCCTGACGCAAGTGAAAAACCCCTAAATCTAGGGGGAAATCCCCTGATCTGGCAACACTGCTCTGGAGGGACCCTGTACCTAATGTACGCTCTGAGGGCCCTATACTTAGTGTACTTTGGGAGCTTCGAGAGCTTATGGGGCGAGCAGGGGAACGGGGGTAGGTTTGGGGATATTGGGGGGAGATTCCGGGGCACCAGGAGACACGCGGGTCGGGTGTGGGCCACGTTCTGAATCTTGGGGGCGGTGAAACAAGGGGATAGGGGCGGGGAAAGGGTTCTCGATGGGTTTTAGGTACTGGGACTGGCGGGGAAACAAGGGGGTGGGGGTAACGAAGGGGTTTTCGATGGGTCTTTGGTACTGGGGTTGTCGGTTGTGGCTTTATGGGTCTTGGGATGTTCTGTGCAAATTTTCTGCCTTTTGGATTGCGATTCCCGTCGCGATACGCGAAGTTATTGTTCGCCGGACGAAGTCGCGGGGAAAACCGCGGATCGAAAAACTTTCTCAGGGCTGGGACTTCTGGACAGGGGGCAGGGCACGGCACGGGGTATGCCATGAAAGGGGGAATGTGAGAGGTTGAGCAAAAGGGAGGGGACGTATAACCAGATTCCGGGGAATTCGTATTACTCCTATTTTTATAGGCGGAATTTCTTACGATGGGGCAAGTTTTGGGGTGATACAGGGGGTCGGTTTGGACTGACTTGTTTTTCGAGGGTTTGGGGGAAACGGGATTAACAGGGCTTGACTCTAATGTACTGTCTTTTACTAGGGGACTTAACCTCAGTTGAAGTTCGTAGGGTAGGGTATTATCGTCCTTGACTTGACTATAACCCGGATCTCGCTTCAGCGCAGCAGCCTTCAGCCGCTTTGCTCTCTGAAGACGGGAGATCGACGTTAGCTTTGCTAAAAATTGTTCTCCCGCCTCAGTCCGATTTCCGGTTACTCTCGATATAAACTTTCCCAATTGGGTCTGGGGTTTCTCCTTTCGGACGGTGCGGGGGTTTGGGGGTAAACTCAAAAGAGGTAAATGGGATTCTGTGGTTGGGGCGGGGGTGACTGGGTTCGGGGGCAATTCGAAATTTACTGTCTCCTCGTTGAGGTCTATTAGCAGGGTTTCTGATTCGAAATTTGAAATAACTGGAGGGGCTTCTACTATCGGGGCGGGGGTTGGTTCTATGGTATTTGGGGGAGGGTGGGGACTATCATTTTGATCGGAACTTCTATGATGTACCACGGGGATCTGTTTTCTATCCAGACGGGACTATTCCAAACGGGACAATCGGGGAAATATAGGGTGAGGGGAAAGGGGAAATAATACTCCAGGGTTTTGTGTAGAAATGTAGAAAAATAACTTTTAATCATAAATCGTTCAGTGAATATTGACAACAAAATAATCAGCAAATACTGCCGCTTCAACGCCGTTACGGGTACGTTGAAGGGATTCGATAATCAAAAATAAACAATCTCAATAATAACCAAAAAGAAGGGAAAATTTCGCAATAACAATAATAATAACCAATTCTAAAATAAGAGAAGGGGGCAAAGAATCCAAAAATAACAACAATGGGTACTTAATATGCGGGGCGGGGGGTAATAAGAAAATAGAAAGATAGTTAACGCTGGGCAAAATGCAAAAGTCGAAAAGGGCTTAATACGCAGGGGAGAATACTAAGGTCGAACAATAATTAATACTCGGGGCAAAATATAACGGTCGGAAAATGATTACTGCTCAAAAAGAGAAAAATGGGAGAATCGGAAAATAATTAACTCTCAAAAAAATAAGAAAATCGAAAAAAATAATCAGTAACAAAACTTACGAAAATAATATCACTCAGGGTAGTTGCCGAGACGGCAATTCGCAAGGTCAGTCGCAGGGAAGGGGAGGGGAGAGGGGGCTGGCCGGTGGATATTCTACACAATGCTGGTCTTACTTTGGCAAACTCGGAAAAATCTCAAAACTCGGGGAACAATCACTTATTTTTGGGCGCCAGCTACTGTATCGGTGTAGCACCGTAACTCTCGATTTAGTTAATCGAGTTCAAAAAAGAAAGAAAAAAAGAAACAAAATCTATTGCCTTTTACGTCACTCGGCTAGCGGGAACGGGGGAGGGAGGGGAATGAGACTTCTCAGGCCGCAGGCACTGTCCAGGGCTTCTTGACAATATTACCCCGGCACAAAAAAAAGATACAGAAAAAGTTCAATAATTACAGGAAAAAGAATAGATACTATGGACAATGTTCTAGTCTCGGGGAGAATGGGGGAAATACGCTAACGGTCGCGCGCTGTAAACCTCCGCGATCGCCACCACTCACGCGCACCATGAGAAATAAAGAAAAATGCCGGCGCACGTGGCGGCCGGTGATCGACGGTCGAAAATAATACAATCAAAAATCACTTAAAATTTCCAGAGGGGTGACGGGCAAATTTTCAGGGGAATTTGGGAAAAGGCACAGTCAATCAGGTATAAATGGGGGGGAGGGAAACTTAAACTGTACTCACGCAACCGCTCTTTATCAATCTCTATCGGTTACAATCTCTCCGATAGTCCGTTCAACCAAAATCCACTCGGCAACATCCGTTCGATAGTCCTTGGTTTTCCGAGTCGTTATAAATTCCAAGCTTTGGTCCAAATTGTGTCTTTTATCTCTGCCTCGAGTCGGTACTCTCCGGGGATGGAGTCTGAATAGCACGGGGGCTTTCCGGGTCGTATAAATTCGTAATAATTAACTTAATTTCGCTCGCTCTCCTGTCACACACAATCACTCTCTCACACGCCGTGGCTCGAAGTGAAGAAAGCCATGCCGTTTCCGGCTTCTTCTCCGACCTTAGGGTCGGTCTTGCAATTTGCGATTCTTCTGGCGTAAATTGATTGGTCAGTCTCGGGACTAGCTTGACGGTGGGCGTCGTAATTGGCTGTGGCCGATTGCGAATCTTCGTCGCGACGGAAGGCCTGTCGCGAAGTTCGGCGCGCGCATCCTCGGCATCGATCGGCTTATCGATCGCCGAATATTCTCAACGTCGAGAGGTGCTGGTTCCTCGCGGCGCTCGGACGAAGTGTCGCACTGACAGTTCGTGTGGAGTTTTACGGTGTTTGCCCGCACGACACAGCTCGTCGGTTTACACTCGTTATTTCGAGCCGAGAGTGTGTCGTCGGGCTTCCGGGGCGTCTAGGACGGGTCAGCTGTGTGGAGTTTCCATTGCGGTGGCCTTCAAGGGACGGACGGCGATGTTTTGCCCGTGTACCGGGGTGTCGGCACTTTTTGGAGGTTAGTGCCGTGCTGGTCGTTCAAGTGTATTTTGCTACACTATTGTCGTGTCCCTCAGGGTCAGTCGGAGTCGGGCGGTCTTCAGCAGGTCAATCCAGGCTTTAGAAGTGTCTTCGATGGGCTGCGATGGTCTTCGGTGAGGCTGCGACGAGTCTTCGGTGGGTTGTCGATGAGTCTTCGGTGGGTGGCGATGGCTTGAGTGAGTGGGTCGAAGGACTGACAGGGTGACAGGGACTGAGGGTAAGTCGAGGGGGAGGGTTAACAATATTAAAAGTCGTTGCTTAAATCGTAGGTCCTAATTCTAGTTTATTTCCCTAGGTGAGTGGTGGGACGTCGAGCCACGTTGGGGAAAGCTTGTGACGCACCACGTCACAATACATAGGTATACGGAGTAACGTGGCAAATTTCGCCCGTTACTTATTCGACCGTTGCAGCTTGCTCGTCGACTCACAAGGCGATTCCATATGGCCAATTGATCAGGATCGAATGATTTTAAATTTTATTGTGTTAAAATATTTCATGGATTCCGCGCCTCGGGCGAGAGAGCGAGCCGGGGACAGAAATTCGTCACCGGAAACAAGGACGAGTCGTCGTTGGACTGTGCTTCTGTTACGTCCCGCCGTAACTTTGAGCCAAGTTCGAACCTCCGCTTCACGTGGAAATTAAAATCCTTTTAATGCTTACAATAAACTCGCAATTCTCGAGGAAAACAGAACAGAATTCAACATTGTCAAACGATTCTAAATGCCACTGTCAGAAATCATGTGTGGGCTATTTAAAACATGGAATGGATCCCCGTCTCTTTAAAAAGACGAAATAAGACGAATACGAGAAAGAGTGATCATGGGAGTCTTCGAGACCTTTACATTCAGGAAAATATAGAGAACTTTAAAGTTCCTGCTTAACCCATGGCGGTCGAATCACGTAAATTATCGACCGCCACTCAGGGATCTCGATGGGACCTGAATTTGTCTTACCATGAGCCCCGCATAGATTAGGAGGCATTCGAGTTACCACATCGCAGTGAAACCGACTACCGTTCGGTCTGAAGAATCCCGAAAATTGCGAGGTGACGATAAAGCACGACTTCCGCATGAACCTCATTTTACTAGTACTACGATTTCGAGATGTATTGGGAATCAAGCCCCCCCCCCTTCCATCTTTTAGAACAAAGGGTAACAGAGAAAAAAAACATTAAATCAACTTGGTTCAATCATTACTACTCGAAAAAATTTACCTAGTATAAAAACAATGATTCAAGATCAAATTTCTTTCTCTCTTGGAAAATCTTTCAATACACAAACGGAGTAGATAATTAAGGTAATTATCAAGTAAGCAAATCAGAAGGAAAATTGATCATTATATCGAATAATTTCAAACTATCGAATTAACGACGCACGCGCTTTCAGATCATGCCGTAGTTTCAAACAAAACCGTTTTGGGAATTAAAATACGAATTTCTATTTGAGTTGTCGAGCAAGATTCTTCGAATTCATGAAAACCAAATATGTACAAATAACTGAAGTTCAGTAGCGATCGCGAAGTCTGAATTCGCGTCTGGGCAGTACCTTGTGGAATATCGGGCCCACCGCGATATTGCACGGATACGGTTAAGAAGCATTCGGTTGCGATCCAGAGGAAGTCATAAAGAAGAGAGAGAGGGAGGTACGCAGTTCGTTCCCTACTACCGAAGTCCCCTAAGAGAACCAAGCCACATTCCAGTGAAGACATAACACAAATAAAATACAAAGAGAGAGAGAGAGAGAGAGAGAGAGAGAGAACTCTTGGTTAGCCATCAAGAGTGTCGCAACATCGCCGCTGTTGCGAGGACGATCCGGAAAAAAAAACAAAATAGACGACGCTTCACATTTCGAGCAATCCCCTCTCCTCGTCCACCTCTCGCGATACCATCCATGAATGAACTCACGTCTCCGATCCCGATTCGCCAATACTGGGCCTCCCCATGAACCAACTGCCGGCCCAAGATACCCCCACACTTCGAAATTGCATACCTGTTTTAATAAAAATTGTGGATGCGGCAAGCTATAAGAGGCGGTGATCAAAGGCGAGGGCGGGCAGACAGAAAGACCGCAGGAGAGATTCAGATAGATAGATCGAAGAACAGAAGTAGAGTCAGAAGTAGAATCGGTCGCACGAATTAAGAAGCAAAGTATAATTTTAAGACATCAGAATTTATCTCGATCTGTACCAAACATTTTTGTCAAAACCGACATTCTTTAAATTCGGAATTTGTAAGTCAGTTTTCATCCGCGAAATTATTTTGTTTAATAAATCGTTTATCCGGACCAACATTTACTTCCACCAAATTTCATCCACCTGTTCTCCGCCAACACCGTTTTCAACGTAAGTACAGTTCCATTATTCGTAGAATTCAATATAAGATGGGATGTCTAATATTTCCGTTATGATTAGAGCGATTCTGCTCCCCGAATTTTTATAAGACATTTTCCCAGCAAAACAATTTCCTGTTGTACCCTTCCTGTAGAACTAGCCACACCCGTAGAATTTACAGAATTTGTAGGAATCGTCACCTTTCCGTTGCCAACCGTAGAAATGAAGCCGTATCATTTTTTTTTCCCAAATCCATACTTTCCAGTAGCTAAACGAATAGAAATATCCTATTACCCCGCAATCTCCTCGTTTCCTGAAAGCAAGCATTCCCTGCCCCATCCTTAGTAACTTTCCGTGAGGATTAGACTAGAAAAGGGGCTATCGCGAACGCGATTGACATCTGGTGTAGTATAGGTCGATCTCTCTTCGACTTGACTAGAGTATGTTAAATCAGAAGCGTTACGATCCGTCTGTAACTCCAAACAGGACAGGGGCCATTGATGTCGGTGCACGTTTGGCGCTATGTGTTCGATCCGAGGCTTAACGTAACCAGTGTTACTGACGTACAAATTGGTCCGGGGATGCTCCAGTCCCACCGATTGTCGTAACACCGGTGCCGAGCCCTTGGATTTCGTGCATCTCTGGCGACCGATTCATGCATGGGACATTCTCGCTGTTTGGACGTAACACTTCGCTGTACCAGGGGTTCTCATCCCGGAGAACTATAGGAGATCAAGTGACCTACCCCTCCTGTCGGAGTCGCTATAGAGGCGATCTTTGGAGTCAACATCCCACAATATTTGTGCAACGTCTTCATCCCGTCGGGAGTGCAGGTGCCGGAGTCCCGAGCTGCGCAATTATTAATATCATTGGCGGCACATTACAGTGGGGACTGGGTACCACTGTGAGACGGAATCCTGTGTCTCTCCCGTGCGCCGATCAGCGTTACGCTGTCACGAGAGAGTATTGCCGAAATCCCGGAAAGGGCCGAAGACGGTCGAATGTGAGATCGCGCGATTAGGCAGGGTTAGGGACGCGTTAACGAGAGCGATCGAGGATCGATGCTTGAGGCACTTCTCGTTGAGTTCATGAACGAGCTGGTCAGCGGGAGAATTTTTCCCGAGTCGCGCGACAATGGGTCGGCGGAGCGAGCGTGTCATCATCTATCGCCGCGGGAATAATTTCTCTTGCGCCGGTGAGCTTTCTCGTCCCAGGTTTATAATTGTATTAGCGTCGTGTTAATTGTTAAAATATTTTCCGTGTGTTCGGGAAGAATTACCGGGAATATGGTACTCGTCGGCGTGCTTCGCCTTGACCACTCCCGAGAGATTGCGAACGGCGTCGACCGGTGGTCCAGGGCGTATCGAAACGCGGAGGGAAATGATGCGAAGTCGCACGAATCCCGGAAAAAAGGCCGTGGAAAAAAAGGCCGCGGAAAAAAAGGCCTGAAAAAAAAGGCCGATGGAAAAAAAGGCCGTGGAAAAAAAGGCCGATGGATAAAAAGGCCGTGGAAAAAAAGGCCGCGGAAAAAAAGGCCCCGGTCAAAACTCAATTTTCAAAATCAATTCTATGGAAACAGATTTTTATTCATCAAAAAATGGTATTTCTGGTGACAGTCGGGGGGGCTCCGCCCCCCCGAACCCCCCCACCCCCACCCCGGAAACACGCACACGCACACGCACACGCACACGCACACGCACACGCACACGCACACGCACACGCACACGCACACGCACACGCACACGCACACGCACACGCACACGCACACGCACACGCACACGCACACGCACACGCACACGCACACGCACACGCACACGCACACGCACACGCACACGCACACGCACACGCACACGCACACGCACACGCACACGCACACGCACACGCACACGCACACGCACACGCACACGCACACGCACACGCACACGCACACGCACACGCACACGCACACGCACACGCACACGCACACGCACACGCACACGCACACGCACACGCACACGCACACGCACACGCACACGCACACGCACACGCACACGCACACGCACACGCACACGCACACGCACACGCACACGCACACGCACACGCACACGCACACGCACACGCACACGCACACGCACACGCACACGCACACGCACACGCACACGCACACGCACACGCACACGCACACGCACACGCACACGCACACGCACACGCACACGCACACGCACACGCACACGCACACGCACACGCACACGCACACGCACACGCACACGCACACGCACACGCACACGCACACGCACACGCACACGCACACGCACACGCACACGCACACGCACACGCACACGCACACGCACACGCACACGCACACGCACACGCACACGCACACGCACACGCACACGCACACGCACACGCACACGCACACGCACACGCACACGCACACGCACACGCACACGCACACGCACACCACGTGGTGAATCCGGAGACCGCTAATGGTCTGCGACTACAATCTTCCAATTAGGAGAATGCATCCGGATGATTAACACGCGTTTAATCGTTAGGAAACACTATCACTATTGCATGAAAATTGCAGTAACTAAAATCGATATGCTTTTTTTTCTGTAAAACTTTTATCAACCATTTTCACACAAAATTTCCGTACATCGGCCTTTTTTCCGCCGCCTTTTTTTCCTTCGGCCTTTTTTCCGGGGCCTTTTTTTCTGAGGCCTTTTTTTCCATCGGCCTTTTTTTTTGCGGCCTTTTTTTCCGCGGCCTTTTTTTCCACGGCCTTTTTTTCCGCCAGCCGAAGTCGCACGGGTATTATCGGGAAAATTGGAGCTTTTGAGGATTAAATAATCGCCTTGGGGTAGTGACCCACGGAAAGGGGCCAAGTCGTGTCGTCGTTCGTGGGCGGTCGGGATTTGTGTGCGTTAGGCTCTGTGTGCGTGGATTCGGCCGAGCTTGCTCGGGGTTTTGGTATCGGGGTTGGGAAACTGGAACCGCCGATTTTGTATTTTGTTCGAGAGGAACCTGATTTAAATTTGTATGTGGAGCGTCTGAAACGTTGCGCGAGAGTTTGAGAAATTGTGTGTGAGCCGTACGGTCCCGTCCGATCGTTCTGCGAGCGCGAGTATCGTCCTTGTGTGCGTGTGTGTGTGTGAGCGAGCGAGTCCCGGGTGTCGAGAGCAGTTTAAGAGTATTACTTTGTGAAATTATACAAGTGGTGATTTAAATTACGGGTCGGAGGTTTTACTCCGGGTGCTCCGGTTTTTCCCTCCTTCGAGTTTGATATTTATTTTGGAATAAAGAATTAGTTTATTTGGTTCCCGTAATCTTTGCTCTGCCAACTTGATTCTGTACTTGAACCCAACCCCTCTCCGGATTAGACAGTTGCGGCTGGTCGGGAAATTTTTCACCCTTTCAGTTCGAAATTTCCTTCGGCGCTTTACGCGCCTGGCGCCCATCCCGTAGGGGAAAATTCAAAGGAGGAAGATTTCTTTTGGCGAACGGTCCCGTGACCTGCTATGAAGGGTGTGTGGCTGAGGAGCCTGGAATTTCCTCCCCCAACGGATAGCGCGTAAACGCGACGACGCCTATACATAGTGTAACGTGGCAAAATTTGAACACGTTACTTAAATCGTATACGCTCGTGTTTATTAATTTGATTGATTAGCTAGCGGCCGTCTGTCGTTCGTCAGGCTCAAGGGTGGCTCCGCCGGACGAAATTTAGGTCTAAAGAATATTATTATTAAGGGGGGATTTTCTTTTTTTTTCGACAAAAAAATCGATTTTTCGCTGACCGCTGTTTCATATTTTTCAAAGTGTTGAGAATATGTGTGCAAAATTTCAAATTAAAATTCTCAAAAATGGCAAAGTTATAAGCGATTTTATACCTGCGTTTCGACTCGCGGTGGCCGCGCGCTCTTTGTCGCACGGCAGGGGTCGGCGCGCCCGGCAGCTGCCCGAATCTGTTGCTCGGCGGACCATAAATATAACGGGACAGCATACAATAGGTGTGAAGGACGAGTCCTAACGGTCGTGCGAGATCGAAATATTCGGTGGAGAGTCGCTCAGTCTCGAACGAGAGTTTACTGGTAACAGACGTATATATCATGGATCGAAAACAGGGAAGTGATACTCATAGTCGTGCTGCTAGACCGAAAAAAAGGAAATTTGTTGGGAATATTCACACCCGAGAAACGGAAACGACGTTTGCAAGTACGTCGGCCCAGAAACTGTCGAAAGCGGAAGACAGAGAAATAATTACGGACCCGGGTCATGGATATCGCATTATCGCGTTTCTATCGGTTTTCTCTGCAATCTCGCAACTCGTAATATGTCAGGAATGCAAAGGGCCGATCAAATTTGGCGAATCCAGTTCTCGCGGCTTGGGTTTTTAAATAGTTGTGCAGTGCAAGTGTCGTGTGCAATATATTAATTCCTGTCCTCTCGTGGATGACAAATCGTGTGAGATAAACAGGAGAATGGTTTTTGTGATGAGACTATTGGGAGTAGGTAGAGAGGGTATAAATTTATTTTGTGGCTTGATGGATATATCCCAAGGTTTCAGCACAACCTTGTACTATGCCTCCTTGGAGAACGTCGCGAATGCTATTAAGCCGATTTACATTGATTTGTCATCGAGAGACTTGCTGGAAAGGTGTTTAGGTGGCGATACTCAAAACAACAACGAAAGCTTCAACCAACCGTTTGGCGATTCGCACCTAAACACCTTCACTGTGGCGCGAAAACGATCGACATCGCGGCTTATTTGGCCCCAGGGATTTTTAACGAAGGCTTTACAGCAGTCCTTAAAACAATGACGACGATTGGAATCGTCGTTGGCCAGCAAGCATCAATATTCGTCGATGCGCGAGATAAGCAGCGGATAGAGAGGTCAACGAGACGCAGCCTCGAAGCAACGAAAGAGGCTCGAACAAGACGCAGAAGCGAAACTGCTTCACTGAATGAGTTGTTCGAAGCCGAGGAAGCATCCTGTATGGCCCTGGTATAGCAGATTAGATTAAAAATACTGTAAGTACTCGATATGTCCCATAAACTGTACTGACAACTTTAAACGCGTTTTTCTCGAAACAGCTTTTTCACAACTGGTGTGCACGATTTCTCAAAAACTATTCAACCGATTGCCTTCAAATTTGGACAGAATGCTCAGCTGACATCCTTTTATCGTTTTAGGAAGCAAAAAAGCAATACGTTTAATAGTTTTTTATTTATAACAAAAAATCGATGAATTTTTTTCGAAAAATCGATACTTCAAGTTCAAAACGTCACCAAATCGTTAATTTTTTTTTTTTAATTTTTCCCTTCATCAAACCATAGCTATATGTGTCTAAAGTAAAATGCTTTTGGGTTTTTGTTGCAAGATGAACGTGAAGGCTGTAATCGTGCACACCATCAAAAAAGGACCATCGCGCGTCGAGGGGGGTGGGAGGCGGATTTTTTGATGAAATTGTTTAAACATTTTTTTGTATGTAGTAAACAGATCAATAAAACTATATGCCAAGTTTCACAAGTTTTCCGTTGTATACTTTCTTCACAAAAAAATTCCCAAAAAGCGGTAAATTTTGCGAAAAAAAAGACAATCCCCCCTTAATGGCAAACCAAAATTATTTCATGTAATCCGGGGCGGTCGAGGGAGCCGGTCAGTGTCATCGGCATCGTCGCGCCGGTCAACGGAGAATAACGCGGTATCCAGCACGAGTTTTTCCGCTTATGATTGAGAAAACGCTGGAGAGGCAGCGAAATACCGAGCTGCCCGGTTGATCCGTACCGAGTTCCTCCGCTCGTCAACGCTCGTATCACCTGCCCTGCTGTCGGAGTCGCAATTCCCGATCAAGAAGATCGTCGAGTCCTTCCCGAGAAGAAGCATTATTTAGCGTGCACCGGAGTGCAGTTCGACCCCTGCAAAAGATATCTATAGTTCCGGTGGTCGAAGAATCGGAGCGAGAATTATTCACCGCTGCCGTACCGAGGACACCTGTACCAAGCGCGCGACAATCAGCGTTACGTCATGCGCTCAGGTGTCGAAGACCATCGAAGATTACCGAGGTGCGACGAATTCGGGAGCGATTACGGATAGGGCTAACGAGAGCGCGTGAGATACGTTACTCATGGCATTTCTCGGTGAGTCGCGACGAGTGACGGGCGAGCGACGTGAAGATCTTGTCGCCGTGTGTGGAGTTCCCGAGGGTTTCCCGAAGGGAAGGAAGATTCGGTCTGCGGGCGCATCTATCCGGTTCGTCAGGATCCCGAGGAATATTTTCCGGTGAGCTTATCCGTCCCTGGGACGAATAATTAAATTGTTTTATTTGTTGTATCGAGTCATGTTTGCCGATTTTATTCGTTAGTTAATTGATTCGCGTCGGCGTGTGTGGTAATCGGTTATTCCCGGCGAGAGTGAGTGTCGAGGTTACCGAGTTTTCCCGTCGCGAGGTTTTTGGGTTATTTTTACGGGTGGACCTCGAGCCTCCTCAGAGACGTGTATTGGCTATTTTTATCGCGCCGTCGTTGCATTTTATTCGAGTAGTATTTGAGCCATCCCGGTAAATCGTGGCCCCGGGAAATTGCCAAAATCGTGTCGTCGTCAGCGGGCAGTCTAAAGTCGGTACCTGTGTTCGGATTTATCGTGCTTTGTCGAGTTTTAGAGCCTGGTGCTATTCGACAGCGAGATCGTGCCGTGTCGCGATCGGTGCGTGTCAGAGAGAGTGTGTGTGCTCGCATGGATTTCGACTCGTTCGCCGAGCGTTGCCGTCTCGTGTCGTCGAGTCGAACGATTTAATTGTTTGACGTAATTGTGATTATTTATGACACTGGTTTTACTCGGTCTCGCGGCTAGCAGCTTTAGCGTCTCGGCGACGAGCGAAGTCATGTATGTATATAATGTGTGTATGTATGTGTGTGTGGGCGTTGAGCGAGATCCCGAGTAACGTCGGGAATTTATTATGAATGGTTATGGCGTGTGCCGTCGAGTTGTGACGGACACTTATGAGATTTTGGTGGAAGGTTTTCCTCCGGGATTTGCCCGGTTTCCTTCTCGGCAAGTCATTAATTTGTGTTGTAATAAAAGGATAGTTTTTAAGTCATTTATTTGCATTTATTTACCGATCGAATGCGCCCCTGACTCAGCCACTCTGCCCTAGAGATTGACAGCAGCTAGTCGGGAACTGGTCTTGTTCTCCCTGGTACGAACGTTCGTACTCGGCGCCCAACTAAAATAATTGAAGTGAAGACCATCGGGGTTTTCAGAAGGAAATTCTCCTAGGCGAGAATTGTCGCTACAATAGACATACGGCCGGCGCGCGGACCCGAATATATAGATATATAGCTGACGTGTGAATGCGGAGACACGATAATCCACGCTATCTAACAGCTAGTTTTTCATCTAAGGCTTCTATTTAGACCTCGCGTGGGCGAAAAAGTGGAGGCTTGCAGACAAAACATCGAACATCCATCCATCGAACCATTCCCGTTCGGGACGGACATGGACCGGCACGGACAGGCAAGCAAAAAATTTTTAATCAGAAACGTTCAAACCGGAAGTGACGTTTCCCCTGGATGATATTAAGGATTAGTGATTAATAAATGTTAAAGTATTTCGTATTATTCATGAATTATTCAGACTGTTTGAATAATTCGTATTATTCATCAGTATTCATAACATTCCATTTTTTGAATTTTAAATTCAAATTAATTCAAATACTATTCGCACATCCCTAATATTGTACATATATTTTTTCGATATTATTTCACAATCTAACGCACAGAGATCAAGGCCTTCAATCCCTTCAAAAATGTCATTGCGCGTTAATAGCACACGACGAAGAAATATCAAAATGTAATTGCATGTTAATGTTGATTTTAATATGTTTTTGCATGGTATCATCCTACATTGTTTTATCAAAGTTATTGTACCTTACGGAAATCTTCATATTAAAAACTGAAACATTTTTTTTGCGTTACAAAAGTATTATCTGTATCTGTGTCAAAAAGTGCGATGAATTTTTTTTTTTTTTTTGGCAAAGAAATAAATTGGCTTTTGTACTCACTCGTTTGAATGAAATGTTCCAAAGGCACAAGATAGTACAATATCGAACCGGCACTCATCGTCGGTATGGTAAATTTGAAGAAAAGTTTAGCCAAAAAATTGTACCTCTTGTAGATCAGTTTTTCTTCGGTATTGTCGTAATTTCCGATAGCCAAATCTTCCTGAATCGCAATGATGAGACTGCGAAGAGTTTTACTGTGGCGTATGACGATGAGCTTTGCAATAACCATCGACTGAAATACCGTCTCAATGACGTTATTTACCAAGTTCTCGAGTACACCGCGATTCGCGTAAAGTTCGGCATACTGCATGCTCAAGTGAATCGCTAGATACACAATCCAAATCGCAGATCTTATATAAGTCGCATCAAGAGGCCATGCACCGCCGATAGTGAAAAATCTCCGGTTCCATTTCAACACATCACCTACTCGCTGGAAGTCATCCTAAAAATATAAAAGCTTGTTTCTTTTCAGCTACTGATGAAACACGAAGTATTTTATTTTGTGTTTAACGGGGCTGGTTCAATAGTTTTCAGCAAAAAAAAGACTTTTTTATCAATAAAAAGATCGCACAAAATATCCCACGCCATTAATTATTCGTAATAGCGTTATGACCACGTAAATAATCCACAGATACGAATATAAAGAATTGTAGGGGTTTCGTTTTAGAATAATTGGAAATATCAAATAATCTTGAAAAATAATGGAAATCCTACCAATTTTTTATATTCAGCCCTAGATATTTTTCACATGTTCGCAACACCGTTATATAATATGCGTTAATTAAGCGTATGGTATTTTCGGCAGATTCTTTTTGTTACCGATAAAGAAATAAAACCTGTTTTTCGTCTGAAATCTTTGAACTGCTCCCCGTAAGGGTTCCGACGCTCCATACAGTCATGTCCCTTGCCATTATTTCTTGTCGGTAGTTGCCAAGGAACTGCCCACTACGTCGAAGTGACAGCGCCGAAGAAAGCTATAGACATCACGATTCTAAATCGTCAATGGGCTTATTGGAAAATTCATGATCGCATTACAGAAGGCCTTTCGGCGATCTATACTTATCGATAATTGAAAGTTCCTAAGTCCAGACTATTATCCTGATAATGGAGAATTACTCCGAAAAAATAATAAGAGCCTCTTATTATTTGTTCAATATGACGAGAATTTGTCACGAAGACTTCTCTTCCGATTTCCTCGTACATCGTATCGTACTCGTATTCTTGAGTCGCTTGGCAACTACGAAAGTGTGTATCTTTACCATTTCCATCAACTCGCGTAGTAAAAAGGCGTATGTGAAAGTGTATTAAATTGAGTATGATTGGAATATGGAGCACAGTACCCCGCGTAGAAAGGATTAGTATTGCCGGGATTCTCACTGAGAGTCAAGCATGAGCGCCGAACCAAGATTCTCTCCGAGATTCTTTCCGAGATTCTCGAAACAAAAAAAAAGTTCCGGAAATCCGTTGGAAATCTCTCCGAGATTCTCAAAAAAAAAAAAGTTCCGGGAATCCGTTGGAAATCTCTCCGAGATTCTTTCCGAGATTTTCCAAAAAAAAAAAAAAGTTCCGGGAATCCGTTGGAAATCTCTCCGAGATTCTTTCCGAGATTCTCAAAACAAAAAAAAAGTTCCGGGAATCCGTTGGAAATCTCTCCGAGATTCTTTCCGAGATTCTCAAAAAAAAAAAGTTTCGGAAATCCGTTGGAAATCTCTCCGAGATTCTTTAAAAAAAAGTTACGGGAAGAAAAAAGATCCCCGAGAAAAAGTATTATCAGCGAGGGGAATCGACGATTGAGTCTCGGTGTCAGTGCAAGGTTTGGATGATCTCTTGGCGAGGCGACTGTAGGTTTTTATTGTAGGATGTCAATTTATCATCCGCCTCTGTAGCGTACGTCGGTAACCATGAGCTCTATGATGGTAAAACAGACTTTTGGGCAAATGAGACGTCGGGTGAATGGACCTCGGGCAATAGATGTTTCGGTATTTTAAGCCGTCGGGATTATGACGAGTCGGCAAAATAATATTTCGGAATTTTAAACATTCGGTATTCTAGTCATTTGGGAGATTACAATTTCGGGCAAATGCTACGTCGGATTATGAGATTTAGCACAAGTGACGGCAAGCCGGCTCCTCGTGCAATCCGATTTGCGACCTGTGGGTGGTTCACCGCAAAGGCATCCCGCTCAGCGAACTTCCTACCCGCCGGCTATTGCGAAAACTTTTCAGAAAGAATAGCACGACATTTGGTGATAGCAGCGACAATGCTAAGTCCCTCGATGATGATTCAAGAAATTACAGCATTGTCCTTCGCCATGTAGCTCGCCGATAAAACTCCCGTTGTCTGCTATGCACTAAACCGGGACGAGTTTTGAGTGGACTAACACGAACAACTTTCCAGAGGACGTTGAGACTCGCCGTATGGAAATCGTCGAGGGCAATTTATCGATAAATTCGGAATTAGATTTAATAGCATGTGCAATACCGCGGTCGGTAATAAAAACTGTAATCAACTTTTCTCACAGGTTCTCGTATGTACGCTCAAAAGAAAAGTCTCATACGGATATCATCTCGGCTTCCGATGAAACTTTTCTTTTGACCTTACTTTCCAGATTCCGTGAGAAAAGTTGATTACAAAAGTTGATGCAGTACGGTTTTTCTCGGGGAGCTTTTTTCTTCCCGTAACTTTTTTTTAAAGAATCTCGGAGAGATTTCCAACGGATACCCGGAACTTTTTTTTTTTTGAGAATCTCGGAAAGAATCTCGGAGAGATTTCCAACGGATTCCCGGAACTTTTTTTTTTTGTTGAGAATCTCGGAAAGAATCTCGGAGAGATTTCCAACGGATTCCCGAAACTTTTTTTTTTTTTTTTGAGAATATCGGAAAGAATCTCGGAGAGATTTCCAACGGATTCCCGGAACTTTTTTTTTTTTGAGAATCTCGGAAAGAATCTCGGAGAGATTTCCAACGGATTCCCGGAACATTTTTTTTTTTTTTGAGAATCTCGGAAAGAATCTCGGAGAGAATCTTGGTTCGGCGCTCATGCTTGACTCTCAGTGAGAATCCCGGCAATACTAATCTTTGCTAAGCGGGACGGGAAAGGATATTGGTTAGAGTATAATCTGTATATGGGTTTTGTTTAGTTTCGAAATTCATCCTCTACAAGTTTCCAGAGTCTTTGGCAACGATCGCTGACGACCTCGAAAATGGTCGTGTTATCAACCCCATACTCTTTTCCAGACTCTTTCCCAGCCATCGCGTATAATATCGAAACTGTTCCTCTTGTGCGCACTTGATGGGAAAGAGTCTGAAAAAAGTATGGAATTGTGCACACGAACATTTTCGAATGTATTTGCGATGACTGAAAATAAGTCTCGAAAAGTATACGGGGTTGATTGCGCGAACATTTTCGAGATAGTGTAACGGCCCCAGCCTCTTCGAATTAATAATTAATCGCGGTGGCGTCATTTTTCGGCCGCGTTTCAATTCAAAGAAGCCCTGCAGGTTATCTGCATCTGATCTCGCGGCTTAGAGCCGTGAGAAGGGTCTTATCGCGAGCGTCGCGACACTTATTCGCGACCTTGTTCTTTTATAAAAGCGAGCGCAAAGCCCTCAGCTTCACGCCCGTTTAAATCAGTACAGCTCAACCCGTCGATTAGGACAATACACTCTCCCGACATCGCTCCGACCAATAAAGGTAATAATCTACTATATCCCATCCGACTTAGAGATTCATTAAGGGAGTCTTCTAGTGTGTTTGGTCAAACAATTTTTTTTTCATATTCTTGTAGTTTGGAGTCTTAAGAATGTCTTAAACATTTGAAAGTGATTTTCGTAAAAATAGCCGCGCTACGAAGGTTTAGCCGATGCGACTCGATAGAGCGCGTAGACCAGTTCTTCGCGCGGCAGGTAGAAACAATACCCACGCAGATGGTGCCGAGCATAGCGTGTAGCACGTGGCGATTCTTTGTTGTCCCCTTATATAATCTCGTCCGACATTTCCGTTACAAGCGATCAGTATATTTTAGACCTCCGAGCAAAATGGACGCGAGTTTTCGAAGTAAAAATGGATCAGAAAGGCAAGCGAGGTGGTCAGAAGCGGAAAGCGACGGCGAAAAGAAGAAAGTTCAGTGGAAATCAACATACGTTCGAAAGAGAGCCTAGTTTTGCTAGTTCATCAGCAGAAAAGTTGAGAAAAACTGCAGATGAGGAGATTCTGTTTAGTAGAGAACACGGCTATTGTATTCTCAACTTCTTTTTGGTTTTTTCTGCACTTGTTGTTTGCAAATAGTGTACGAAAAACATAACGCTCGGCGAAACAAGACATCGTGGATTGGGTTTTAAAATATCAGTGGAATGCAGTTGTGGTGCGAAGTATATAGACTCGTGTCCTTTGATTGTTAACGCTTTCGAAATAAACCGAAGAATAATTTTTGCCACACGACTCCTCTGCGTTGGCAAGAAAGGACTCGATTTATCCTGCAGTATTATGGCCAGGGACTTGCCGTGAACGCTTATTATGCATGTCTAAAAAATATCTATTGTGCAAGCGACGCAGTTTATAACATTGTGACGAGACAGGCCGTTGAGGAAGTGAAGGGAAAGAACGCTCAACACGATTATCCACCATCGGAATTGAGTGTGTCTGGAGACGGCACGTGGAAAAAAAGAGGCTACTCCTCGCTATTCGGCGTCACCACACTCATTGGCATATACAGTAATAAAGTAGTTGATACAGTCGTGAAATTGAGCTTTCGCCAAACGTGTAAGACCTGGGAGAACAAAACTGACACTGAGGAATACGAAAATTGGAAAAGCAATCACGACGAACTATTCACGAACAATCATGAAGGTTCTGCTGGAAAAATAGAAGGAGATGCCGTGAAAGAAATGTTCTTACGGTCTATGGACAATTATCAAGTAAAGTATAGGATATATGTTGGAGATGGAGACAGTAAGACATTTACAACTGTTTCGGGGCTATGGTGTACGGTGACAATTTTGCCATTAAAAAAAAAGAATGTGTTGGATGTTTTACCCAAAACAATAATGAAAGCCTAAATGCGGTAATCTGGTCGTTCGCTCCGAAACATTTACACAGTGGCAAAAAAATGGTGGAAATTGCGACTTTCTTGCCCACTTGTATTTTTAATTATGGATATCAAAGAATTGCGCAAAAAAAAATGACTAAGATGGGACTCAAAATCGGATATAACGTTCATATGTACGCAAACGCCAGAGACAACAAGCGCGTCGAACGTTCGAATAAGCGGGCATCTGTCGCGTCAAAAGAGGCAAGGATTTCCAGAAGAAATGAAAAAGCTGCTGAACATGACTTCTTCGAAGCTGAGGAGGGTATCCTGTATGGCACCGGTATAGCCGACTAAAGGTAAATTGCTGAAATCAGTCAATATGCACCCTATAACCGCATGACAAACTTTGAACGCGTTTTTCTCAAAATGACATTTTTCAAATCAGGCGTGCATTTTTCTCAGAAACTAATGAGTAAATCGATTTGTAATTTTACACACATGTAGAGTACACGACAGGTTATCGTTCGGCCCTCCATTTTTATTATTGCTTTATAATTACTATTTTTCCGGGTCACGAGAACTAAAAATTTTACTGTGTGAATAACCATATTCGTAAAGAATAGAATTTAAAAAAACGTTCGTTTCAGATGACCAGGACGGCCACAATCTCAACACCCGCCTAAAAAGAATTTTCGCGACATGACCTGCGCAACATTAAATATTTTGTCTCATTTCGAATAAAATGCTTTGAAAAAATTCAAGATGTTGCTTCAAGCATGTATTAATAAAATATGTATATAAAGCATGTTTATAACTAAAATATTATCACGGTACGTTTTTAGGCACTCACTCCTTACATAACAAAGTGCCTATTAAAATGACTTTTTCCCAAACTTTCACTCCATCGGACGTCCGTGTCACAGTATATCTTCGCAACCAATGAACCGATACAGTTGAAATTTGCTGCGCTGCACTATTTGTCCATTGACATAAAGCCTGCAAAGTGTGAACTCTATTAGACACATATAAGTTGTGACGTGGTACGTCACAAGTCCCTCGCCAAAATCGGCTCGAGTCCGCCGCTCACTGAACGTTATTCCCGGATAATTTTTACGTTTTTTCTGGTATATATTTTGTGTAAGATAGTGTTTAAATTTCCCTTTTTTTATTTCCTCCCGTTACCCTTTGTGTGAGTGTGCGCGGCTCGAAGGCAACGTCAAGATTTCCCCCGACAGCCCCATGGAACAGCCCAACGACACAGCAAGCCCCAGGACCTGCAAAGGAACGAGAGCCGACGTGCTGACGCTGAGGAAGGTAGGAGGATCGTGGACGAGGAGAAAAGCCCTGTGAAAGATCGTCCGAAAAAGCCTCGAAAAGCCCGCCGAAAAGTCGCCACTGCCCGCCTGCCTGTCCGCCACCGCTGGCATCGTCGACGTACGATATCGATCGACGATCCAGCGGGACCTCTGTCGCCACCCCTCGCCGTCCGGAGAAGACACGCCCACCCATGACTCCGATTACCGACCGAAGTTGACGCACAGGTGCTCTCGTTTCCCTATTGTCATCAGCGCCAGACCCGACGAAGAAGAAGACGCCGCCATGTCCCTCACTCTCCGAGCCGAGCCGCGTGTGAGCGAACGTGTGTGAGATCGGGTGTCGTTAATTTTAAGAATTTTGTATTGTGTGGCAGCCGAGAACGAGTGTGAAACTTTTCCCAAACTTTTAAGACGACTCGGCTGTGTATTTGCTTTTGGATCCCAGACTCCGTTAAGGAGAGAATTACCCGACTTTACGACGAATCAGCGATAGCCCAGGGATACGAGTTGGAGCGAGATACGGAATATTATAACGACTGAGGCTATCCGCGGAATCGAGAGAATATTGTAAAGAGTATTGAGTGAGTGAGCCCCGACATTCTCGTAAGTTTTTGCCTAAATTTTTCCCGACCCGTTTGACCCGTTTTCCTCCCCCAAGTACCCCGTATTTTTGTAGAAATTTTGCGTAAAAGACTTTGCCTCGTGGTCGACACGTGGTCGACATCCTTTGTCACACGAGCAAAGAAGAGATATCGCGCGCGTGGTGAGCGGCGTAAAATTCGCATAAGTGATATTTAGTTAATTAGAGTTTTCCCCATTAATTCCCGCCTGACATTGAATAATTCTCTTATTATTTTTTTTTGTGAATTATTGTGAGAACCGAGGTAATATTGTCAAGAAGCCCTGGACAGTGCCTGTGGCCTGAGAAGTCTCATCCCCCCCTCCCTCCCCCGTTCCCGCTAGCCGAGTGAAGGAAAAGGCAATAGATTTCGTTTCTTTTTCTTTCTTTTTTTTAATTCGATTAACTAAATCGAAAATTCCGGTGCTACACCGTTACAGTAGCTGGCGCCCAAAAACAAGTGATTATTTCCCGAGTTTTGAGATTTTTCCGAGTTTGCTAAATTAAGACCAGCATTGTGTAGAATATCCACCGGCCCTTCTCCCCTCCCCTTCCCTGCGATTGACCTTGCGAATTGCCGTCCCGGCGATTACCATAAGTTATAGTATTTTCGTGAGTTTTGTTATTGATTATTTTCCGATTTCCTTATTTTTCTCCGAGTATTAATTATTTTTCGACCTTTGTATTTCGCCCTGCGTATTAATTATTTTTCGACCTTTGTATTTTGCCCAGCGTATTAATTATCTCTCTATTTTCTTATTTCCCCCGCGTATTGATTATCCATTGTTGTTATTTTTTGAATTCTTTGCCCCTTTCTCTTATTTTCAAATTGGTTATTATCATTGTTATTGCGAACTGTTCCTTTCTTTTTGATTATTATTGAGACTGTTTATTTTTGTTATCGAATCCCTTCAACGTACCAGTAACGGCGTTGAAGCGGTAGTATTTGCTCATTATTTTGTTGTTACCATTCACTGAACCAATTTGTTATTAAAAGTTATTTCTTTTACGTTTCTACACAAAACTCTGGAGTATTATTTTCCCCTTTCCCTCACCCTATATTTCCCCGATTGCCCCGTTTGGAAGCGTTATTTAAAAGGAAGTATCATCACAAAGTATATGTTTATAGACTTAATAACTAAGAACAAAAAAAATACCTTTTTTCAATTTTTTATCCATCGCACGTTCGTGTCGTGCTCCAGCTTGAATATATACCAATGAATTTTAATGTACCTAGCGATAATACTTTCGCTGTATCACAGACATGAAGCCCTGAAAGTTTAAAACAATTTGAATAACTTTTAATAACTTTTTAAACCAATTAAGTATAAATTATCACCTAAATATCTCCTTTTTAGCTTCAAAGTTTGCGCATTGGACGTCCGTACCATGCTCAAATCTAAAAACTTACGAACCAATGAAGATGTCCTTCGCAGTCTTCATTCATTATATCGTTAAGAAGTGGCCCACCAAATTTAGAATCATTTAGACATCTGTAAATAAGTTTTTGCAAAAAATGATTATATTTGTCTATTTGAGAGGTTATGTTTCATTGTTTTTTTTCGTCTATAAAATAAGTACAAAAAGTAAAATAAAGGTTTAAATGCTATAAATAGAAAAATAAATGGATAATATCCTGTTATCCAATTATATTACACGATGTTTATTACTTTTTAAACACTTTTTGAACATTTTTTACGTGCATATTTTTTTACAAAAATCATCGCACACATTACATATATCACATTAAAAAATTCTATAACAATTCCACTTTACACATTTCAAAATCTCCACGATAATTTACAAATAAATATTTTTGTTGTACCCCGGGTCAACGCCCGACGCGCATCGATTCAACTCGGTTACCCGATAAAATAAGTTTACTTATTATTACATTATTACTTACCGATTCGGTAAGTAATAATGGCTACCCGCGTAGAAAAAAGTTGTATGGGAAAGGGTATTAAATTGAGTATGGGTTGAATATGGGGAATCGTATGGGAACGAATATGGGTGAAGTATAATCTGATTATGGGCTTTGTTCAGTTCCCACATTCATCCCATACACTTTTCCAGACTCTTTGCCAGCTATCGGGTACGACCTCGAACATTTTCATGCAATCAACCCCACACACTTTTCCAGACTCTTTTGGTCTATCTATCCCATACTCTTTTCCAGACTCTTTCCCACGAACCGCATTAATAGAAATTTTTTGAAGGTTGTACGCGATGGTTGGGAAAGAGTCTGGAAAAGAGAATGGGATTGATTACACAAAAAATTTTGAGCCTGTACGCGATGACTGGGAAAGAGTCTGGGAAAGTGTGTGGGTTTGATTGCATGAAAATGTTCGAGGTCGTACCCGATAGCTGGCAAAGAGTCTGGAAAAGTGTATGGGATGAATGTGGGAACTGAACAAAGCCCATAGTCAGATTATACTTCACCCATATTCGTTCCCATACGATTCCCCATATTCAACCCATACTCAATTTAATACCCTTTCCGATACGACTTTTTTCTATGCGGGTACTTTTTTGAGAAACCTATCGGACGTTGTACCCCGGGTCAATGCCCGACTACTTGAGGAATGCGCTTGCACAATCGCAATAGGCAACGAGCGCGCGACGCGTCGTTGCGAAATACGGAAGCACTCGACGATATAGTATTTAAGAATAGCCGGATAATTAATTAGTCGAGTCAGCTATTGGGAAACAGGGAACCGGACAGGCAATCCGGAAACAATAATTGTTTAAACAATTACGAAATAGCTGACAGTCAGTGCTGGATTTAGGCACAGGCAAAGCAGGCAATTGCCTAAGGGCGCCGAGCTGGCGGGGGCGCCGTCGCGACGAAAAAAAAAAATCTGATATTGTATTAATCTGTTTAGTTGTTTTCAAGGCGTCAAGGATGCATAATTTTAATCTATAAACTCGCGTATAATATGGATGATATAGTGTTTATAGTCCTCTTCTCCATTCAACACTCGAGATAGTCAGTATAAGCGGATGCGCGCCTCTCGCCCGCCTCTCTAGGACGATATTTTGTTTTCGTTGATACATTGTATTGAGAAACACAAAGCGCCGCGGCCTCTGCAAGGCGAACGAATAGTGCAGGTTCCAGCGCGCACATAAATGTATCGCGTGAGAGCGAGAGCTTGTGGCAATTAACTCGTGAATATAAAAAAGTTTTTCTTGGATTGCATAAACGTTAATCGACATCAATGGATCATGAGTGATCTAAAGAAGAAACTGAGCGGATATCAATCCAGGAAACGAAAAGTGGCTAAAGAAGAAAGTGAAAAAAAACCTATTGAAAAAAACACCCAGAATTGAAAACTTCTTCGCTGGATCCTCTGGCAGTGCATCGAGTTCTACGAATGATAAAAAGGCAATAAACATTACGTTCATTTTTAATATATAAATTGATTACATTTTATCATTACGTGAATATTTTTATTATAAATATTTACGTAACATTTTTTATAGTAACATTTACTATCCATATGTTCCCACTAGATTTATATTTTTGCTTGCTTGAAATTTGGCGAATTGATAAAAGATATAAAATATTATGTGTTGTGACGTGGTGCGTCACAAGCCCTCCCCAGCGTGGCTCGACGTCCCACCACTCACCTAGGGAAATAAATTAGAATTAATACGTACCACTTAAGCAACGATGTTATTATTGTTAACCTCCCTCCCCCGACTTACCCTCATTCCCTGCCACCCTGTCAGTCCCTCGACTCCCTCAACTCAACCCTCGCAACCCATCGAAGACTCGTCGCAGCCTCACCGCAGCACCACGAAGACTCACCGCAGCACCACGAAGACTCACCGCAGCACCCCGAAGACCATCACAGCCACCGCAGACACCCGAAGACTCCACCAACGACCAGATTGACCTCGCCAGGCCCAGAATCCGACTACAAAAATTGCCAATTAAAGCCTGGTACGGCAGCCAGGCACTAACCTCAAAACAAACCCCGACAAACTGATGCTCTGCTTCCACACCGTCGTCCGTCCCTTGGAGGCCACAGCACCGAACACTCCACCCGCCTGACCCGTCATGGACAGCCCGGAACTCGACGACACACTCTCGGCTCGAAATAACGAGTGTAAACCGACGAGCTGTGTCGTGCGGGTAAACACCGTAAAATTGCACTCGAGCTGTCAGTGCGATACTTCGTCCGAGCGCCGCGAGGAACCAGCACCTCCCGGCGTGGAGAATAGTCGGCGATCGATAGGCCAATCGATGCCGAGGATGCGCGCGCCGAGCGTCGCGACAGGCCTTCCGTCGCGACGAATATTCGCAATCGGCCGCAGCCAATTACGATGCCCACCGCCAAGCTAGTCCCGAGACAGACCAATCGAGTTTCGCCGAAAAATCGCAAATTGCAAGACCGACCCTGAGGTCGGAGAAGAAGCCGGAAACGGCATGGTTTTCTTCACTTCGAGCCACGGCGTGTGAGAGAGCGAGTGTGTGACAGGCGAGCAAATATTATTGAGAAAAGTTTTTGGAAATTATATCGACCCGGCAAGCCACGTTATACCCGACTCCTGTGTGGAGAGCTATTGTATCGATTTCGACGAGGATTGTACGCCCACGGACACGATTTGGACCAGAAACTGTGAATTATATCGACCGGAATTAATAAGGAATATCGAACGGATTGATTGAGAGCGTGATCGCACGGATTCTTTTGTAAGCGACACGAGGTGTAAGCGACAGGTTGAGTGAGTACACTTTGAGTTTCCCAGCCACCATTTCGGCCCGATCGACTGTCCCATTTCCCACATTCCCCCCCCGAAAATTCGCCCGTCACCCCCCTGGTAATTTTAAGGATTTCTTTGATTGTATAAAATTTGACCGCCGATCACCGGCTGCCACGTACGCCGGCATTTTATTCTATATTTTTCGTGCGCGTGAGTGGTGGCGATCGCGAAAATTTACAGCGCGCGACCGTTAGCATAATTTTCCCCCGTTCTACCCGAGACGGTAAAATCGTTCATAATATTTATTTTTTTTGCGATTATTGAAATTTTGCGTACTTTCTTTTGTGCCGAGGTAATATCGTCAAGAAGCCCTGGACAGTGCCTGCGGCCTGAGAAGTCTCATTCCCCTCCCTCCCCCGTTCCCGCTAGCCGAGTGCCGTGAAAATTTAATAGATTTTGTTCTCTCGTTTTTTTTTTTTGGTTTGTTTTGCACTCGATTAATTAAATCGAGCGCCGCGGTGCTACACCGATACAGTAGCTGGCGCCCAAAAATCCGTGATTGTTCCCCGAGTTTTGAGAATTTTTTTTGAGTTGCTAACGCACGACCAGTATTGTGTAGAATCTCCACCGGCCAGCCCCTCCTCCCCTCCCCTTCCCTGCGAATGACCCTGCGAATTGCCGTCCCGGCGATTACCGTAAACCAGCGTATCTTCGTAAGTCTTGTTATTGATTTGTTTTTCAATTTTCTCCTCCCTTTTTTTTTGCGCTTAATAATTTTCCGACCATTATATTTTGCCCAATTATTAATTATTGTCCGACCTTTGTATTTCGCCCTGCGTAGTCATTATTTTTCTTTTTCGACCTTAGGATTTTCCCCCGCGTACTAATTACTTTTTTTTTGACTTTTGCATTCTGCCCAGCGTTAACGATTTTTCTATTTTCTTATTCCCCTCCCCCCCCCCCCCCGAGCACTGGGTATTTTTCTATCTTTTTCTATTTTCCTTGCGTAGTGATTATTTCCGTTTTTTTTCTTATCACCTCTGGACTCGTTGCCCTCCGCTCTTATTTTTTTGTGAATTGGTTATCATTATTGTTATTGCGACCCTCCCTTTTATGACCATTGTTAAGACGGCCTATTATTTTGTTAACAGTTATTGAGCAAGTATTATTATCATTAAAAGTAATTTTCTTTACCTTGCTACACAACATACTGGAGTGTTATTTCCCCCTTTTCCCCGCCATATATTTGCCCGAGCTGTCCCGTTTGGAAACGTTAAGGACCAGGACGCACCGTCACAGTGTATATAATAAAAAATAAAAAGCTGAATCTTAAACTGAGATTTTTTGAATTATCGTGTGATGTGTTGTATAAACAAAATATTTGGTTTTTTCATAGTCAACAATATAAATATTAGAATAGAGTTCAGCGATGCGAGTTAAGAGAGACGAAACACATTCTCATTACAGTGAGAGAAATACATTTCTTTCACTTCGCAGTAAACGAACAAATCCGGTAAAAACGTAGTCTCCAATTGCTTTCAGTAAAATGTTTATATGAATTCGTACAGGTTGAAGACGAAGATAGTACTCTGATTAATATCAGTAAGGAGAAGGAGAATTCGAAAGAGAATTCAACTGAAGAGAGGAGAGTCGACGTTGACCGAGATAATTTCCCATCGGAAAAGACACACGCGGCTCAAGTTGACCATGACGATCAGCACAGTGCTAAAGATGAATTGCCCAAGGAAGATGTGGTTTCCTGCGAGCTTGACAGGGAGCAAGCCACGATTATTTTTAAATTGAATGCCGATCCAGCTTTATGGGTTTGCGATGACGAAACGCGAGATTTCGTAGCGATGAATGGTGTTAAGCAGAACATGGATATAGATTTTAGTAGCTCGAAGAACATTTACTCAGATAGAGTAACGAGATACCTTCCTACTGATCTATTCAAACGACGTCTGAAAAACGGAGAAGTTCAACCGAGATCTTGGTTGCTATTTTCTGAAAGCAAAGGTGCGGTATTTTGTATACCATGCCTTCTTTTTGGTCACAAAACAAATAGCTTCACCACGGACGGTTTCCGTGACTGGAAAAATGGAAGATCAGGCGTCGAAGGTCACGAAAATTCAAACACTCACAAGACCAACGTAAACTGTTTGAAATCAAGAGGAAACGTTGCGGGTCGTTTGGATAATGCACTCATTCACCAATTAGAAGAAGAAATTTCTTATTGGAGGAACGTGCTGAGAAGAGTCATTGCTGTTGTACAATCGCTGGCTGAGAGAGGACTACCATTTCGAGGGCATACCGAAAAATTGGGGAATCCACACAGTGGAAATTTCCTAGCTTCTATGGAACTGATCGCTCAATTTGACCCATTTCTCGCTCAGCATCTGCAACAATATGCTCATCTTGGAAGTGGTAGTACATCATACTTGTCGAAAACCGTCTACGAAGAATTCCTTCTACTGCTCCATGATAAGTTACTAGACGTCATCTTATCTGAAGTAAAGACCGCAAAATATTTCGGAATAAGCGTAGATTCTACGCCGGACATCGCACACGTTGATCAACTAACGTTTATCCTGAGGTACGTTTCTGAAAGCGGGCAGCCAGTTGAACGATTCATCGGCTTCGAAGCAAACACAGGGCACAAGGCTGAAGAGTTGACCGAAGTGATGTTGCACGTATTAAGTCAACAGGGTCTTGATATGCAAAATTGCCGTGGACAATCCTATGATAATGCTAGTAATATGTCTGGCCGTTATGCGGGGGTTCAAGCAAGAGTTCGCGACATTCACCCGTTGGCCGAGTATGTTCCCTGCGCTGCACATTCCCTAAATCTGGTCGGCCAGTGTGCGGCTGAGTCAATCACTGAAGCAGCTGAATTCTTCAGTACACTGCAGGAACTACACAATTTTTTTTCAGTTTCTACACATCGTTGGGAAATCCTTGTTTCCAATCTGGAACGGGTGTTGAAAAGGGTTTGCACTACTCGTTGGTCTGCCAGACACGATGCTTGCCTTTCCTTGCACAGTGGCTGGTCTGGAGTGATCGCTGCTCTTAAGTGCATAGCTGAAGACGAAAAAGAGAAACCGAAAGTGCGATGTGAAGCCAAAGGTCTCGTTTCCCAACTGGAACGTCTCGAAACGGCCTTATTAGTAACTATCTGGTGCTCAATTCTTAAACGATTCAATGCTGTTAGTAAACGTCTTCAAGAAGCAAGCATCGATTTGATCACCGTCCTCCATCTGTACACTTCACTCGCACAGTTCACTCAAGACTTGAGAATGTCTTCGCACCATTTTCAGCATTACGAAGATGAAGCTAAATTATTGTGCGGTGTGGAGAGTTACAGTTTCGATTCTAAACGACGCAGGACCCGAACGTGTCGAGCGGGGGAAAGCCGAGAAGGTGAGACACAGCCAGAAAATGGAAGAGAAAATTTCAGAGTCAACGTATTTTATCCCATCATCGATCGATTGAGCTCCGAATTGCAACGTAGAACGAAAGCTTACGAACACCTGCATGAGAGGTTCAGTTTCTTGGATCAACTCTTCAGTCTGGACTCCGATCACATAGCGGTAGCAGCTACAGGATTAATATCCAAATACCCGAGGGATTTGGAAGATACGTTGCGTGAAGAATGTATGCATCTTAGCAGCCACTTAAAGATATTTTATGCAAGCAAGAAGGACTCCATTACAGCTCGAGAATTGTGCTGTTTTCTGCGAGAAAACACGCTACATGATGTCTACCCGAATGTAGATATTGCATTAAGAATGCTCCTGAGCATCCCAGCCACAAACTGCTCTGGAGAACGCTCGTTTTCAACGTTAAAGCGAGTTAAGAGTTACCTACGCGCAAGCATGGGCCAGGAGAGGCTTAACGCATTGGCACTTCTCACGATTCACGCAGCGATATTAAAAACGATTGATTGCAACGAAATTATCGACAAATTTGCTCAATCAAAGGCAAGACGTAAATTTTTGAAATAATTCAAAAACAACGAAGAATCATTTTGTACTCGGTGTTTCTTTTGCAATTAAGAGATATTACAGATACCCTTGGCAAAATATTTTATCTATTATTTCCAGGTGCTGAACTATAATAAAAAATCTCATCTTTGAAAACTAACAATCTTGGATATGCTAAACTAATTTCTTTTGTCGGAGCCCTCTTTATTTTCTCTGATCTACAAGGATTGCCGCGATGACGCGGTGCTTTAAACTTCGTACCAATAATTTTTGGGGCGCCCAAAAATTGGCTTGCCTAGGGCGCCACAAGTCTTAAATCCGCCACTGCTGACAGGGTCAAAATTAAGCTGACATGCCTGCTCTTACTCCTATATAAAGGACCACAAGCAGGCACTCAGCAGTCTAATTCGATCTGAACATCGTTACGATCAGTCAGATATACCGTAACTTATATACACTCTTCGGATGGAAGATAAGCGTACGAAGTGTACTACACAACTATTGGTAAATAATCTCCAACAAACTATTGTAATTAATATTGATATAATAAATCGTGCTTTTATAATTCACTTGGGTTTCAATCCTTTACTGGATAAATCCCGAAAACATTTGAGCTAACAGCTCCCGCAGTACTCAAAGTAGCTAACTGAGCTTCCGCGGATATAACAGTTTTCATCACTCACGAACAATAATTATTATATGACAACAAAAATACTTGCAATTATAGCTGTCACAATAGAAAACTTTTTCTTCGGGCGACGCTGGCGTCGGTCTCACACGCGAGAGGTCTAGCGGTCCCCCGAAGTCATCCAGTTCCGCACGCGATCAGTACTTGGATGGGTGGCCGGTTAGCCGCGTGCTAACGAGTTGCACCAATTTCCACAAAGCTTAATCGTAGAATTTCTTACAAATTGATGATCTTCTGTATCACATCTGTCAAATTTAATAAACATTGTTCAGTGTCAGTCAATTCGCGTACAAAATTTTAACTCAACTCCAAATTTTTCGAGATATAGTTTTATCAGTGATTTCTCAAAACTTTTAAAAACGTTATCATATTATCAATAATAATTATTCTCGATTAAAAAAAATTTCAATCAGTAAATTATATTTGTATTTTACACATTTGTAATGACTACTCGAAATTTGTGAATAACATTTCAGAACGCATAGTCTGACATAATATGTATGAATCCAATTTCAGAGCGCGTAGCACACCGTGTAAACAATTTTCACGGAGCGCGACGCGCGCTATGCGAACAAATCGTGCGGTGCGCGAAGCGCGACGTGCGTACAAATCCGTTAGTGGCCTAAAAATGTCCCGAAAGGACATTTTTGGGGGGTTTGGGGGCGGAGCCCCCCAAAAAGCAGGGCGGAGCCCCGCTTGTTCTAAATTTAATTCCCAAAACACGATCTCGAAAATGGGTACATACACTAGAAGACTCCCCCGACCATCCGTAACAGTAGTATGTGATGGCTGGGAAAGACGCTGGAAAAGTGTATAGGATGACTCTGGGAACTGAACAAACCCTATATTCAGATTATACTCCACCCAATATTTTTACGATACTGAGCAAAAAATCCAGTTGATTCAAATAAATGCAGTTAGTTGACTGGAGAATTATCCAGGTTGACTAATCTTAAACAAAAAGCTCAATGTTGAAACACCAATCCAGTTCAAACATTTTATTTATTCCAAGATATATCCAACAGTTTAATTTGCTTGATCAACGATCGGTCAACCAAAACGTATGCATATTTTGATTTGTAATGTGACGAACTCAATCCATTCTTTTCCTTTAATAAATGGTTTTGTTGTACTAAACCTCAAAATATTTTGCGGAACATCGTTATTTGATTAAATCATGCAACCATTTCATTAGAATTTGTTATATCCGCAGGAACTCATTCAGGTTTTCCTGGGTTCTGCGGGGAGCCGTTGGCTCGTAAGATTCGGGATGTATCCAGTTAAGGGTTAGAACCCAAGTGAATTATACTCGCTAGATTTATTGTTAGAAGGTTTATTGCTCTTGATACAATTATTTACTCACTTCGAATACACTTCGAATACACTTTAGATACTTATCTTCCCGTGGAAGAGTTCTATTTATTTGATTACCTCGTACACTTGCCTTCCCGTGAAGGGCTTTGAACGTCTATGATTCAGTAGCGTCGCTTGCTACTGGACTGTGAGCACTTGCTCGGTTATTGGTATGCGCAGGTAGTGTACCGTACTACCGTTATTACGAGCCCTTGCTCGTAATTGTAACACCCGTCGTCACCGCACGGAATCGGGAGTTCTGAAGAGGCTTCAGTTCAGACTGACTGACTAATTAAAAAAAAAACTGATGAGTGCCTGCTTGCTCTCCCTTATATACGTATAAGGGGGTCAGGCACGTCAGCTTAATATTGCTTGCATTTTCGTGTTCTACATTATCTTGTTTATGTCGCCGATATTTGCAATCAAATATCGCTCTAGTTTCTCTACCTTCACACAGAATTTGGAGATGCTCTGATTGCGTAATACCTGGCTCGGCAATTACCGAGCCGATGCTCTAATTACCGAATCGCGCGCGATTGCCTACATGCTGACTTGACAGTACGGTGACTTCGGTGATTTTATTATTATTTCGCAACGACGTGTGCTTGTCGCGAGCCGTTGCTTACTTCGATTATTGCGCAATGGCGTTGCCGCAATAATCGGAGTATCAAGGTACCCCGGGTACAACAAATTTCTGACGTAACATAGCCGAATGACATCGTACACAAGTGCATATATAGGATTGGATGGAGGTGATTTTTTGTCAGGAAGACCGAAAAAGGTTTCGGTTCAAGCTGATGAGTAGACTAAATATTCAGTTCTTTCGAAGCTTCCTCTATTTTTAAAGAAACATCTATGTGATTATATTAATGAATTACCTTGTCAACGATGAGGTAGGCTAAACGCAGAGATGTATGCAGTTCACTACAATTGATTCAAATAATTTGTTGGGTTAAACTGAACGTTAGTTCAGCTGGGACAAACTTACCGGCCTTTTTGAAAGTGCTTAGTTTTTTGAATCATAAATAGTGTGCACTCAAAAATACTTTGTTATTAAGTCAACTACAATTTATTTGATTTAACATGGCGACGTATAGTCCATTCTAATCATACTCGGTAAAATTATCGAGATTGTTTTCTCATATTGGACTTTTCCGTTCACTGAAAATGGTGATATCAATTATCAATTTGTTGACTGAAATTCGACATAGCAACTCCGAAATAATGCCTCATGATGGCAAAAACGAGTAATCGTTTCTCACAAGTGAAACAGTTCCTGAGAAAGTTTAAGACTCGCAGAACAGTTCGGAGTCGAACTATATAGTTCGGGACTATATGTACCTTGCTAACTATATAGTTCAGAACTATATGTACCTTCCGAACTATATAGTTCGGAAGGTATAAGATTCGCAGGATATCGGAGATGGAAACGTTGTTTCTCGCTCATACGACACCGTATTGTTGCTTATAACCAACATTGTGGTTAGTTTAAAGCGATTAATAATTAAATAAAAAATGTATTTTGTTATCGTAAAACAATGTTGATAAGTATTAAATAATTAAAAAATATGACTTGCTTATCATTCATTATCATTTTTTTTTTAAACTTTCTTATATTTAGTGAACAAACTACGTTTTTTTCCAACACGCGTTTTATTGATTCAAAGAAATATTTATTCCAGAAGCGAGATCTCTGTTCACTCAAAAAAGAGATGTAATTGAAGCATCGAGAAGATTGTCCACTCAATTACATATACAAGTTGGATAGAATTAGGGATTGGCGATGTTTTACGATTAATCGAAAATCGATGTTTCTTTTCTCACAATCGATTATTTTTAACCGATGTTTGTGAATACCGATTAATTGATGTTCGATGTTTTTTCCGAAACATCGATGTAAAAAAAAGTTATTTGTTTGTACTGGGAACCAATAGCGTCGCGCTTTTTGGCAGTTGGTTATTCTACGACCCGAACCCGTGTCGAGCTGTGAAGCCAGACAAATGTTATGCCGCAGAAACTCAGGTATTTAATCTGGGTTCTGTGCGCGAGCTGTTGGCTAGTAAGGTTGGGGATGTGCTCAGTAAAGGGTTGGAACCCAAGTGAAGTACAAACGTATTATTTATTTAGACACTATTTAACAATGTTTGTTTAACACTACATTTAATGTGTTTAACAATAGGTTAATATTATCAGTGATTTACAAGGGTAACATTGTTATATCTCTTATGTAACAATGTCTACCGAGAACCTTCGACTGAGGTTTGCTTTAATGTCCCATTAACGTTCTACTTGACGTTATTTTATCCCTTGATATTAATGCTCACTTAACGCTTTATTAAGTTAGCCATTAAGGCTTGGTTAATTTATCTTCCGTTGCTTTACCGTTACTTTAGTTTATTCGTTAAAGCTCTATTTATGCTTACGTCTGTCCTTTTGAATTGCCAATCGTAGTACAATTTGTACGCTTATCGCGTTTGAGCTTCGCTCGTATGGTGTATCTGTAGTCAACCGTAAGAATCAGGAGTTCCGAAGAGACTGATGAGTGTCTGCTCTCGATTCCTTATATACGAAGAAGAGAGCAGGCACGTCAGCTTAATATTGTTTAGATGTTTATGGTTTACTTTATTTCTATAAACAATTATCTTTCCAAATCCTCGCTTCTTCGAGAACGGGATTTGGAGCATGTTTTTATTTCAGCATATGTGACTCGGTAATTCTCGAGTCGATGCTCTAATTACCGAGTCGCCCGTGATTGCTTAACGGCTGACTCAGGTTTTTGATGGATTTCGTTGCAGCGACGAGTGCTCGTCGCGTGCCGCTGCATACCTCGATATTGTGCAACCGGAGTTGCTCCACTTTTCGGACACCGCTGTCCGAACTGGAATGTACACTACAATACTATAATATACTACGATATATTATTAAGACTATTCTATAATATTATTATGTGAATATCGTATAATATTATGTTGTTGCACGAAAATCTATAATAATGTTTAATATATTACTACATTATTATATTAATAATATTAATAATATATTAATGACATATTAATATTTTACTTAATTAATGTCGTATTACTGCCCCCTTAATAGGGTGCTACTACCCTATCCGGGGTACAACACAAAGGCAGAGAAAGGAAGAAGAAAAGCGTGAGGCTACATGAATGTGAGAAACGTGCGTTGTTGTATCTTGCAATGAGACAATGGATTCAGGAAAGATATTATATTATATCCTATCATATTTTAAAGTATTTATTATTGAATGCTACCTCAAAGATGTTAGGCGAATTGTGTATGCTAACCTCGGTCCTCGTCTACATGTGATAATTATAAATGATAAAATAACGTGTCGAACATAACCTTCCATTCATATCTCATAAGTCCATGGTTCAATCGGCAACCTCTTTGATATTTTGTTTATATGATACTGTTCTTATAGAAACATGTCTAAAGAGCAGTTTCTCCATATTTTTCCAAATAAATCGACAAGATCCGTATGAGCTCTGCGGTCTAGACCGGTCGACTATGTACGATTTAAGCGAATGTATTTCATAGTAATGTTGGATAATAATTTTTATAAAATATCGGTCATTTCACAATGGTCTTTTGCTATAGCTAATGACAATGCTGCGTATTTGCAAGTGAAGGAACTTCTTCTTGCAACTCGTCGAATGCTTAACACAGACGATGAAATCGAAACAATAACTCGTTCGATTGACGATGTGGAGTAGTAAGTTTATCTATCGAGTATATTCCAGTTTATTAAAATAGTTCAATACGACTCTGTCACAGGTATATATTTATTTTTCGTTTCTTTTAAGCATGGCAATCGAGTTTAGCCCGGAGAGCTTGCCCAAATCCCGACAGCGTTGACCGCTTCGGTGAACTCACCCACTACTCCGACCGCTTTGTTTCCTTCGGTGAAATCGCCTTCTGTTCCGGTCATCAATAATGCAAGCCGTCTTGATGGTATTTATAATCTACTTTTATTTATCTAATATAAGTAAATTGTTCTATTTCTGTTGTTACTCGGTATTTTTTAAACATATTTTTTCACAGATCGTTGCCACCTCGAGGAAGATGAGACTAGATCTGGATTACAAACTTCTTCGCAGGAAAAGCCCTCTGCTAACAGTAGTATATATTTTATTCTTGTTTTCTATATTGCACGATAATATTTGCGATTGTTGCTAATAAGTTTATGATTTTTCAGACTTTGCAGCGCTTACTCTATCTTCCGGGCGTACAAATAAAGTGTAAGTACAGTACTCGTAGACTTTAATTGACATAGTGATAAAGTAACATCCGCCATGTAGATGAAGCTCTCATCTCAATTTTGGTATTACCGGTGCGTTTTAATGTACAAACATTTATTTCAGTTCAAAAAAACCGAGTGTAGCATGGAGTCACTTTACGAAAATCGATACATAGAGTGCCCGATGTAACATCTGCGACAACGTGTTTAAGCACGGAGGAAACACGACAAATTTAATACAGCATCTGAAGATCAAGCATCCAACGTTGTTCACTACGTGCCGGAAGAAGTCTCTAGTCGTTGAAAAGGGGCGCCCGAGGTCGGAACCATGCGAGAATAGTGAGGACGTTGACGATCCTTCGTGCCCAAGCGAAAACACTCGGCCGAATCAAAATACAGTCGAACCTCCAAATAAGAAACCCGGCAATAAGAAACATTCCCCAGTTTCTCACTCGAGCGCTTCCCCCACTTCGACTCGAACTCCGAGCTCGAGAATTTGTGAGAGAGACAGACAGAGGTAGTGAGCGCGGAGCGCGCGCCTGGTGGGGGTTATGCGATATATAAGAAAAACTCTTCCCCTTGGGGGCTTTTGGTTTCTTATTTGGAGGTCGGACTGTATTCGGAAACGACAAAGACGGAAATCTCAGGTACCATTATTAGATTAGATTTAATAGTAATAAAGTTCTTGTCGACTGGACCCTAACCCCGATACGCATAGATTTTGGCGGTTAGTCTCTTAGTTTATTGACGATTTCGTCGATTTTTTTTTCATTTCACCGAAACATCAATAATAGTCGTCATATATTTATATTTTATTATATTTCTATATATTATAATTTTTTTTTCATTCTTTTATTCTTTCGGTTGTTTTGCGAATCAGTTTCCTATTGTATGGCTACAGCACTCTGTCTGTTTTAAAAAGTGTGCTTTGTCGGTGATAGGTAATCTCTCTCTCTATATTAGATACACAGGTATTCATATATCAGAAATATTCATACGATGATCATGATGCAATTAATTTATATACCGCAATCAACAAATATATTTGAGTGCGAACATGAACATTTCTAGGAAGGGAGCCAATCGGTGCGAATAGATGACGCATTCAAGAAAACCAGTTCCTTCGCCGGTGAGTGCTAACATAAGTAAACTTTTTTTATATTATGATATCAAAATTCTTTGACGACCTTTTTTTGTGTTTTCTATATTTAGACGGGGGTTCGTCATCTGACAGAATTACGAATTCGATACTGTACATGATTGCAACCGACAAAGTGCCACTGTCGATAGTTGAAGCGGAAGGATTTACGGCAGTAATGAAAACTTCGGTTCCTCTATAACGTGTTCCCAGTCGACGAACGACAACACGACTCATACATTCGAAGTATCAAGTATTGAAGGATAACTTTAACGCGAAACTTCGAACTGTAACGTCCTACACTTTGACGTGCGACAGTTGGACCGACGTGAGTAACCAAAGCTATCTAGGGGTAAGGATTCATTGGCTATCGCCTGACTACGAACTAAAAAATGGATGTTTGCCAAAGTGAAAAACATCGTAACACTGACAAAACGAAGTGTACTTGCGTCGGACGAATTGAAGCGTCTCCACATTCGAGATGGAAAAACTGAGGTTCTGAAATTTCTTTAGGCTGTTGCAACTCGCTGGAACTCGACGCTATATATGCTCGAAAGATTCCTCATTCTCGAAGAGTACGCTTACCCAATTTCGCTAAATTGGGTAAGCATCATGGGTCGCTCATGTTGCACGATTGCGTACCGCTGTTGCAACCGATTGAGAACGTTATCACTGAAATAAGCGGTAGCCTGTATTCAACATGCAGCATTATACTTCCTATAGTGTACTGCATGCGCGTGGCGATACAGGATTGAAACCCGGAGAGATCGAGCGGCGAGAGAATCGCAACGAAAATCGGTACCGAATAAAAAAAAGCTGAAAATTGAAATTTTCATATCGCTTCCTCATAAACGTTGAAAGCTGAAAGTTGAAATTTTTATATCACTTTATCATAATGGCCCTTTATTCGCAAAGCTCCTTCTATGAGAAAGCATTTACTATATTTTTGGCTTCCTCATAGAGGAAGCTTTGCGAATAAAGGGCCATTATGAGAAAGTGATATAAAAATGTCAACTTTCAGCTTTCAACGTTTATGAGGAAGCGATATGAAAATTTCAATTTTCAGCTTTTTCAATATCAACGTCGTATTTAACTTTTAGGCAACACAGCTGGCCGATTCCGGTTTAGTGCGAAAAAATACACCAACCTTGCACTTTTGGTCACAACGGCTGTCGAATCTGTACTCGAGGCGAAAAAATACATAGAGTATCATAGAGTATTAATCGGGAAGCAAAGAAATCGCTGTTTGAAAATACGAAAAATCACCCATTTTTGTAATTTTGGCTATATAAATGCCCGATAAACTTTTTCGTTAGTCGCCACTCCGGGATTGTATCCTATGTATTTTTTCACGCCGATCACGAATCTGACACTTTTTTATTCGTAGATTAATATTTAATACGGAAAAATTGCATCTCGAAAAAAAAAAAAAATTTCATGAAATTCGAAAAATTCAAAATGACATCAAATTTGAACGACTCTATCGATTGTCCCCAAATTTTATAGGGATCATCGGGCGATCACACTCCATTTGTGTACAACTTTTTACACATATAGCTAAAGAATTGTAGGAGCTAGAGCGCGCACAGACATTTTCAAAGAAATTACAAATGGCGTACAAAAAAAACAACTGAACATTTTTTGATGAAATTTTGCAGAAATATTGACTATTAGCCGCACATGCTCTGTGCGAAATTTCGGCTTCATCGGTCGAGGCATTCTCGAATTATAGCAATTTGAATTTTTCTTGCCATGTGTTCACTCGTACGTGAGTAGGGGAAATTATTGTGTTATCGGGATCTAGGAAGGAAAATAAATTATTCCAGAGTAGCAATTTAGATTAATTCCTTTATTGTCGCGTTACGAATGAATTCGAGTTTCACTAACTGTGCGAGAGCTCCTGGCCAAGTAGTCGAGAAAAAAAAGTCACCGCGTTCGGGAGTAAATATTATGTGTCGAGCGACGACACCGTATATCGAACCGCGTGCGAAGGTGCTTCTCGAACACCATGTCAACAATATTGGAACCGAGGTTCAAAAAGCTACACTTTGAAAGCGCACTGGCCACTGCCACGGCGATTAACAAAATAAATTCTTTGATCAAGCCAATGACGTCTGAAAAGCCTGTAGCAAGCTGCGCTAAAGCCAAGCCCAAGGCAAACATGAAGGAAAGAAATGTATGGTTCATACATGATGATTTAGTCACGAGTAGTATTACTTCTAGTTCGGGTCAAAACGAAGGCCTCTGTCTCCAACTGCGACAATATCTTAGCCAGCCCGTGATAGCGAGAACCGAAGATCTGTTTAAGCATTGGCAAACGCTTAAACTTGCGTATCCCTCGCTGCACAAGACCGCGGTAAAGTATTTAAGCATCGTCGGAACGTCGATTCTCTCAGAACGTCTTTTCTCCGAGGCTGGCGCGATTAAGGTAGACAACAGGAGCAGACTGTTGGGTGATCTGCTGAATAAGCTGCTTTCTTTAGGATCTTTTTCACGAAAGGAATGGGGAATCGTTTGATAACGGGCTTGTCTAGCTGGAATTTTCGTTCCAATATAAGTATTCTGTAAGCATACACTAAGCAATGAGTTTATTTGATGCTAAATGTTTTGTTACATATGACGAAAAAATAATAAGATTTTTTGTTATAAAGAAAAAAAAATACCAAACAGTTTAATTTTTTAGTCGGGTGAATTAAATCTTATTTGGCTCAACTAAAATTTGATACTATCTTATTATTTTTCGCCATGTCAAACTAAACATTTGCTACTATTAATAAACTTATTTGTCAGAGCAGGTGTATACATTTTCCTGAGTTTTTTAAGTTATTATTTTCATTATTTTTCTGTTCGTGAGCCACGTGCTATCTTACCTAGTCTTTTCTGGTCGCATGAAATTATTCAAAACGGATCTAGGAAAAAATGGCCGAGGAAAAAAAGGCCAGGGAAAAAAAGGCCGCGGAAAAAATAGCCGATTTAATCAGGATATATCATCGATAGACAAAATATGAATTTATATTTCGTTTAACGGACAGGTACATTTGACCGACAAATTCTTTGACTGACAAACACGCACAAACACACACGAACAAGCACGCACGCATAAACACACACGCACAAACACACACGCATGAACACACACGCACGAACACACACGCACAAACACACACGCATGAACACACACGCACGAACACACGCGCACAAACACACACGCACGAACACACACGCACTAACACACACGCACAAACACACATGTACAAAGTTGATACACGTGTAAAGCATACTAAAGTTGAAATGCGAAATGTAATTTCTAACGTTTGGCCAACCATTCAGGCTTCGTTTGGCCGAGATCCGCCATTTTTTCCGCGGCCATTTGTTCCTGATACCCCGCCGAATATTGCGGTTATTCTCGATACAGAAAACACGGTTATTACACCGATTCATTTTTGCAAACCCTCAATTTTACTTCAACCACTGAGATTGAGTACTCACTAGAGAAGTTAGAATTCATAATTAAATTTTTACATCCCAAGTATATTCCTGGACATGATCAAATTACCAAGCCCGTATCCCGAATAAATTATCTTTTGTTAGGGTATAAAAAGGGCAATTATTTATGTTATCTAGACGTAACATACAATTTTGGTGACAGCGGTGGGATAAAATAGTAATTTGGTCGAACTATGCTAGTTCCCATGTAGGGTGAACGGATGAGGCCGACGATCGGGCCAACCTCGAAGCCCACGGTGCCACCATTGGCATGCGAGCCTGGCCCGATCATCTATCGAGCCTTGGATAATAAGCTTGGCCCAATGGTGGCGGCTTATATTGGGCCGAAGGATTCATGATGCTTGGCCGATGATTGGTTTTTAATGTAGGCCCTCGATAGGTACTTATATAGGACGAGAATGGTTTTATCGTATACTTTTTTTAATATTGTAAAAATTGAAATATCCCGATCTCTTTTTTCATGCTTCGCATTTCTGTAAGAGATTATATTTTATGTATTTTCTTTTGCGAGAACTCTCGAAGGGATCATACTCAGCCAATGTATTGCCTAAGAATTTATTGATTATGGAGTACGGAGCCCAAAAATAATAGGCATCTGTTGCGAGAATTAAAGATGTCATTTCGCATTCTCTTATATTGACGCCCGGGTACACTTTCGCTAGTGAGGAATAACTTGGGTCGGCGCCATCTAGCGTCGAAATCTGCTGGTTGATGGCCCAATGTTAGCTTCACATCGGCATACCGACGATTGACGGGTTAATATTCGGACGAACATTGGCCTAAAATCGGGACACCAATGGTTCGTCAGTCCATGCATCAACAGACCAACGATCGGCAAATCGATCTTCGACTGAACATTAGCTTAAAATCGGCAGACCAATGGTTGATGCGTTCATGCTCAGCCGGGCATTGACCTCAGACGACAAGGCAACAATTGGCGAGTAAATACTCAGCCGAACATTGGCCGCAAATTGTCTAAGCAACCAATGGTGAGCCAATACTTTCCCAAACATAGGCCGAAAATCAGCCGACTAATAGCTCGTAAATTCATTCATCAACAGTCCAACGGTTGGCGAATCGATATTCGACCGAACTTCGGCCTAATATCGGCAGACCAATGGATAGTGAATTCATGCTCGGCCGAACATTGGCCCCAAATTGACAAACCAATGATTGGCAAACCCACACTTGGCCGAACAGTGGTCCGAGGTGGGGGATTAATATCGTTTCGACAACACTGGCCCGCTCATCGGCCAGTTTCGCCTCATAAAAATAAAAATACTGAAGCTGCGAGTTCAAGTACTACTGAGACTCCTGATCCTACAACCGAACCTCTAATACAATTTAATTAACCCAATATCGGAGACGATAACCAATCCACAACCTCAAACGAAAGTACGTTAAACGAATACGATATGCCGTTAGGAAATACACAAATCGCATCCCCTAAGGATGCGGTCCAATTTGTTCGAAAATTTGATGGGAAGAATATCCCGGTTTATCAATTCATAGACCGTTGCGAGGAAGCTTTGTTAATGCTCCCTGTAAATGTAGAACAAAATTTAGGAAAATTCATTAGAACGAAAATCACGGGAGAAGCAAACACAATCTATCCATGGTACAAAATTCGAAAAACTAATTGATCTGACAACATTTTTAAAATAATTATATTCACCCGCCAGGACGATTAACCAGGTTCGTCGAGAACCCGGAACGTTAGTACAATTGGAAAACGAAGATGTAATAAAAAATTTTAAATCGTGTGCGCGAAGTAGGGAACCACATAATCGAAGCACATAAAAACTTTAGCGAAGGGATATTAAGTGAAGCAGAGAAAGTATCTACCGAAAAAGAATGTATAGAAAGTTTTCTTGAAGGTCTTACTCCCGAAATACAGGTACGAATGAAAATATCCTATAATACGTTAATCGAAGCCGGGATGGATGCAATGAACGTTCATAGGAAACAAGCAGCGATAAACGAACTACGAAAAACTCAGCAAACAGCTAGGCCGTCGCCGCGTCGCGAGCAGGTAAATACGGTATCATAAAGCGCGATAGTCTGCCAGACATGGAAGTGCGCGGGGCATTCGGCCGACACGTGTTGGTTTAGGAATCAAGGTTCCGGGTCATCGAAGGATCAACCCAAGACGGGCGCCGATAAGAGCCATAAACAACAGGATAAGAACTCTTCAAATCAAACTGTGAAAAAATCTTGTCGATATTGTAAACGGGATGGACACACTATCGATGAATGTAGAAAAAGAGAATATAATAATAAGCGCAAGATGCAGGGAAACGCCAGTAGTCTCCAGAACAAAGGGGCTCAGTCGGAGACTCAAACGAAAGCGGCCCCTCGCACAACAATGATAGTAAAACAAAATATGACGGACGACGAGTCCGAGTAGCTCATTTGAATTTAAAACGACGATGTCGACCTCCTTCCATAGAAATAGAGTTCGCAACTTAAAAATCTCCAACCACACTGTTAGTAGATACAGGGTCAGAGTCAAACCTGATAAAAGAAAAATCGATTCAAGCGGATTCAATGGATATTTTGGAATTGCATGGAATTGCGACGAATCCTGTAGAAACCTTAGGGTCCTTCTCAGTGGATATTCTAGGATGTCCAGTAGGGTGTTCCAAAAAAAAAATTCGATTCTCACCCTCTGTATGTATAGATAACGACTGCACGAAACACCTCGCGAAAGGGCGGCTCGGGAAAAAAATCTTAAGAGTTAATCTTAATCTCACTCGACATTCAGACTTAAATCGATTGAGGCACCTCAAAGGATTTGTTGCGGACGTTGCGTTTTCGCGGTATGTTTTTTAATGTAAAAATATGTAGTATTATAGGGTGAGAGGTATGACAATATTTTTTCTTTCTGTATTTAAACATCATTTAGCCAGTATATATTTCAATGTGCCAAATAGATTTTCATTTATTTGCATCTTTCACCCTTTCAAATCACACATATAAATGCGTCAAGATATCTGGCGAAAGGGAGAGGCGGAAAAAATTTTTTAAAGGCTGCCTCACTCGATAGAAAATATATAGATGTAATGAGGCACCTCTTAAAATAGTTTCTCATTGCCCATCTTTCGCGAGGAAACATGTAAAGCTGTAAATAATAATCTTAGATGGTGAGACAGAAAAAAAGTTACGTTAAGGTAGTCCGAGCGGTACAGACCTGCCAAACGTCTGTTTCAGGGAAAAATTCAAACATTTCTCGATGAGATCAAAATCTGAAAAAATCAACCGTATGGGCGGTGCGCAAATACTGTAAATTCTTTTATGTAACAATAATTCCAAAATGTTATCGACAAATTAACGATAAAAATAAGTGTTCATAAAATTACCCGGCAACCTAAAACTATTTTTTCCATAAAAATTATTCGGTTATTTTTCTGAACACGTATGAATTTTTTCAGAATTTTTTGCCATCTTTGAAAATCACGTTTTTTCTATGTTCAAGCTGTGGAAAAATGCAATTTTCAAAGATTACAAAAAATTCTGAAAATATTCATACGTATTCAGAAAAATAAACGAATTATTTTTATGAAGGAAAATAGTTAAGTTGCTGGATAATTTGTTGAATAATGATTTTTTTTCCATTTGTTGATAACAAATTGGAATTGTTATTTCACAAAAACAATCTCTGCAGCACCTCCCATATACTTGATTTTTTTTCAAATTTTTATCCCATCAAGAAGTTTTTGAAATGTTCTCTGAAACACACATTTGACGTGACTGTACCACTCGGACTATCTTAAGAGCATGTGAAACACCTATCCGAGTGTGTCCGTCGCTCCGGCGTGAGCGCCAGTGATGGTATCTCTTTCGCCCTCCGAAAGAGCAAGTTTCACATGCTCTTAAGGCGAGGCCAAATCCGTACGGCGAGCGGCCGAGTGCGAGAGAGACAATGCCACAGGGTTCGTGTGAGCGCGAGCGAGAGGGAGGTTAGACTCCCCATAACGCCGACAGAGGGCGAACCTGTCGTTCACTCTGGCGCCACCGATGCGCACTGTTTTTCTAGCGCTACGTATGAACAGGATCACAGTGCACTGGTTACAACGAGTGTGGTACGTTTAACCGACAGGTACGTTTGACCAACCCCATTTCACCGACAAATGATTTGACCGACACTATTTCACCGAACGAATAATTCAAACTACAAATCAGTTTCACCGACATTTTTCCCATATAATTTGGTTAGAGTTTCCAGGGAAATAAAAACGATTGGTATTTTTTAAATGTTGCATCCACTTGACTAATTTCCATGACAATTTTCGTAACATATGTATTGTAACGCTGCAGAATTTGGCCCGATGCGTAGTGCGCGATCCAGCTCGTTCGGCGGCTCACAAGGCGATTCCGTAGGGCCTAGAGAGCTGGAAGAATATTTGTTAATTCTTGTTTCGAACGTTTTTGCATGTTCGAACGCCTCGGGTGAGAGAGCGATCCGGCGTCAAGGAGGCTGCGGGGACACGAAAGCGTCGGGAGTGGATGCGAGGACAGCGGCGCCCATTTCGAGGAGACTCGCCCTACCCCTCGGCTGTCGGAGTCGCCGGGGTTATCCTCGATGGAGGGAGCTAAAATTCCCGTCAGAACATCGCTGCCATGGGCTGCATCGTTTCTGCAGTCGCCGGTGTCCGGGCTGCAGGGAGAAAATCGGCGAGGGAATTCGTAGCCGAATTTGCAGGAGTAACTGAGTACCCCTGCCGGGTCGATATCGACGTGAACATCGAACATCGGGCGACGAAATCTTCCGAGCGCGGATCAGCGTGCGCGGGCTCGGGAGCCTCGAAGTCCCGGAAAAGGCCGAACGCGTGCGGATATAGGCGATTAGGCAGGGGGGTAGGGAGGGAAGGTGCTAACGAGAGCGATCGCAAATCGATGTTCCGGGCACTTCCCGTTGAGTCGTGGAGCGAGCTGGACTGCGAGAGCGTAAACTGCCGTCTACCGAGCGTACCGAGGAGAGAGCGAACGAGATCTGTCGCCGTGGGAGTTGTCCGTCTGCGATACCGGTGAGCTCTCGATCCCCAGGCATCGAATTTGATATTGTTTATTTCCATTCGGTTATTCGTTTTTCCCGTGCACCGTCTGCGTGCGTGTGCCGGGATAGTGGGTTTCGTCGGCGTGTCTTGTCTCGTCCGCGCCGAGAGTTAACGCGAACGTCGCATCCCGGGGTTTCGCGTGCTGTGTGTGCGACACGGGCGTGAGCCGAGGTCGCGGGAAGGAACTGAGACCCCGTGAACGATATGGTCAAGTCCGGTTGAGTGCTAATCGAGTTGGTACGTTATAGTAGATTCATTATAAAACTCCCGGGAGTTTGGTATTTTCTCTTCTGTTGCATTCGCCTTGGGGTAAGACGGCCCACGGGAAGTTGCCTTGTGTCGAATCGTCGAGTTGGGCGGCCGGGACGCGAGTACGAGTGGGTGTGAGTGGAAATCGCCGAACCGGGGTCGATGCGCGATCTCCGCTTCGGGATTGTCATTTTTGGAAATTGTTACGCGAGAGTGTGCGGGTGAATGCATGCGTTAAGCGTCCCGTCCCGGTTGATCGAAGCTCGCGGGCATCGAATTTGGGGTGTACGTGCGTGAGAGAGAGAGAGAGAGAGAGAGAGAGAGAGAGAGAGAGCGAGTCCCGAGCGTCGGGAGAACTGTCGATTGCGATTTGATTAAGATTCGTGTAAAGTTTCGAGCCTAAAGGTGTGTGTCAGGCCGTCGGCGAGCTGTGCCGCGGACCTGCCGGTGGTATATACGGGACGGAGGTTTTCCCCCGGGTTTACTCGGTTTTTCCCTCCTTAACGATAACTTCGCATTCTAAAGAATAAATAATGTTGTGTGGTTCCCGTATCTTTGTCTTGTGTCTTGCCGCGTTGTTACCCTGTCGGATTCGGCAACCGTGGCGGCAACTGTGTTTCTACCGTAAAACTACCGGTTGCGTTTCACCGCAAATTCATCCCTTCAACGAACATGAAACAACCAACATCAGTGCCATCTGGCGGCCGCGCGTGACCCAAAAGGCCACGCCTCCCAAATGGATTTCAACCGAAAGCAACTGAGAAGTAACCACGTTTCTACCAGCGCTCTTTTTTTCAACCAGGACTGCCGCAACTTAGAACAACCGTGATTCTACCATCGGTGATTTTTTTCAGGTTTTACTGCATCAACCTAGAACAACCGCGATTATACCATCAGTGATTTCTTTTTAATATGCAACCGTAAAATAACTGACATTCTACCATCGCTGGTTTTTTCGGTTGGGACGGCGGCAACCGAGAACAACTGTGTTTTCACCATCGCTGGTTTTTTTTTTACGTTGCAACCGTAAAGCACCTAAAATTCTAAGTTCGTTGATTTTTTCGGATAGGAATGCAGCAACCTAAAACAACCGCAATGCAACCATCCGTGATTTTTTTTTCACGATGCAACCCCAAAAGAAGTGAAATTCTACCCGCTGATTTTTTCGCTTGAGCCGGCGGCAACTGAGAACAACCGTGTTTCCACCATCACTGTTTTATTTTTTTTCACGATGCAACCGCAAAACCACCGAAATTCAACCATCGCTGATTTATTCGGATTCGAATGCAGCAACCTAAAACAGCCGTGATGCAACCAACGGTGATTTTTTGCTTCCTCATAGAGGAAGCTTTGTTTTGGTAAAAAAAAAAAAAATTCGAGATTTTAATGAAAACATGTTCAGAATGTTCCAAAACGTCGAAAAATCACATTTAGAAAAAATGTCCGGATGTGTGTGTGTGTGTGTGTGTGTGTGTGTGTCTCTGTGTGTGTGTGTGTCTGTGTGTGTGTGTGTGTCTCTGTGTGTGTGTGTGTGTCTGTGTGTGTGTGTGTGTCTGTCTGTGTGTGTGTGTGTCTGTGTGTGTGTCTGTGTGTGTGTGTGTGTGTGTGTGTGTGTGTGTGTCTGTGTGTGTGTGTGTGTGTCTGTGTGTGTGTGTGTGTCTGTGTGTGTGTGTGTCTGTGTGTGTGTGTGTGTGTGTCTGTGTGTGTGTGTGTGTGTCTGTCTGTGTGTGTGTGTGTGTGTGTGTGTGTGTGTCTGTCTGTCTGTCTGTCTGTCTGTCTGTCTGTCTGTCTGTGTGTGTGTGTGTGTGTGTGTGTGTGTCTCTCTGTGTGTGTGTGTGTGTGTGTGTGTGTGTGTGTGTGTGTGTGTGTGTGTGTGTCTGTGTCTGTGTCTGTGTGTGTGTGTGTGTGTGTGTGTGTGTGTGTGTGTGTGTGTGTGTGTGTGTGTCTGTGTCTGTGTCTGTGTCTGTGTCTGTGTCTGTGTCTGTGTCTGTGTCTGTGTCTGTGTCTGTGTCTGTGTCTGTGTCTGTGTCTGTGTCTGTGTCTGTGTCTGTGTCTGTGTCTGTGTCTGTGTCTGTGTCTGTGTCTGTGTCTGTGTCTGTGTCTGTGTCTGTGTCTGTGTCTGTGTCTGTGTCTGTGTCTGTGTCTGTGTCTGTGTCTGTGTCTGTGTCTGTGTCTGTGTCTGTGTCTGTGTCTGTGTCTGTGTCTGTGTCTGTGTCTGTGTCTGTGTCTGTGTCTGTGTCTGTGTCTGTGTCTGTGTCTGTGTCTGTGTCTGTGTCTGTGTCTGTGTCTGTGTCTGTGTCTGTGTCTGTGTCTGTGTCTGTGTCTGTGTCTGTGTCTGTGTCTGTGTCTGTGTCTGTGTCTGTGTCTGTGTCTGTGTCTGTGTCTGTGTCTGTGTCTGTGTCTGTGTCTGTGTCTGTGTCTGTGTCTGTGTCTGTGTCTGTGTCTGTGTCTGTGTCTGTGTCTGTGTCTGTGTCTGTGTCTGTGTCTGTGTCTGTGTCTGTGTCTGTGTCTGTGTCTGTGTCTGTGTCTGTGTCTGTGTCTGTGTCTGTGTCTGTGTCTGTGTCTGTGTCTGTGTCTGTGTCTGTGTCTGTGTCTGTGTCTGTGTCTGTGTCTGTGTCTGTGTCTGTGTCTGTGTCTGTGTCTGTGTCTGTGTCTGTGTCTGTGTCTGTGTCTGTGTCTGTGTCTGTGTCTGTGTCTGTGTCTGTGTCTGTGTCTGTGTCTGTGTCTGTGTCTGTGTCTGTGTCTGTGTCTGTGTCTGTGTCTGTGTCTGTGTCTGTGTCTGTGTCTGTGTCTGTGTCTGTGTCTGTGTCTGTGTCTGTGTCTGTGTCTGTGTCTGTGTCTGTGTCTGTGTCTGTGTCTGTGTCTGTGTCTGTGTCTGTGTCTGTGTCTGTGTCTGTGTCTGTGTCTGTGTCTGTGTCTGTGTCTGTGTCTGTGTCTGTGTCTGTGTCTGTGTCTGTGTCTGTGTCTGTGTCTGTGTCTGTGTCTGTGTCTGTGTCTGTGTCTGTGTCTGTGTCTGTGTCTGTGTCTGTGTCTGTGTCTGTGTCTGTGTCTGTGTCTGTGTCTGTGTCTGTGTCTGTGTCTGTGTCTGTGTCTGTGTCTGTGTCTGTGTCTGTGTCTGTGTCTGTGTCTGTGTCTGTGTCTGTGTCTGTGTCTGTGTCTGTGTCTGTGTCTGTGTCTGTGTCTGTGTCTGTGTCTGTGTCTGTGTCTGTGTCTGTGTCTGTGTCTGTGTCTGTGTCTGTGTCTGTGTCTGTGTCTGTGTCTGTGTCTGTGTCTGTGTCTGTGTCTGTGTCTGTGTCTGTGTCTGTGTCTGTGTCTGTGTCTGTGTCTGTGTCTGTGTCTGTGTCTGTGTCTGTGTCTGTGTCTGTGTCTGTGTCTGTGTCTGTGTCTGTGTCTGTGTCTGTGTCTGTGTCTGTGTCTGTGTCTGTGTCTGTGTCTGTGTCTGTGTCTGTGTCTGTGTCTGTGTCTGTGTCTGTGTCTGTGTCTGTGTCTGTGTCTGTGTCTGTGTCTGTGTCTGTGTCTGTGTCTGTGTCTGTGTCTGTGTCTGTGTCTGTGTCTGTGTCTGTGTCTGTGTCTGTGTCTGTGTCTGTGTCTGTGTCTGTGTCTGTGTCTGTGTCTGTGTCTGTGTCTGTGTCTGTGTCTGTGTCTGTGTCTGTGTCTGTGTCTGTGTCTGTGTCTGTGTCTGTGTCTGTGTCTGTGTCTGTGTCTGTGTCTGTGTCTGTGTCTGTGTCTGTGTCTGTGTCTGTGTCTGTGTCTGTGTCTGTGTCTGTGTCTGTGTCTGTGTCTGTGTCTGTGTCTGTGTCTGTGTCTGTGTCTGTGTCTGTGTCTGTGTCTGTGTCTGTGTCTGTGTCTGTGTCTGTGTCTGTGTCTGTGTCTGTGTCTGTGTCTGTGTCTGTGTCTGTGTCTGTGTCTGTGTCTGTGTCTGTGTCTGTGTCTGTGTCTGTGTCTGTGTCTGTGTCTGTGTCTGTGTCTGTGTCTGTGTCTGTGTCTGTGTCTGTGTCTGTGTCTGTGTCTGTGTCTGTGTCTGTGTCTGTGTCTGTGTCTGTGTCTGTGTCTGTGTCTGTGTCTGTGTCTGTGTCTGTGTCTGTGTCTGTGTCTGTGTCTGTGTCTGTGTCTGTGTCTGTGTCTGTGTCTGTGTCTGTGTCTGTGTCTGTGTCTGTGTCTGTGTCTGTGTCTGTGTCTGTGTCTGTGTCTGTGTCTGTGTCTGTGTCTGTGTCTGTGTCTGTGTCTGTGTCTGTGTCTGTGTCTGTGTCTGTGTCTGTGTCTGTGTCTGTGTCTGTGTCTGTGTCTGTGTCTGTGTCTGTGTCTGTGTCTGTGTCTGTGTCTGTGTCTGTGTCTGTGTCTGTGTCTGTGTCTGTGTCTGTGTCTGTGTCTGTGTCTGTGTCTGTGTCTGTGTCTGTGTCTGTGTCTGTGTCTGTGTCTGTGTCTGTGTCTGTGTCTGTGTCTGTGTCTGTGTCTGTGTCTGTGTCTGTGTCTGTGTCTGTGTCTGTGTCTGTGTCTGTGTCTGTGTCTGTGTCTGTGTCTGTGTCTGTGTCTGTGTCTGTGTCTGTGTCTGTGTCTGTGTCTGTGTCTGTGTCTGTGTCTGTGTCTGTGTCTGTGTCTGTGTCTGTGTCTGTGTCTGTGTCTGTGTCTGTGTCTGTGTCTGTGTCTGTGTCTGTGTCTGTGTCTGTGTCTGTGTCTGTGTCTGTGTCTGTGTCTGTGTCTGTGTCTGTGTCTGTGTCTGTGTCTGTGTCTGTGTCTGTGTCTGTGTCTGTGTCTGTGTCTGTGTCTGTGTCTGTGTCTGTGTCTGTGTCTGTGTCTGTGTCTGTGTCTGTGTCTGTGTCTGTGTCTGTGTCTGTGTCTGTGTCTGTGTCTGTGTCTGTGTCTGTGTCTGTGTCTGTGTCTGTGTCTGTGTCTGTGTCTGTGTCTGTGTCTGTGTCTGTGTCTGTGTCTGTGTCTGTGTCTGTGTCTGTGTCTGTGTCTGTGTCTGTGTCTGTGTCTGTGTCTGTGTCTGTGTCTGTGTCTGTGTCTGTGTCTGTGTCTGTGTCTGTGTCTGTGTCTGTGTCTGTGTCTGTGTCTGTGTCTGTGTCTGTGTCTGTGTCTGTGTCTGTGTCTGTGTCTGTGTCTGTGTCTGTGTCTGTGTCTGTGTCTGTGTCTGTGTCTGTGTCTGTGTCTGTGTCTGTGTCTGTGTCTGTGTCTGTGTCTGTGTCTGTGTCTGTGTCTGTGTCTGTGTCTGTGTCTGTGTCTGTGTCTGTGTCTGTGTCTGTGTCTGTGTCTGTGTCTGTGTCTGTGTCTGTGTCTGTGTCTGTGTCTGTGTCTGTGTCTGTGTCTGTGTCTGTGTCTGTGTCTGTGTCTGTGTCTGTGTCTGTGTCTGTGTCTGTGTCTGTGTCTGTGTCTGTGTCTGTGTCTGTGTCTGTGTCTGTGTCTGTGTCTGTGTCTGTGTCTGTGTCTGTGTCTGTGTCTGTGTCTGTGTCTGTGTCTGTGTCTGTGTCTGTGTCTGTGTCTGTGTCTGTGTCTGTGTCTGTGTCTGTGTCTGTGTCTGTGTCTGTGTCTGTGTCTGTGTCTGTGTCTGTGTCTGTGTCTGTGTCTGTGTCTGTGTCTGTGTCTGTGTCTGTGTCTGTGTCTGTGTCTGTGTCTGTGTCTGTGTCTGTGTCTGTGTCTGTGTCTGTGTCTGTGTCTGTGTCTGTGTCTGTGTCTGTGTCTGTGCCTGTGCCTGTGCCTGTGCCTGTGCCTGTGCCTGTGCCTGTGCCTGTGCCTGTGCCTGTGCCTGTGCCTGTGCCTGTGCCTGTGCCTGTGCCTGTGCCTGTGCCTGTGCCTGTGCCTGTGCCTGTGCCTGTGCCTGTGCCTGTGCCTGTGCCTGTGCCTGTGCCTGTGCCTGTGCCTGTGCCTGTGCCTGTGCCTGTGCCTGTGCCTGTGCCTGTGCCTGTGCCTGTGCCTGTGCCTGTGCCTGTGCCTGTGCCTGTGCCTGTGCCTGTGCCTGTGCCTGTGCCTGTGCCTGTGCCTGTGCCTGTGCCTGTGCCTGTGCCTGTGCCTGTGCCTGTGCCTGTGCCTGTGCCTGTGCCTGTGCCTGTGCCTGTGCCTGTGCCTGTGCCTGTGCCTGTGCCTGTGCCTGTGCCTGTGCCTGTGCCTGTGCCTGTGCCTGTGCCTGTGCCTGTGCCTGTGCCTGTGCCTGTGCCTGTGCCTGTGCCTGTGCCTGTGCCTGTGCCTGTGCCTGTGCCTGTGCCTGTGCCTGTGCCTGTGCCTGTGCCTGTGCCTGTGCCTGTGCCTGTGCCTGTGCCTGTGCCTGTGCCTGTGCCTGTGCCTGTGCCTGTGCCTGTGCCTGTGCCTGTGCCTGTGCCTGTGCCTGTGCCTGTGCCTGTGCCTGTGCCTGTGCCTGTGCCTGTGCCTGTGCCTGTGCCTGTGCCTGTGCCTGTGCCTGTGCCTGTGCCTGTGCCTGTGCCTGTGCCTGTGCCTGTGCCTGTGCCTGTGCCTGTGCCTGTGCCTGTGCCTGTGCCTGTGCCTGTGCCTGTGCCTGTGCCTGTGCCTGTGCCTGTGCCTGTGCCTGTGCCTGTGCCTGTGCCTGTGCCTGTGCCTGTGCCTGTGCCTGTGCCTGTGCCTGTGCCTGTGCCTGTGCCTGTGCCTGTGCCTGTGCCTGTGCCTGTGCCTGTGCCTGTGCCTGTGCCTGTGCCTGTGCCTGTGCCTGTGCCTGTGCCTGTGCCTGTGCCTGTGCCTGTGCCTGTGCCTGTGCCTGTGCCTGTGCCTGTGCCTGTGCCTGTGCCTGTGCCTGTGCCTGTGCCTGTGCCTGTGCCTGTGCCTGTGCCTGTGCCTGTGCCTGTGCCTGTGCCTGTGCCTGTGCCTGTGCCTGTGCCTGTGCCTGTGCCTGTGCCTGTGCCTGTGCCTGTGCCTGTGCCTGTGCCTGTGCCTGTGCCTGTGCCTGTGCCTGTGCCTGTGCCTGTGCCTGTGCCTGTGCCTGTGCCTGTGCCTGTGCCTGTGCCTGTGCCTGTGCCTGTGCCTGTGCCTGTGCCTGTGCCTGTGCCTGTGCCTGTGCCTGTGCCTGTGCCTGTGCCTGTGCCTGTGCCTGTGCCTGTGCCTGTGCCTGTGCCTGTGCCTGTGCCTGTGCCTGTGCCTGTGCCTGTGCCTGTGCCTGTGCCTGTGCCTGTGCCTGTGCCTGTGCCTGTGCCTGTGCCTGTGCCTGTGCCTGTGCCTGTGCCTGTGCCTGTGCCTGTGCCTGTGCCTGTGCCTGTGCCTGTGCCTGTGCCTGTGCCTGTGCCTGTGTCTGTGTCTGTGTCTGTGTCTGTGTCTGTGTCTGTGTCTGTGTCTGTGTCTGTGTCTGTGTCTGTGTCTGTGTCTGTGTCTGTGTCTGTGTCTGTGTCTGTGTCTGTGTCTGTGTCTGTGTCTGTGTCTGTGTCTGTGTCTGTGTCTGTGTCTGTGTCTGTGTCTGTGTCTGTGTCTGTGTCTGTGTCTGTGTCTGTGTCTGTGTCTGTGTCTGTGTCTGTGTCTGTGTCTGTGTCTGTGTCTGTGTCTGTGTCTGTGTCTGTGTCTGTGTCTGTGTCTGTGTCTGTGTCTGTGTCTGTGTCTGTGTCTGTGTCTGTGTCTGTGTCTGTGTCTGTGTCTGTGTCTGTGTCTGTGTCTGTGTCTGTGTCTGTGTCTGTGTCTGTGTCTGTGTCTGTGTCTGTGTCTGTGTCTGTGTCTGTGTCTGTGTCTGTGTCTGTGTCTGTGTCTGTGTCTGTGTCTGTGTCTGTGTCTGTGTCTGTGTCTGTGTCTGTGTCTGTGTCTGTGTCTGTGTCTGTGTCTGTGTCTGTGTCTGTGTCTGTGTCTGTGTCTGTGTCTGTGTCTGTGTCTGTGTCTGTGTCTGTGTCTGTGTCTGTGTCTGTGTCTGTGTCTGTGTCTGTGTCTGTGTCTGTGTCTGTGTCTGTGTCTGTGTCTGTGTCTGTGTCTGTGTCTGTGTCTGTGTGTGTGTGTGTGTGTGTGTGTGTGTGTGTGTGTGTGTGTGTGTGTGTGTGTGTGTGTGTGTGTGTGTGTGTGTGTGTATGAAATGGACGTGCAAAATTCAAACTGCTATAATTCGAGAACGCCTTGACCGATCAAGCTGAAATTTGGCACACATCATGTCTGATCAGTAGTCAATGTTTGGTCAAAATTTCATCCAAAAATGTTCAGTTGTTTTTTTTTGTACGCCATTTTTAATTTCTTCAAAAAGGTCTGTTCGCGCTCTAGCGCTCGCAATTTTTTAGCTATCGGGCTAAAAACGCGTACACAGATGGATATGATCACCCGATGATCCCATTAAAATTTCAAGAAAATCGATCGAGCCGTTTAAATTTTATATCATTTTGAATTTTTTGAATTTCATGATTTTTTTTTTTTTTCAAGACGCATTTTTCCGTATTAAATATTGATCTATGAATAAAAAAGTGTCAGATTCGTGATCAGCGTGAAAAAATACTTATAATACAATCCCGGAGTGACGGCTAACGAAAAAGTTTATTGGGCATTTTTATAGCTAACATTTCAAAAAAGAGTGATTTTAGGTATTTTCAAACAGCAATTTCTTTGCTTCCCGATGAATACTCTATGATACTCTATGTATTTTTTCGTCTGGAGTACAGATTCGACAGCCGTTTTGACCAAAAGCGTAAGGTTGGTTTTTAACCTAAGTCGGCCATCAGTTTTGCTTAAAATTTAAATACGACGTTGATATTGAAAAAGCTGAAAATTGAAATTTTCATATCGCTTCCTCATAAAAGTTGAAAGTTGAACGTTGAAAGTTGAAAGTTGAAATTTTTATATCACTTTCTCATAATGGCCCTTTATTCGCAAAGCTTCCTCTATGAGGAAGCCAAAAATATAGTAAATGCTTTCTCATAGAAGGAGCTTTGCAAATAAAGGGCCATTATGAGAAAGTGATATAAAAATTTCAACTTTCAACTTTCAACGTTCAACTTTCAACTTTCAACTTTCAACTTTTATGAGGAAGCGATATGAAAATTTCAATTTTTTTTTTTTCATGATGCATCCGCAAAACAACTGAAATTCAACCATCGCTGATGTTTTTGGTTGGGACGACGGCAACCGAGAACAACCATGTTTTCATCATCGCTGATTTTTTTCGGTCAGGACGAAAGTGAAAAACCACCGCGAAATAGCCGCCTTTCTATCATCGCCGATGTCATTTCATTATAACCGCAGCAACTGAGAACAACCGCTATTATACCACCGCTTATTTTTGGTCTTGGACAGTGCATCAAGTACGTACGAAGTACGCTTTTCGCCCAGCTATTTTTATCATTGCAGATAGGAGAGCAGTATTGTTATTTTATATTTTAATGCATTTCATAAATATTCATAGTATATTGCAACACATATTGTTTATTTTACGGATATGGTATACATATTATGCATGAAAAATGTATCGATTTGTATTTACACCTTGCTATTAAATATACATTGCGTTCTATTAATCAATCTCAAAACAATTTGCTACCTTGGTAATACACACTTTGCCTTGGCTTTCTTCAAGCATAATCGCTGGCACTGGTGGTTTGTTCATAATAGAAATGAATATCTTTTCATCTGTCCACTCAACATAACGAATATGCCCGGCGGTATGAAGAGCTCTTACGCCTTTGCTGAGTAGTTGGACACAAAATCCCCAATGATGTTGATCGTTTTCACGAAATGTTATTATATTTAAGATTTCTCCGTAGCGTTTCAGTCGTGGGCAATAAACGAATGAATTACAAAATGTATTTTTTTTTTTTTCATTTTCTTTTTGCCGAATGTTGTAGTCGATTCCGTGTGCATTCACATGTTTGTACGCAGATATACTTTCCGTTCGATATCCACAATCGGTTACAATTTTATATTGCCCGTCATGTCTCGCGAGTTCTTCTCTTTTTCCCATACCGGTGATTTTATTTGGTATCACCGTATAATCCATGATGAACGGTCGTTTCTTCGAGTCGTTGGTGAGAATGGAATTCAGCATAATCTTTAATTCTTCATCAATACTTGGATCGGGAAAAAAACTTTCGAGAAATCGCCCAAGTGAATAACGTCTCGCAATTTGCAGAGGCTTTGCATTGCCCGCCGTCACTTTATCAATCATTTTTTTATTCCATGACTCAAAATTGAAAGCGTTGTGGGCCCAACACGGTCCCCAATAACTGATAGTGTCAGCCAGATGAGATAGGAGATGTACATTATATTGCATATGCTGTATCCCAAACATTTCCTGTTGCGCAAACGTGTATTCCATTAAAAGTCGTCGCGCGTTGTGTAGCTCATTGGCGGATATACTATCTTTGTTTAATATATATGCTGCGGTAGACAGTTTTGCGAAATGGTTCAGTTCATCATCCCCAATGGTACCGTTCATACTAACGAGCCCCGTATATTGCACCCAGTTTCTCCATTCGGATGCCTTCCAATTATTGAGTTCTTCAATTTTTCGAGGTCTTCTCGATATCAAAGAGGGTAGTCGGATTTTTAGAAGCCGCTCGTTTATTGCAGATTTTTTATTTGGTCTTCCGTGATACCAATTATTACTTTTGTATTTACTCAGGGTAAATAACTCGGTACAGTGCTTGGCGACACCCATATTGACGCAGTGCATACTATCCACGACGTTACCGCGTGCCAAATCGAATTCATGGAGGGAACATAATGCTGAATAACCTTTAGCCCCTTTCACCTTACTCTTCGGTGTAGCTGTACTCATATCATCCAAAATGCTTTTGTGTGTACGCAGTCGAGCTCGTTGATCTTCGAGTGTTTGTGCTTCATATTTTCGTTGATTCTTATTTGTTGGATCTTGAATTCCGTTGAGATAGCAAAACGTACAACCATAGTGGCCGTTGAACAACGTCATATTGAGTAGCGGTGCCCTAGCCATACTATCCGCGGTACAATTAAGTGTTACAAATCTGCTTGTAATCTCTCCGTCAACTGAATGTATCCACGTTATTCCATTTTCGTATAGTTCATTTAACTCTTCAATAACGGGCTTAAGAAGAGAATTTAAATTACTCATCTTGGAACTATCTACCCATATTGCGGCCAATAAAACGATACGTTTTCGCACATGCGGTGAAAATTCGTTGATCTGAAGGAACGCGGGCCATGCACTACATTTCGATGATTTTGTCACTTGGCAACCATCGGTGAACATCGTAAATGAAAAATTGTATTTATAGTTTAACAATTTACCTACGTGAGTCATTTCTTTGTACATGCTTCCGTCATAGATGTCTTCTATACAGGCATTTTTCTTTTTTGTTCGCTTAAATCGGTACTGCAGATTGTCGACTAATGCCGGATCTGTGAAAATTTGCTTTAATTGCGGCGCAATTTTCATTTGAATGTAGTACGACAGTTTTGTATTTTCTCCATTCGGCCCGCAACTGTTGCATCGACAGTTTCTACTTGGGGTTTTTCCTTGACCGATTATACCATAACATTTTTTGCAATACAAATGACGTACCATTACCGATTCTTCTTCATTTGTGTTAATCATTTTCCAGAACATTGTTTTATTACGGGGTAAATTCCCATTGTGAAACAATGAATTTAGAACCTTGAATATTGTAATTGTAAGGACGTAGGTTATTTTTCCACGAATCGCTATCGCAATGGTACACAAAAACAAGTACAGTTGCGTTATGTTTTGCTTTAACTCCAATATTCCTTCCGTGTTACATATGCCTGTAATTCCAAACATGCTCATCTGTTGTTCCCCGGCATTTAAATTATTATCGTCGTCTGCCTCGTCCTCTTCGTCACTTATTTCTTCGTCCTCGTCTTCTTGATAGTAATTTTCTTCATCTGTCTCTTCTACTTCATTTTTATCTTCATAATATTCCTCTTGATTGTACAACCCATAAACTTCATTGTTAATCGTTTCATGTCTGGTACATTCACAACGTTGGAAGACGTTTGGGGTGATCGCACCTGATTTGCAGCGTTATTTTCAATATTGCCTGTGAACATATCCTTTTCGGCATCTCCGCTGTAGCTGCTGCTGCTGCTGCTGTTGCTGCTGCTACTCAATTTTCGGATACGCTTGGTGATTCGTCTTTTGAGTTCTTCGGTACCAGTGTTACCTTTCTTTACTGTACCCGAACGTGTTGCCGTGCCGACTTTAAGACGTGCCTCATGTAGCTGTAACGAATTTTAATTATAGCTTTTACTTTATTAATCGATTTTATAGATTGGTCGGTTATATATTTACCTCATCAATTGTGCTGCATCTCTGTAATAATTCTTCGCCGGTTATGGACGGCTCATCTTTAATCATTTTCTTTGATTGTCTCCGCAGTCGTTTTTGTACATTGCCAGGATCATCGGATAGTTTTCTTTTTTTATCCGATCTCCGGTCCTCGTCACATGGATCACCCATACTTTTCTGTGATATTAGTTTTCATCTTTGAAACATAGTAGAGTATGTATTACTGATAGTACTAATAATAAGATTATTATTACTATTAATGAAATATTGAGAGGAGAGAGAGAGAGAGGGGGAGGGAGAGAGACGCATGCTTGCGAGAAGTGTGGCTGAGAATGTGTGTGCGTATTTATTTTAAAACAGGCCCGACGAAACAAGCGCGAGCAGTATAGCAACAAGAAAGTGTGCGAGCGTGGACGTTTCGTATAGTAGTGTGTATTAGTGGTGTGAGTGGGTAAATAACCGGCTAAATAGCACGATAAATAACCGGTTAATTAGTTGCGGCTACAAACAGTATTATACAGTCAGTATCTTATTTTTCGATAATGTAAATATATATATTTTTTCAACACACTTATTAGTTTTTATTTTAAACAATAATAATAATAATCACTCCGTCAAGTTTTAGTTGAAGACACGCGTACGTTTCGTTCATTTATCAATTTTTCACAGCGTTTATTAAATTGTACAAGCAAACCATGACGACTTCTCAAATTCACATACTTAAATTTTCAATTTTAAAGGGTGACATTATGTTATTGACTACAACCGGTAAAGTGCCCAGTAAATTTGCCGGTAAAAATGGTAAGTGACATAATTTACCGGCAAATTCACAATACAAGTGTGTATGTTCATCGTAAAAGCAGTTTGGCTATATTAATTGTTCTGTAGTTTTTAATATTTGTTCAATTGCAAGACTGAGTTCGTTGATCCTGACTCTAATTAGAAAAGATAGAAAAAACTTTTATGCAATAATCATATTTTGTTTAGACGAAATATCAAAACGTTCATAAGTGTATATATATTGTGAGAGGAATTTCCGGGTGGAGGGCAAATTCGTCGGAACCCTCCGGTACCGGTAAAAGGTCACAAAACCCAAACCCTCGATCGGTTTATTTTTATTAACAATGGGCGCCATTCGCACACGGTGTGCGACCCGACCGAGAAAGATGTTAGCGGAAGGTTAAGGCTGTGCTCGGCTAGCAAGCAGCCATGGGGGAATGGTAGAGGGGCGGTCCGGTGAATTCGAGCTGAGTAACTAATATCATCAACTAATATCACAATTAATTACGAGAGTCACAAAAGAATGGTTTATTCAAGATGGATCAATCTAAACAGAATCAATCGAAATAAATAAAATAAGATCTCTCGCTCTCTCTTTTCTTTATCCAAACTTACACGCTACCCGGTACAATAGTCCCTAATACACTCCCGACGGTTACTCAGTTCACCATCGGAAGGGGTTTGCCTAGTGCAAAAGAAAATAAATAATTCGTTCAAAGATAATAAAATAATTTACCAATAATGTTCCCTGGTTCCCTACTAAATTTCGGACTAAATTATACGGCGCGGACACAAACGAAACATACAAAACAAAATTCGACAATTACCATCGCACGGGCGGCGATGTTCAGCAGATCGCGGCAGCGGTCACGCGGCAAGGTCAGAAGGACCCTGGCTCGCCGCGATACGCGCGGCGACGCGAGAATCTCCGTGCGCGTAGAAAGCTGGCCAAGCGCCTGCTCTTTCTACCGGTAATGCGAACGTGCACAGGCAAATCGGCACAATAAACGAGTGCGTTTCCCGGTGAAGCCGGGGCGATACGGACACGGGCCGTTTTCGCTTTCTTTTCGCGGTTGTACCCGTCGAAAGGCTGACGCCGTCGACAGAGGTAGCGAAATTTTCCATACGCGAGAAAACGGCACAGAGACCCGCACGTCGCACACTCGGAGTGACTCTACGTTACAATGACAAAACGACGGATTGGATTCCACCGGATTTCCCGGCCGACGCCGCTCGCGAGCTCAGTACCGGTAACGCGAGCGTCAATTTCCGACGCTTTTCCCGGACGCAACACTAATAAACGAAGTCGGCGCGCAACATCCATTCGACGAACTAACACTAATCGACGAGCGAAATATTCTACGCCTGGGGTAGTATTCGACGCCTTGACCGAACTTACACCACGAATAAAGGGCCACCCAGTATAGCCAGCACGTTCCAACGACCAAATAACTAATTAGCGCGGGTTGCGATGGGCTTACCGGTACAAGATCGGATAGAAAATCCCGTCGAGAAGCCGGTCAGCGGCTTCTCTCGAATGTTCGGGTTTACACTCCTCGGTCTCGAACGTCCTTCCTTCCCTCAAAAATATATACGCCGGAGAGAGCCCGACGACGACGCACCGTCACGTACACCGTTCCCCAGGAGAATCCCCGAATATTTCTTCACGCTCGTCGATCGCGATCGCTTGACCCCCTCCCGCTCTAGTTCCCACGGCCTAGCTTATGCTAAGTGGCGCCTCGCAGGACGGCCTCGCAATTATACTCCTTCGCCCGGCACGCACGTAGATATTTGAATCGCGAACACGGCGATGAAGAAGCGGTGCGATAGCAGATGACAGCCAGCCGGATAGAGCGTTCCGGAAGATAATGCCCGATATTTTCCCTCGGTGGACAGGGACGGAGAAAAATCCTCCTTGCTGCGTCCAGAGTAAGCCGATTGTTGGCAAATCGGGGGTTCCATCTACCGGTATGAGACGATCCTGAACCTCGTTCGATCCTCGAGTCTCTCCGCCGACGAATCGTACATGGAAAATATTCGATGAAAATTAACAATCTATTGTCTTAAAGCTACCGAGCCCTTGCGAATTCGACCGAGAAATGGGAACAGTGTGCCGTGAGGGCGCGTAACGACTCTCTCTCGCCATTGTGGCTATCGTTCTTGTGACGATGAAAAATACGGCGTCACAATATATATACAGAGCTGATAGTGGAAACTTATTTGTCGAATTTCACATTGACACATTTTTCTAAAAACTATTGTATCTCTATCGGATCATCATTACTCCAAAGTACCACAATTAAATGAGGAGTGGACAACGACTCTTACATTAACTCTTCTTACCCGTGGTTTGTTGAACGACAAGAGAGAGACAACATTAGTTCGATCTTAGATGTTCGGCATTGATATGGGATGAAAGATGAAGTTTGTTGCAGGCAACGGATCGAAAAAATACTTTCTCTCACAAATAACTGATCTGTAAAATAAAATGTTGGCATTACAATCAAAGCTTCACAATCAACTAAAGAGCACACAATATTTTAAGTATACAAAACTTGTCTTACCTATGGATGGTTGAAAGACGAAAGGGACACCACGGGCTGCGGCAGCTTCGAGCGTAAATGTTCGGCACGATCTATCGCAACCAAATGAACTATATTAATCCAGACTTTGGTAGCGTTGTATCGTAGTATACACAGACGAGACGCTACCGTATCCCGTGATTTTATTCGACGCGATTTATTTTCTGTAAAAGAAAGGTTATGATTTATTTATTAAGTTCTTAAACTTGAATAAATAACTGGTTCGTGAAGGATTTCGTTAACATTACCTCGATTAATTGAACTTTAATTCCGACACACCTCATAACAGAGTATATATGTTTATTACTAACGCGGTCCCAAATCAACGCAAGTTCGTCAAGACAAAGAGAATGTTTCAGATGCCTTCGTAAACGGTATTGACAAGTTCAAAGTGTGATCCAACGGCATCAGCCAATCAGCAGTTCGCTTATACGTGATTTGCAATGCGCGTTGTTGATTCACCATGCTCCTGCGCACGAAAAGCTGACTGCTGATTGGCTGATGCCACATTAGCGTTCTGTTCTTGATACCCACCGGCATTGGAGAGAAACACGATTGAACACGATACTCTGCCACTGCGTACCTCTGAAGAAAGTCTGAAGGATATTGCGAATCGTTTACTTTGTCATCGTCGATTACTTAAGTAATTCCTCATCAATTACTTAATATTAATTCGGAAATTTACGTTTAATCAGTAATTCGATCTTTGAAAGTTTTTTTTTCGCGGTTATAAAATCCGCAGTGCCGAGAATTGGCGAACGACATTTTTTTATTTTATCTTTTTACATGTACCGAGGTGTTTCGTGTGGTAGCGGAATTAAAGATCAATTAATCGAGGTAATGTTAACGAAATCCTTCATAAACCAGTTATTTATTTTACCTTTAAAACTTAATAAAAACTTAATAAAAACTTAAAATTCCCATTGTAAAATTTCCACTCAGACACGAAAGAAGCAGCTCAATGTCACGAAGACAATGCACCAAAAGGCAGAGGGTGTCGGCAAAAATTTATAAATAATTACGTGGCACATGAGACACCCGATGCTACGTATAAGCGTGAGAGTACGAAGCAACAGAAACAATCGAACAAAGAAACGGTGAATCGCTGTAAGAGTGAAAAAACAACCGATCTTCAAAGAATCCGAAATGAAAGGGTATGCATACCCTTATAGACGGTATAGGGGATACATCATATGTTGCTTTATTTTTCAATAGTGTCAACAAAATTTTGTTGTTATTTCAACAGAGAATGGAACAACAGGCGATCAACGGGGAAGTAGAGACAATGCAGGCTTACGTTGACAAATGTTTCAAAGCGAATGAAGCGAAAAAATTAGTAAATGAAATATCAACAAGCAACCTGCAAGACGCAGTCATTGATAAGAAGAACGCCGAAATTTTTCATGAAGATGAGTCTCACGGCCATTTCGACGAAAAGGCGGAGAACGGCGTAGACTTCGAAGAGATCGACTCGGCGTCAGAAGTTAGCACTGTGGAATATCACGACGAACCGAGTATAGTCAATGATGAAAATATTAATACACTTTCCGAAGTAAGTTATTTTTATATTGCCAATAGAATTCGATATAATGGATATTGTCAATGTTCAATCACCGTTTCTCATGGGTAGTATTCTATTTTTCCCGCCTGCGCTAAAATAACCACATTTCTTGCGCGCAATACGGGCGGAAACAGCCTATTATTGACCGATGATCATTATTAACCTGTGCGCATGCGCAGTACAGTTTCATTACTCCCTAGGGGGTAATCGAGTAATAGGGCTCATTTTACAATGTAAGAAATGTTGATATTTTAACGCAGTCAGGAAAAAAGTATCGCATTCTACATGGGAGGGAGTGCGTTTTCCCCTCGTGTGATTTCTGCCCTTGCTTCGCTCGGGCAGCAAACTTCGCACTCGGTGAAAATCGCGCACTCCCCTTACTTGTAGCATAATATATTATTATAGAACGATAACAAGTGGACTGATGGGTCTTCTCGCCAGTCTTCCATCCAACCCATTGGCACATCTTCTCCATCATGTCAAACAGTACAGACACCGATTGTGCCAAATGCAAAAGCGTTGAAAAAGGGGTCTGCAGCTTCAGTTTTGTTTTTAACTCGACAAAATGAAATCCAACCTGACGACGAAAGCTACGTAAGTATAGGAAATATTTGAAAAAATGTTGTAAAAACAATCCTTTCATGGATACACGGTTTAATTTTTCGATTCGTCTTTCTGTTTGCCCGTCATCATAGGCTGAAGAGAAGTTCTCACATTTATTCAGAAAGTTGTCGAAGCCACTGACAACTTACAGAAATAAGTTCTCCAACTACGACGATACCTCTGAGAGTGGCCATAGCTATTCCGACGCAGATGCTAATGTGTCGCTTGATAAAGTCTTGGAGGAAACGCCTGGCTCAAACAACAGCGCAGAGGCGGATAAGGAGAAGCAGCATTCGTCGAGAAAACTATCAAAGTGTTCGTCAAATTCCGACTCTGAAAATAATCCCGAAAAACGTCCGGAAAAGGTAAACTAAATATCGTGTGAAAAATATTGATTAATGAATTTAGAAAAGTGTATCAATTAAATTGTTTCGAAATTGCTGAAATTATGATAATGTGAATTACCCTTAGACGACGGAAGCAAGAATACCGATAGCAAAACCAAAGATAACAAAGGAAGAAATTTTGCGAACACCTATAGTAATTAATACAAATGAACATCAGAGAATCAACAGGGAAGTGGAGAAGATGCCAGTTTATGTTGACAAATGTTTCGAAAAGAAACAAACGAAAAAATTAATAGACGAAATATCAACAAGCAACCTGCAAGACGCAGCCATTGATAAGGAGATCGGCGAAATTGTTCGTGATGTTAAATCTCACGGCCATTTCGACGAAAAGGCGGAGAACGAAGTTGACTTCGAAGGGATCAACTCGGCGTCAGAAGTTGGCACCGTGGATGCTGCCGACAAACCTATTGTTGTCAATGATGAAAATCTGAAAGCAGTTTCCGAAGTAAAATATTTTTATGTTGCTAATAGAATTTGATATAATGGTTAAATTGTCAATGTTCAAACATCGTTTCACATGTGAAATATTCGATTGCAGAAGGACAACAGGTGGATTGTAAGGCCTTCTCAACCGTCTATCATCGAACCCATTGACACATCTTCTCCGTCGTGTCAATCAGTACCGACACCGATTATGCCAAATGCAAACGCGTTGAAAAAGGAGTCTCCACCTTCAGTTCCGTTCTCAACTTCACAAAATGAAATTCAATCTTCTGACGAAAACTACATAACCGTAGGAAATATTTCCTTCAACTACGATAGCTCCAAGAATGGCGACAGCCATTCCGACGCAGATGCTAATGGGTCGCTTGATGAAGTCTTGGAGGAATCGCTTGGCTCAAACAATGGCGCAGAGACGGATAAGGAAAAGCAGCATTCGTCGAGAAAACGATCAAGGTGTTCGTCAAATTCTGACTCTGAGAATAATCCGGAAAAGGTAGACTAACGATCGTGAAAAACATATTGGTCAACGAATTTTAAAAAATCTATCAATTAAATTATTTCGAGATTGCTAAAATTATTACAATATGAATTGCCCTTAGACGACAGCACCAGGAATACCGATAGCAAAGCCGAAGATAAAAAAGGGCAAATTGTTGCGGAAACCCGTTATACGTCAAAAAAATTGACGTATTAACAAAGATCTCTACCAACAACGAAGCAGATTTTCGTACCGAAAAACATAGAAAATCGCGTATACGACCGTCGCTTTCAACGACAATGGTCGATAGTAAGAATACCTACCAGAGTGGTAATGCGCCTGGAAATAGGAATAAAGATGATGATGACTATGTCACTAGCGAAACCGAGGATGGGAAATCGTCGTGCCCTCGACGAAAGAAGAGCCGACTCTCCGAGAGCAATGATGGCGTAAATAGTTATTTGTATGTAGAAGGGGAGACAAGGTCGTAGAAGGGGAGCTCTTGACGAGTGCGGCATTCACACGAGTTAAAACTCCCTTTTCTACTCCCATGCCATTTACATAATTTTTCCTAACAAATTCACGAAAATCATGCTTTTTGTTCCTGTGAAGTATGCATAGAAAAGCACTTTTCCGTACTAGTGCTGGAAAAAAGACCATATTAGGTTTGTACGCATGCGCAGTATTTTTCCCGCACGCGATGCGACAAAGTGCCTTTGTGCGCACACTTCACAGGAACGGAAAGCGATATTTTACGTGCATGCGTTAGGAAAAAATATTTGTCCCGCTTTAAATGCATTTTTTTCATCGATACACTATTCGAATTCCCGAAATCTGTATCTGTGTGTATTGATTTGCTTTTTAAAGTCAAGAGAAAGGTCCGGTGAGTCGACGAAGAGCTTGTCATACGCAGAAATGTTGACGCTCTCCAACTGCAACATCGATGAAGAGAAGGAACTTAATAACACTTCGGAGGAGATCGCAAAGCGAATGCAATTAGCTCTGCGTTGTGCCCTAAAGAGATCGTACAACTGGAGAAGAAAGTATTTTCTTAATAAATATGCTAAACCGGAGTCATCGAATAAGTTTACAGATCTTTCGAAGGAATTGAGAAAGGCACACAAAAAAACAAAGGCCTACCTAAAAAATGTAATTTTAAATAAAAAAAAAGATGTACCAAACGTGTGCGAAGAGGCCAAAGTCTTACCAAGACGTATTGATACAGATGCGAACGGACAGGTAAATATTTTACTACAGTTTAATTAACTTGGAATATACCATTATAATTACTCAATACATTTGTAACTTTCTAGGTGGTTTACATGGGTCACCACGTGTATTATGAACCATTAATGTCGGCGGCAGCGGCTCTAGACATGCGAAAGCGATGCAATTTTGTTGTGCGAGCTTTTTTCAACCAAGAAAAACGGCTACAATTGGGCGTGAATGCCAATAATTGTTATCCCGAGCGATAAATAATAAGTAATGAAGAAGGCAATGCCATAATCGGTGAGTATAACGATAATGAATATTATAAAATATTTTAGAATTCTTGTAAAGTAGGTCATTTTTTCGTTATAGACATTTGTGAGCTATTACAAAATAGAAAGGCGCTGGACAACACGGAAGACGTTCGATTAAACTGGCGTAGATGGACTTCGTTCCTGTTAAAAGATGAAAGGAGCAAACATAACTTAAAGATTACCGAGAAGGAAACATCATCAAGAAAGAAAGTTGGTGATGCTATGGCAAGAAAAACAAGCATATCGAATACTGTAAAAAAAGCAAAAAAATAAAGATAAAACGTAAACATTGTTCGTCGTAACCGAATAAATCAGCTATCGTGTAATCATAGTTGTTTTATTACGGTCACTCTAGTCGTAGCCGAATGAATCAGCGACGGTGGAAGCAGGGTTGTATTGCGGTTCCGGAGTCCCAAATGGAAAATCTGCGATTATAGAAATTCGGTTCTTTTGCGAAACAAAAAGAAATCACCGATGGTGGAATCACGGATATTCTAGGTTGCTGCAGTCGTATCAGAAAAAAATCAACGATGGTATAATATCTGTTGTTTTGCGGTTGCATCGTTGAAAGAAAAAAATCACCGTTGGTTGCATCACGGCTATTTTTGGTTGCTGCATTCGTATCCGAAAAAATCGGCGATCATTGAATTTCGGTAGTTTTGCGGTTGCATCGTGAAAAAAAAAAAATCAGCGATGGTCGAAACACCGTTGTTCTCGGTTGCCGCCGCCATAACCGAAAAAATCAGCAATGGTAGAATGCCGGTTGTTCTGCGGTTGCATCGCGGATTAAAAAATCACCGATGGTTGCATCACGGCTGTTTTTGGTTGCTGCATTCGTATCCGAAAAATCGGCGATCGTTGAATTTCGGTAGTTTTGCGGTTGCATCGTGAAAAAAAAAATCAGCGATGGTCGAAACACCGTTGTTCTCGGTTGCCGCCGCCACAACCGAAAAAATCAGCAATGGTAGAATGCCGGTTGTTCTGCGGTTGCATCGCGGATTAAAAAATCACCGATGGTTGCATCACGGCTGTTTTAGGTTGCTGCATTCGTATCCGAAAAATCGGCGATCGTTGAATTTCGGTAGTTTTGCGGTTGCATCGTGAAAAAAAAAAATCAGCGATGGTCGAAACACCGTTGTTCTCGGTTGCCGCCGCCACAACCGAAAAAATCAGCAATGGTAGAATGCCGGTTGTTCTGCGGTTGCATCGCGGATTAAAAAATCACCGATGGTTGCATCACGGCTGTTTTAGGTTGCTGCATTCGTATCCGAAAAAATCGGCGATCGTTGAATTTCGGTAGTTTTGCGGTTGCATCGTGAAAAAAAAAAATCAGCGATGGTGGAAACACCGTTGTTCTCGGTTGCCGCCGCCACAACCGAAAAAATCAGCAATGGTAGAATGTCGGTTGTTTTGTGGTTGCAATCGCCAATGGGCAATCACTCGCAAAACGCTTCTAGCACGGGCACTACCGAAATCTAGCGGAATCGTAGAAATACGGTTGGTGAGCGGTAGATTTAGCGGCGGTTAGCAACCGTCGTTTTATAGTTGTTTGGCGGTAGCGACAAACCGATAGGGTACCCAGCCCCTCTCCGGAATCGTCAGCTGCGGCTGGCCGAGAACATCATCGTGTCCGAGGCTCTACCCGGCGTTTCGACGCCTGGCGCCCATCCCGCAAGGGAGAATTTAAGGGAAGAGACCTTTCAAGGGCGGGAGGATGGGAGTGTGAGGGAAGCTCGAAATTCCTCCCACAGTATATCACGAACAAGTTCAAGTCACAGTATTGTAAACAAATGAAACATACATTGAAAGGCACGATTTGGAAATGCTATTCATATTTCTTACAAAAAATAATCAATATCTTCATGATTCAACACAATTTGTACATAATTGTTAATAACGCTATCAACATAATCGATGGAAGTTTTCAGATACCTGTAAGTTGGAAAATATAGTCCTTGGGAACACGCAAAAAAACGTTTGAAACTAACTTTTACACGAACATGGCATATATACATATCGTTTAAACGATAACGAAAACGATTTTATACCTTACAGCAGTTAATAACATTGAGTTGAGTATAACGAAAACGAGTTTATACCTTACAGCAGTTGATAACAAGTGTTTGATTATATTTCGTATGCGTGTAGATTCATACATCTCATGGCAGCAATGATGACGGTCAGCATACAAGATTATAAAGTCATCTATCGTCCAAATAATCTTTAAATATGCGTACATATTGGATGGAATTTTTCACATTCTTAAAGAATACTTCGCCGAATAACAAAATGATCACTTTAATAATAATGTAACGTTATGAGAACCTTCAAAAGATTTATATTCAATAATTGTACCATATTCCGTACTGATTAGTATAGTTCTTTGACTCAACGTTAACTCTACTACATGAAACGTCAAATGCAACGCATTTATGACGTTAATACCGCTATCACAATAAACGAAAGGTCTCAGACATAAGTTAAATCGTAAATCCGTCACTACAAAGTCATATTGTGTGCGATTCCTCTAAAAAAATCGAGAACCTCACAGCTGTCGCGATTATCAATTACTCGTCTCAGTCTTTTTTTCCTTTTCTGCGGATGCTCTTTTAGTCATTTCTGGTCTTTCTCCTCGGGGATGTCTCTCTATTTTTAGTTAGCGAATCTTATTAATCATCCGAAAAACACCTACATGATTTTGTGTTCTACCGATCTTTCATTCATGTCGAATACAGACAACAACTTCGGTGGGAATGATGGCGGATTGTTTGTTGCAACGCGTCCTTTTGCCTTCGTAGTTTTACTTCCTCTTTTCCTCTCGATACCATTGACGTAATATTCGTCGAACCACGTTGCAATTGATTCCGCTTCGAATGGTAGAATTGCTTTTAGAGTTTCGAATGAGAATGGAATTTCGGAACTTGGGAGAAACGCAAGTGCTGGAATATGCCGAATTAGCAAGCTAAACTCTTCATCAGTACCATAGCGCATCACCAAACCTTCGTCTTGCACTTTGCGGTAGACGCTCTGGCAAAGATGAAAATGACACGCTTTATGTTCTGCGTCGGGAAACTCCGTACGACTAGCATTAATTGCCGCTTTCTCAAAATCAGTCAGAATGTACGAAGGTTGCAACGAAATGTCGACGTCTGCCGCCAGTTCTCCGCTAATAATTCTCGATATAATTTCTCCGATTTCGAAGACATAAGCGCATATACTAGCGGTACAAGAAGAGGATTTTCGTCTTTTGATACGTCGCCATGTATTGTATACAATTGACGAAACACGGTTGGGACTGTCCGAAACGTACCATCCATTATCCAGTACAAACATTGATGCAAAAGTTTGAGATTTTCTTTCGTCGTAAAGAGGATAATACGCTCGTTACCTATCTTTAGATCATATCCGAACGGTTCGCCATTTAAGGTTACACTATACTCATCCCGAAAATGAAAATCGTCTAAAATTTGCGGTTCCTTTTCCGTATGAAGTTGTCGAATTCTTTTTATCACTTGTCGCAATGCATTATTGGATCGCAAATAGGGTTGAATATCTTTCGAAGTCGATGATACTACTGTACTAATAATCGGTGCCGGCTTATCGTTGGTTTGTTGAGCCAATTCTTTGAGTTTACAAGTTGCTTGTTGAACCTTTTGTTTCGAAGCCTGAGGAGCATGAACGTGCTTCTCACTGTGGTTGTAACGAATCCTGTGTTGCCCGCTTATCAGCTCCGAACCAGTTGTTGCTGCGCACTTGAAGCCGTTGATTCCGGACTTCTCTTCACATGTCTGATGATAGAAACAATACAAATCTTGCTTAATTACTTTCGAAAATACATCCTAAGAGTCTATGAATTCCGGTTTAATTTTTTTCAATCCAAATTTCACTATTGACTCCTTTCTTCACATCTGACATTGCATTTTTTCACACTCGAAATTCACTATTATTTGCATTTGAACGTATTAATAATTTAACATTCCATATTTTTCTTAAATCTGACATTTTTCCGTATTAGGCACTCACAATGCGATTTCCATGACAAATGTGCAAATCATAAACACTCGAAATTCGAAATTTATATCAAATTTGTTAAAATAACAAATTTGAAGGTAATAACAAATTTACAGGAAATAACAAATAATGAAGGTAAAACTTCAAGATCTGAAATAATCAAAATAAAACATCTGCATCCAATGATTTAACTTTCTACTTTCAACTTCCATAAATAATTTGAATCTTTTAGAATTGTACATCAGAATTTCATGCTTCTTTCATATTCGCGATTAATCATTGTGCAATAAAATATTTTTTAAAAATTTTATCAAATGTTTGTTTCTATTAACAATTGTCAAGTACTTCGAGTGTGAGTATTTGCACAATCATTCACACTGAAAAAACAATAGTTTCTCCATATTCCCCCATGTAGGAATTGACCATCGGGCCAGCCCTGGTTGGATGCTGAAGTCGATCGGCTGACGCTTGGCTGCCAATATTGGGCCAGCCTCCTGAATGTGACGCGTGGCTGATGCTCAATAGCCAACAGTCGGATACCCAGACTGAGTCGATGATGGGTTTTCTATCGGCTCAGTCTCGAGGCAACATTTTCTGCCGGATTTGTGAAGTCGGTACGAGACATGTCCAACGAAACGTCGGACCAGCACTCGATGCCAAGTTTGGGCTTACGTTCATTTAAAGCCGGGCCGGCGTTGGGCCAATTACAGAAGCTTGGGCTTAAAAGTCTAATTCTTTTCACCATCGTCGGTCCAACGTAGGTCCAACGTTGGAGCAACGTAAGACGTAACAATAAATAAAAATATGTACAAAAACACTAATAATAATGTATATGCATATATTGACCTTCTTATAGTTATCATTTGTTATCCCCGCTATGATTAATTAATATTTTAACATTATTTGAGAAATTACATTTTTGTACCCTAGTGGGGCTCGACCCCAGACCTAACAGTTTCTAAACTAGCACTTTACCCCTACGCTACTATCGCTTATGAATACAGATCGTTTTGTATGGGATATATATCTTACATTGGTACTTCAGTCGTTACGTTGCTTTCTTTGATTATTTTTTTCTTTTGATCTTATTGACTCAAGTTGGGACTAACCATTTTTCGAGAACAAATTCTTCATTTATCTCTGATAATAAATATCAAATGGCGATTATTTCCCGAAGACACGGACAAGCTTGTCCCGAGATCCAGCCAACAAACTGTCCAGGCATAATATTATGAATTTGCCATTGTTTTTCCTCAGGCCGATCAACTGTTGTCTGAAACAATAGGCAGTATTTTACCGTGCTTCGGAAGAACAGAAAACATATCAAACGGCGATTATTTCATGATGACACGAACAAGCTTGTCTTGAGAACCGGCCAACAAACGGCCCAGACATTATATTATAAATTTACCATCATTTTGCCGGAGGCCGTTCGACTCTTGTCCGGAACAAGCGGCAGTATTGTACCGTAATTCGACAGAACAGAAGAAATATCAAACGGCCATTATTTCACGATGACGCGGACAAGCTTGTCTCGAGATCCAGCCAACGAACGGTCCAGACATTATATTATGAATTTACCATTATTTTGCCGGAGTCCGTTCGACTCTTGTTCGGAACAAGCGCCAGTATTTTACCGTACATTGACAGTACAGAAAAAATATCAAACGGTGATTATGTCACGACGACACGGACAAGCTTGTCCCGACATCCGGCCAACAAACGGCCCAGACATTATATTATGAATGTATCATTGTTTTGCCGTAGGCCGTTCGACTCTTGTCCGGATCAAGCGCCAGTATTTTACCGTACATTGACAGTACAAAAAAATATCAAATGGAGGTTATTTCGCGAAGACACGGACAAGCTTGTCCCTAGATTCGGCCAACAAACGGTCCAGACATTACATTTTTAATTTACCATTGTTTTGCCGGAGCACGTTAGATTGTTGTCTGGAACAAGAGCCAGTATTTTACCGTGCTTCGACAGTCCAGAAAAAATATCAAATGGTGATTATTTCGCGAAGATGCGGACAAGCTTGTCCCGAGATTCGGCCAACAATCGGCATACATATTATTTTAGGAATTTGCCGTTGCTTAAACGAACGTCAATCACTCTCTGAGCCATTCTTGGACGGTAGCCAAGTTGACATTTGGTAGTAGTGTCATGCCGAATCCTAGCTTATTGACTGGTCCAGCAACGTCCCATTATCTTATTGACGCTTGGGCCCATCTCGACAAGTGAGATCCGTCAACCAATGCTGGCCCGAGGCTCAAACAATTGTCCAAGAACGGCAAGGGATCGGCATTCTTACATGGGCCGTATTGATGAGAAAGTAAAAATCAAATAAGGAAGTGAATGTAACAATATCTTGTCTTTCGTACTTGATTTTCCGTAACAATACTTAAAACCAAGTACACAAATCTAACAATATTTGAAACAAAGTACACAAGAACAAAAATCTCAAAAAAGTGTTTAAGTATTTGAAAACTTATTTAATATGTCTAAAAAATATATACCATGTATTCAGAATAGTGTCCAGCTCTGCTACAAGCCTATACATAATCACACGCATACTCTTTCGCCAAAGTACAGACACACATACACACAATCGAGGACACATAGGATCTTTAAAACACCAAATTACTCAGACATACAAATAAACGCTCGCACACGAATTCTATCGCCAATCCACACATACACACACCACGCAGACACACACAATCAAGCATCCGCAGGCTCATTCAAACACAAAATTAAACACGCATATAAACAAACATTCACACTTAAATTCTGTCGCCAATATACGCATATGCACACATGCCCACACAATCAAGCCAATGCAGGATCTTTCAAACACCAGATTTTATACGCATACAAACAAAGATTCACATGCAAATTCATTTGCCAATACATATACACAGGCACAATCACGCACATACTTTCGCCAATATAAATACACAGGCACACACGCATACGCACAAAATAAACACAGGCAGACTTCTTCGAATACCTAATTATACATGCATACGCACAAACACTTATATGGGGATTCTTTCTACAAAATACACAGACATGCATACGCACAATCAACCACCGGTAGGCACTTTGCATCACCTAATTTGTCTATCACTATCGATATCATACCCAGTAGAACTGATTTCCTCGGTGACGGACTTTCACGAATATAAATCCATTTATACACAGTTTCACTTTTCCTTTGTTGCTTCGCAATTCCACTACAACGAGTTCTTCAGTTGCCGTGGATGGTGTTTCACGTCGACAGTTTCTACTAATACTTCTGACATTTCTCATTACGATACACGACTAGAATCCAACATAGACAAATAAATGATTAAGTAGTTTTTAATAGGATACCATGTGATTTACAGTGACAGCGATCAATTAAGTAATCGAACTTACCTGTCTCGTGCGGTTTCGTCCACATTCAGTGTGGACGAAACCGCCTCCGTACCCCCCCCCCGCTTCGCGGCAGCTCCATGTAGGTTGTGGATGTTCGGGCGCTGCGCGGCCTCGCGTTGAAAAGCGGCTATCACTAAACAAGCGTTTCACGCAAAGATAGGCGGGACAAGATGGACACGTTTAACCTTTATGTCATTCGAATGACACTCCATCATCCAGATAGTAAAACACCTATAATCCGAGACGATTCGCTGCTTTCGTAATAATAAATCAAGTGATTTATTGTTACGAGAGTCATAGAATTTGTCGGTCAAACGTACCTGTCGGTCGAACCTACCTGTCAGTCAAATAATTTGTCGGTAAAATGATTGTCGGTCAAATGACCGGAACCCGTTACAACGATGGCTCGCACAGACGCGTGAGTCAAAAAATATTTAATCGGGTACGAAAACGAGAATATTTGCGGACGCAAATTGCCCACCGGTAAACAAGTATTAAGTTTGTTTATTTACAAACACAACGTGCTCAATCTGACTATTCATCGAAGTGCAACAGCCACGATAGAGGAAGTGCAAGAATTTTGTCGTAAAGCCGAAATTCCTACGCGTCAAAAGTGTCATGCGATAGCCAAGCTCGAGAAGCTTCACCAGACATGGCGAAATCTGCAAAAGAATTGTAATCACCAAAATTGTCGGGCTCAAAAGCGAAAAGAGCGGGTTTAAAAAAAAATAAAATTGAAAAACTCTTCGATATCGCGCACCAGAACGTCATCCGAGTGTTAAGATCAGGCGACAAAGCTGCATTTTTAATTGATCAACGACGGAGCAGAGAGCGCGAGTTTATTGACTCATCATCAGTGTCATCGTCACCGGGCACTCAACAAACCACCGGTGGAATTAGCAGTAAGAAAATGGCGGGTCTCCGTAATCTATATATAGTTTCTCGCGATTAATGAATATAACGAGTATTATTATATGATTTTCGAAAAACAGAATGAATATTATTTCATAATTTTTTAATAACAGACTGTAGTCAACGTCTGGAGAATTACGTCGGATCGAGTAATTCATTGACTATTCGTGTATTGCAGGTATTTCGATATAATAATTTTGGTTCCAGGAAAAAATGGCCGCGAATAAAATGGCCGAGCAAAAAAAGCCGAGGGAAAAAATGGCCGATCTCGGCTAAGCAAAGCCTGAATGACTAGGCGTGTATTCGTGGGTGCGTGTTCGTGCGTGCGTGCGTGAGGCTCGTGCGTGCGTGAGTGTTCGTGCGTGCGTGCGAGCTCATCCGTGCGTGCTCGTGCGTGGGTGAGTGCTCGTGCGTGAGGGCTCGTGCGTGAGTGCTCGTGCGTGAGTGCTCGTCCGTGCGTTCGGACAAGTTCGAACTTTTCTCACTGGCATTTTTTATCGGTCACTTTTTCCGCGATCCATCATTTTCATCATTTATAAGGAAATGTAACACCGTGGGATTTATTCGAAAAGCTTTTTTTACATTAGATTCACGTCCATATCTTAATGCGTGTAGCAGGTCGCGTGAGGCAATTGCCGAGACGGAAAATGCCTCGCCATCAGCAACCCGGACATCTGGCATTCAGGTTGACGATTAGAACGTTACAGGTATTTGCATTATAATAATTATACTTTAAACATGTGTTACGTCCTAATCAGCAATTTTCACTCCATCTCGGTCAAGGAGAATTTACACCCTCCCTTTACACGTTATTCGGAGATGACGCTTTATCGAGGTTTTGGCCCTGTTTTGAACCTAACCTTTCGGAAAATAATTCGGGATAGGGCCTAGAGTGTATATATTGGTTATTGGACAAATTTTATTCGCGGTTAAAAATTGAAAGTTACTAGATTTTAAGTGATGATTTTAAACTGGACAAGAAAATGATGGATGCTAGCTTTTTCTATCGTCTGGAATATAATACGCGGCTATCTCTCTTTTTGTCGCGCGTCACTCTCGACGCACGGCTCGCGACGACGCACCTACACACTCACTCACTGTTTACTCCCGACTTATCCTAATACTTTAACGTGCTATGATGAAGCTGAAATAAAATTGACCCAAACGAATATCTATTGACCACGATAATATTTTAACCTTCCAGGGTAACTATTAAATGCTGACAATTGATTATTAACAAATGATTATTGACGAAGGAATATTCAGAAGAAATGAAATTTTCAAGATGAAGATGATAACTTCCAAGACTTAAGATATGATTTAAATAGGTTTACCTCAGAATGAATGATCGAATGAATCAAATGACGAATGGATTTTCGAATCGAATTGGAACGTCCTTCCCAAATTCCAGATGAATATTCGAGTCAGAATCGAATGATGATCGATTTCCAGATAACGTCCTTCCCAAAATGCTGAATATTCGAATCAGAATCGAATGTTGATGATCGATTTTCAAAAACGAACGTCCTTCTCAGATTCTAACGATGTGGATTGATGATTTTGATGATTAAATGATTTTCAGGAAAACTATACTTGATTTCGATGGGATGAATCAGAAAGATATGAATTATTTATTGAAGTTGGTTAAAACGAATACTGGCTCGAAAATTTTACAAGTTGATTTACAAATTCGTTGTCAACGGCTCTGAGTACAATACAAGATTAAAGTCTTTGGCCTGATCGCGAAGAAGTCGAAGAAGTCGACGAAGTACTGGAAGTGCCGAATGGGCGGTGGGCGCGCGAATAAATAACCTCAGTGCCGGACACCCCCGCGTCACCGCTGTCACACCTGCGCCTCGTCTCCCCACTCTCACCACCTTCCTTCCTTTGATTGACTAATTAAATATTTCCAATTTCGTAGTTTTACAATAATTTTGACGTCCTAATTTGTTAATACCTAAATTTTATCGCGAATTTTATGAACATACAAATTTGAATGAAAGCTGTACGAGCTTTCGTTGAGAAGTTAACAATAATTGATATACATTTTTATCTTAATATTTATTTGATTATTTCCCTGAATTTTTATGTGAATGATGTTATTTCTCTTCCCGATTTTCCATAGTTTTCTGTATTTTTCCCCATTATTTATATTCTTATCATGACGATCCGACTTAATGTTTATTCTGCATGTTTGAATTTATTTTATTTTTCCGTAGTTATTGTTAATAATTTTCAAAATACAATGCCAATCCCGTGTATCCGTCTCTTAAACGTCATTTTCCATTTATTTCTTTAATTGTTATTTCAACTATGATCCTCCTGGACTATAACGATGATCTATTATTCATCGATATTCACTGTCCAGGAGGTGCTGCACTCATTACGTCTGACGGCCGCTCTCGACATCATGCCCATCGTGACACGTGCCGTACAAGCAGGCCTTATGTTCGACAAGTGTGAGGCACGCTCTGCCGATATCCTTATCTGCATTTTTGCGCCTCAGGTTACCGACTCTCCTGCAGCTGACTTGCCTCGTACAGTCGCCTCTGTGCATCAAACTATTTTTCCCAAAGGCGAATTATTTTTACCAATGGATAATTTTTCCATTTGGTATATTATTTTTTTATCGAAACTGTGAGTTCGATAAACTAAATGATGACAATATCCTAATGTTTATTTTTAATGATTTGGTAAATTCCAAATATTTTAATTAATTAATTATTGAAATAGAATGGAAAAATTCGCAGGACGTAACACCTCCCCCCTTAAACGAGCGTTGCTTTGAAGAACAACGCTCGACCTCGGTAGAGGCTGAATAAAAAAAAATAAAAAACTATAATCAATTTTTAAGTCAATTCGTCAGGATTATATTTTTTTGTTTCTTGAATTATTTATTTATCTTGTAATTTACTCATAATTTCCCCTACTGGTTTTTATTCAACCGACTATTTCCCAATATTTCTATGTTTTTTAACATCGCTTTGCATTGAGTATACCAATGCTCTGGCTAAAGAAGAGCTGTCTTTGGCTATGTCCCTCTCGACGGGCCGACACCCAGGCGCTATCGCAGACCCTAACTGTAAACATCCTTCAAACTTTTGGTGGACAGCCTATGCCTCTAGCCCTTGTTCCTCATTCTCCATTCAGCGTTTCCATAACGAGCATCTCGTCTCTTTGAACATCGATATTTCACCGTTTGCACGTTTCGTTTCGTCGTTTGCACGTCGTTCTTTCACATCGAGGAAAAGGAAAAAAAAATTAACGTAAGTATTTAGTATATAATAATTATTTAATAAATTCTATACCGTACTGCATCGTCCCGTTTCTCCTTTAAAATTTTTTTTTTTATTTTTTATTTTTTTTTATTTATTTATTTTTTATTTATGTACTATATATATATATATATATATATATATATATAGTGTGATGATACTTTCTGTTAATAATTCTCCAAAACGGAGACAATCGGGGAAATATAGGGCGAGGGAAGAAGGGGAGATACACACCAAACTTTTGTGTAGAAAACGTGGTAAAATAATCTTTAATAACAATTCGTTCGTTGACTAGGGAATAACAAAATATCAAGGGGGTTCGCAATAACAAATATGGTAAACACGAGCGAATAATAAAAGGAAGGCAAAGAACTCGAAACAATAAGAAAAAAACCGGAAATAATCAATACGCAGGAAAAATAAGGAAACAGCAAAATAATCGATACTCGGAAAAAATAAGAAAATAGAAAAAAATAATTAATAACAAAACTTATGAAAATAACGAATCTTATAATACGCGCCGGAACGGCGGTTCGCAAGAGTCAATCGCAGGAAGGAGGGGGGGGGGGGCTGGCCGGTGTATATTCTACACAATGTTGGTCTTACTTTGCCAAAACTGGGAAAAATGTCCAAAGCAAAAAAAAATCAAAACGTTATCGGTTTTATTGGGTGCCAGCTACTGTGACGGTGTAGCACCGGACTCTCAATTGTTAATCGGACCAAAATAAACCAAAAAAAAAGAAGAACAATCTACTACTTTTCACGGCACACGGCTAGCGGGAATGGGGGAGGGAAGGGGTTGAGACTTCTCAGGCCGCGGGCACTGTCCAGGGCTTCTTTACAAATTACCTCGGTTTTCACAATAACTCTCAAAAAAAAAAAAAATTGAATGTCAGGCGGGAATCGATGGGGAAAACTCTAATTAGCTAAACTATCACTTGTGCGGATTTAACGCCGCTCACCACGCGCTCGATTCCTCTTTGCTCGTGTGCAAAAATATCGAGCACGTGTCGACCACGAGGCAAAGTCTATCACGACTAATTTTTACAAAAATAAGGGGTTTCGGGGGAGGAAAAAGGGTCAAACGGGGCGGGAAAAATGTGGGCAAAAACTTACGATATCGGTGGGCTCACTCACTCAACACACAGTTGATCTCGGTTATAATACCTTTCTCGAATCAATGGACAGCCTCAGTCGTTATAAAATCCTTACAATGGTCCAATTCGTATTCCTGGGCTATCACTGATTCGTCGTAATGGGCGGATTTTACTCTTCTAAACGGAGTCTGAATTTAACCAGGTACAGCCGAGTCGTCTTATAAATTTGTGAACGGTTTCACACTCGTTCTCGGCTGGCACACAATACAATTTTCCTTAAAACTATCGTCACCCGATCTCACTTCGTCCACACCACGCGGCTCGGCTCGGAGAGTGAGGGGCCGGGCGATGTCTTCTTCTTCGTCGGGTCTGGCGCTGGTGATTATGGTGGGGAACGAGAGCACCTGTGCGTCAGCTTTGGTCGGTAATCGGAGTCATGGACGGGCGTTTCATCCGGACGGCGAGGGTTGGCGACAGAGGTGTCGCTGGATCGTCAATCGATGTCGTGCGTCGATGATCACAGCGGCGGCGGACAGGCGGTGCGGGCAGTGGCGAATTTTCGGCGGGCTTTTCGAGGGCTTTTTCGGACGGTCTTTCACAGAGCTTTTCCCCTCGTCCACGATCCTCCTACCTTCCTCGGCGTCAGCACGTCGGCTCTCGTTCCTTTGCTGTTCCTTGCTGGTCGTGGGCCGTCGAGGGTGGGGGGCTGTCTATATATTGTGACGTGTTTTTCGGGAGCTCACGCGAAACGGTAGCAAAAAAAAAAATCGAAAACCGAAAAAACTAAAACTTTACGCGAAATCGGGAACTCAAAAACGTCACCTTCGGCCGCCACCTCCGCGAGTGCAGCGGCGTCCCGGTGGGCGCCAGTTAATTTTTGTTTCGCCGGTATTAACAACCGGACCAAACCGGGAGTGAGTTGAGCGGGCTCACTCAACTAATCAATTTTTATTTCGCCGGAGATTGCGAAACCGGGCTGAATCGGAAGTGAGTTGAGCGGGCTCACTCCGGTCAGTTTTTGTTTCGCCGGAAACGGACAAACCGGACTAAATCGGAGGTGAGTTGAACGGGCTCACTCCGGTCAGTTTTTGTTTCGCCGGAAACGGACAAACCGGGCTAAACTGGAGGTCGATTGAGCGAGTCGACCTCCGCAAGGACAGAACAAAACGGTACAACGAAACGAGAACGGTATCGGGATCCGCGAGCGCGAAGCTCGCACAACGATAACGCCGGATGCCACTCGCGAAAGCGACGGTACCGGAAATGCACGGTCGCTCAGGATGCGGGTTATGGTAGAAGGGTCGCGATCCTTTTGCCAATAAAATAACAAACGAAATCGATAAATCGGGATCTTTAAATCACGAGAACAATTATTTGTTTTTGGCTATTAAGCCACGGGAGCTCGCACACACGTGCATCGGGAGCGCTCAGCTGATCGAATGATCGAAGCGAGCGGAGCGAGAACGAATCCTATACGCGATCGAAAATTTATCTAACGATAAAACTTACCGAAGCAGCGTAATTTACTCCACAAAGGTACGGGAACGGCATCTCAGGATGCACCGAAAACTTCACCACGATCACTGCACCTCAAGAGCGTTATTCACAACGCACCTCGAACACAGAAAAATCGGCAACGAATTCGGATCGAATTCGTTGCCGATTTTTCCTAGCCCACTCGCCGTATCCTAGCCCACTCGCGAACGCACAGAGTGACAGTTAGCACAAGCGAGACGCACGAACCCGAGCGAGAGCGATAGCCGGAGTCCACTATAGCGCGAGCGAGAACGCACGACTCAGCGCGAGACAATAGCCGAACCGTAAACACGGGAGCGGGATACCTCGAGGACGCCTCTCGGTAGACTGATTAGCCTACGACAATACATCCGACGGGACGTTATGATTATTGCGGGATCCTTAGCCGATAACTGCTGCCCTCTCAAACTTTTTCGTGACGTCATCGATACGAGAGCCGAAACTGTAACGCGGTAGCTTTGAGGATCGTCGCGATCGTTACTCGAAATTCACGGCGTGAAAACAAGGCTCTCTTCTCACAAAAACTCAGCGAAAGGGGCTCGAACCTTGCCTGGACAAAAAAAAACCGTAACTCCGCCTGTTCTCCAACGCTGTGCATTATCACCTAACCGGAGTGCCGGGTTTGCACCGGACTTTGACGTCTTCGCGACGGAACTCGTCGGGCTCTCCTCTATTCGTGTTTCCCAGTGCATCGGGATTCCCTCCACCGAATAGACTCGAGGTTCCGACCTTAACTGAACCAAATCCTTAATTCTGTAGGCTTATCTGTAAGCTCATTTTTTCCATACTAAACTCGACAGGATCGGAAAACTCACGAACCTTATCGTAACGGGAGCTGGACGGTACCGTAAACAGCGAAAGAGCAGCGAAACGGGACCTGTATTTTTCTAAGCCGGTAGCTGTAGCGCAAAAATGCTATTTATTTGTAAATTTTGTGACGGTGATTGAAAAATCATGTCACAATATATATATATATATATATATATTCTGTGTATATATATATATATATATATATATACAGGGTGTAAATTAATCGGCGCACATGCTCGGTGCAGGCAGATGCGGGGTGATCACCCGAGTAAAATGCGACCTGGGAAAAGTTCGTGCGATGAGTAGTTTCGGAGATATAAGGGTTTAAAGTTGACCAATGAGAGCGCAGCTTGGGTGGTCACACCGACAGCACACAAGCATGGGATAACTTCACTGGACTTCAATACAGAGTGTTCAATAAATGAATTCAGTGACCGAACATGCCATTTATAATTAAAATAAATTCGTTGCACCCTTTAATGTACATTAACAAGTCGAATTATCGTCCGGATGTTGAAATTGACTGTCCCTAATACGACTCCTCGGGCATGCTATGCAACTGCGCGAATCCAGGAGATGTCCAAGTCTCACTAGACGATTACTCGTCATTTAGCGAACTTGTCTCCGTAGTTTTTTGCTTCTCGGGCCTTGAGAAAGATACTTTTCCGAGCATTACGTCAAACCCCCACTCTAGTTGTCCAGGTTGCGAAGGACAATTTCTCGACATCCGGCGAACTTGGCTACGTAGTTCTCCGCTTCTCGGGCCTTGAGAAGGATTTTGCCGAACATTACGTCGAACCTCGTCAACGCTCTCGTTGTCCAGGTGTCGATTAACAATTTCTCGGCACCCAGTGAGCTTGGCTCCGTAGTTTTTTGTTTCTCGGGCCTTGGGAAAGGTACTGCCGTACATTACGTCGAAGCTCGTCAATGATCTCGTTGTCCAGGTGTCTGTTGATGATTTCTCGACATTCGGCGAGCTTAGCTCCGTAGTTTTTTGCTTCTCTTATCTTGCAAAACGTACTACCGAGCATTACGTCGAACCTCGTCAACGCTCTCTTTGTCCAGGTGTCGAGTAAAAATTTCTCGACATTCGGCAAACTTGGCTCCGTAGTCTTTTGCTTCTCGGACCTTGCAAAACGTACTACCGAGCAGTACGTCGAACCTCGTCAACGCTCTCGTTGTCCAGGTGTCGATTAACAATTTCTCGGCTCCCAGTGAGCTTGGCTCCGTAGTTTTTTGTTCCTCGGGCCTTGGGAAAGGTACTGCCGTACATTAAGTCGAAGCTCGTCAATGATCTCGTTGTCCAGGTGTCTGTTGATGATTTCTCGACATTCGGCGAGCTTAGCTCCGTAGATTTTGCTTCTCGGATCTTGCAAAACGTACTACCGAGCATTACGTCGAACCTCGTCAACGCTCTCTTTGTCCAGGTGTCGAGTAAAAATTTCTCGACATTCGGCAAACTTGGCTCCGTAGTTTTTTGCTTCTCGGACCTTGCAAAACGTACTACCGAGCAGTACGTCGAACGTCATCAACGCTTTCATCGTCCAGGTGTCGAGTAACAATTTCTCGACATTCGGCAAACTTAGCTCAATAGTTTTTTGCTTATTCAACCTTGTAAAACGTACTACCGAGCAGTACGTCGAACCTCGTCAACGCTCTCGTTGTCTAGGTATCGAGTGACAATTTCACGACATTCGGCAAACTTGGCTCCGTAGTTTTTTGCTTCTCGGACCTTACAAAATGTACTACCGAGCATTACAGGTGCCGAGTGACAATTTCTGGACATTCGGAAAATTTGGCTCTACAGTTTTTTGCTTCCCAGGCTTTGAGGAAGGTACTACCGAGCATTACGTCAACCTGCGACGAGGCTCTCGTCGTCCAGGTGTCGAGTGACGACTTCTGGACAATCGGCCAACTTTTCTCTTTATTTTTTGCTTCTCGGGCCTTGAGGTAGGTACTACCGGACATTACGTTGACCTACAGTTGCTACTTTTAGCAGCCGATTCAGTGTTGGCACACCGAACGGCGGAGTCGGACCGGTGCGCCAAAGGCGCGCGCTAGTTCACGATGCTCGTGAAATAGCTGAACGCCCGGCTGTCACAAATTGAGACTGTGACAGCCAACTTTCAAAGGAAAGTGCTTACAAAAAAATTACAGTCCATGGGTTACCAGCTACGGAATTTTGATTCAGAGTTGATTTTTTATTTTGGTAATCCAACAGATGAATTATGAAGAATAAATAAAAATAAAAATTCCAGAAATGTTAAAGTATTTTCTGGAAAAATTATGAGTTTTCAGAAAACCCCGAGAGATCAAAATGTATTTCATTTAGGGGAAAAGTGAGGAATTATAGCCATTTCTAATTAGCTTAGGGTCATAATTCATCGCTTTTGCCCTAAAAAAAAGTTTTCCTGGCAAAGATTCGGACTAACGACAAAACAAATCGTTATTAGAATAATCATATGAAAAGTGGTCTAATAACTAAAGCGATTGCTTGATAACTCGGGGGTTCCGAGTTCAAGTCTTATCCGGTGCCAATTTTTTTTTCTTTTTTTTTAATCCTCATACGTACAGATGACATACCGTTGCATTGCGACGCCGTGCGGTACCGAAAAGCATGTAACCATAAACTTTCATACTTCCGGTCGGGCTGTTTGCCCAATTGAAGCGGCTTCGAGACATGTTTCTCGTGAAACCGTATAGTCTTACGTATCCCGTAAGACCGGTGCGAACTTTGCTTCAATTCGGTTAAGGGTCCTGGTGAGAAATCTCCCGCCCTTGCTCGTACCGATTGAAATAAACTACCATAAACTTTCATACTTCCGGTCGGGCTGTTTACCGAATTGAAGCGGCTTCGAGACATGGTTCTCGTGAAACCTTATAGTCTTACGTTTCCCTTAAGGCCGGTGGGGACTTTGCTTCAATTCGGTTAAGGGTCCTGGTGAGAAATCTCCCGCCCTTGCTCGTACCGATTGAAATAAACTACAATAACCTTTCATACTTCCGGTCGGGCTGTTTACCGAATTGAAGCGGCTTCGAGACATGCTTTTCGTGAAACCTTATAGTCTTACGTTTCCCTTAAGGCCGGTGCGAACTTTGCTTCAATTCGGTTAAGGGTCCTGGTGATAAATCTCCCGCCCTTGCTCGTAGAGATTCAAAGAAACTATCATAAACTTTCATACTTTCGTTCGGGCTGATTACCGAATTGAAGCGGCCTCGCGTCATGGTTCACGTGAAACCTTATAGTCTTACGTTTCTCGTAAGACCGGTGCGAACTTTGCTTCAATTCGGTTAAGGGTCCTGGTGAGAAATCTCCCGCCCTTGCTCGTACCGATTGAAATAAACTACAGTAAACTTTCATACTTCCGGTCGGGCTGTTTACCGAATTGAAGCGGCTTCGAGACATGGTTCTCGTGAAGCCTTATAGTCTGACGTTTCCCTTAAGGCCGGTGGGGACTTTGCTTCAATTCGGTTAAGGGTCCTGGTGAGAAATCTCCCGCCCTTGCTCGTACCGATTGAAATAAACTACCATAAACTTTCATACTTCCGGTCGGGCTGTTTACCGAATTGAAGCGGCTTCGAGACATGGTTCTCGTGAAACCTTATAGTCTTACGTTTCCCTTAAGGCCGGTGGGGACTTTGCTTCAATTCAGTTAAGGGTCCTGGTGAGAAATCTCCCGCCCTTGCTCGTAGAGATTCAAAGAAACTATCATAAACTTTCATAATTTCGTTCGGGCTGATTACCGAATTGAAGCGGCCTCGCGTCATGGTTCACGTGAAACCTTATAGTCTTACGTTTCTCGTAAGACCGGTGCGAACTTTGCTTCAATTCGGTTAAGGGTCCTGGTGAGAAATCTCCCGCCCTTGCTCGTACCGATTGAAATAAACTACAGTAAACTTTCATACTTCCGGTCGGGCTGTTTACCGAATTGAAGCGGCTTCGAGACATGGTTCTCGTGAAGCCTTATAGTCTGACGTTTCCCTTAAGGCCGGTGGGGACTTTGCTTCAATTCGGTTAAGGGTCCTGGTGAGAAATCTCCCGCCCTTGCTCGTACCGATTCAAAGAAACTATCATAACCTTTCATACTTCCGGTCGAGCTGATTACCAAATTGAAGCGGCTTCGAGACATGGTTCTCGTGAAACCTTATAGTCTTACGTTTCCCTTAAGGCCGGTGGGGACTTTGCTTCAATTCGGTTAAGGGTCCTGGTGAGAAATCTCCCACCCTTGCTCGTACCGATTCAAAGAAACTATCATAAGCTTTCATACTTCCGGTCGGGCTGTTAACCAAATTGAAGCGGCCTCGCGACATGGTTCACGTGAAACCTTATCGTCCTACGTTTCCCTTAAGGCCGGTGGGGACTTTGATTCAATTCGGTTAAGGGTCCTGGTGAGAAATCTCCCGCCCTTGCTCGTACCGATTGAAATAAACTACAATAACCTTTCATACTTCCGGTCGGGCTGTTTACCGAATTGAAGCGGCTTCGAGAAATGATTCTCGTGAAACCTTATAGTCTTACGTTTCTCGTAAGACCGGTGCGAACTTTGCTTCAATTCGGTTAAGGGTCCTGGTGAGAAATCTCCCGCCCTTGCTCGTACCGATTGAAATAAACTACAATAAACTTTCATACTTCCGGTCGGGCTGTTTACCGAATTGAAGCGGCCTCGCGTCATGGTTCACGTGAAACCTTATAGTCTTACGTTTCTCGTAAGACCGGTGCGAACTTTGCTTCAATTCGGTTAAGGGTCCTGGTGAGAAATCTCCCGCCCTTGCTCGTAACGATTCAAAGAAACTATTATAAGCTTTCATACTTCCGGTCGGGCTGATTACCGAATTGAAGCGGCTTCGAGACATGGTTCTCGTGAAACCTTATAGTCTTACGTTTCCCTTAAGGCCGGTGGGGACTTTGCTTCAATTCGGTTAAGGGTCCTGGTGAGAAATCTCCCGCCCTTGCTCGTACCGATTGAAATAAACTACAGTAAACTTTCATACTTCCGGTCGGGCTGTTTACCGAATTGAAGCGGCTTCGAGACATGGTTCTCGTGAAGCCTTATAGTCTGACGTTTCCCTTAAGGCCGGTGGGGACTTTGCTTCAATTCGGTTAAGGGTCCTGGTGAGAAATCTCCCGCCCTTGCTCGTACCGATTGAAATAAACTACCATAAACTTTCATACTTCCGGTCGGGCTGTTTACCGAATTGAAGCGGCTTCGAGACATGGTTCTCGTGAAACCTTATAGTCTTACGTTTCCCTTAAGGCCGGTGCGAACTTTGCTTCAATTCGGTTAAGGGTCCTGGTGAGAAATCGCCCGCCCTTGCTCATACCGATTCAAATAAACTACCATAAACTTTCATACTTCCGGTCGGGCTGTTTACCGAATTGAAGCGGCCTCGCGACATGGTTCACGTGAAACCTTATCGTCTTACGTATCCCGTAAGACCGGTGCGAACTTTGCTTCAATTCGGTTAAGGGTCCTGGTGAGAAATCTCCCGCCCTTGCTCGTACCGATTGAAATAAACTACAATAACCTTTCATACTTCCGGTCGGGCTGTTTACCGAATTGAAGCGGCTTCGAGACATGGTTCTCGTGAAACCTTATAGTCTTACGTTTCTCGTAAGACCGGTGCGAACTTTGCTTCAATTCGGTTAAGGGTCCTGGTGAGAAATCTCCCGCCCTTGCTCGTAACGATTCAAAGAAACTATCATAAGCTTTCATACTTCCGGTCGGGCTGATTACCGAATTGAAGCCGCTTCGAGACATGGTTCTCGTGAAACCTTATAGTCTTACGTTTCCCTTAAGGCCGGTGGGGACTTTGCTTCAATTCGGTTAAGGGTCCTGGTGAGAAATCTCCCGCCCTTGCTCGTACCGATTGAAATAAACTACAGTAAACTTTCATACTTCCGGTCGGGCTGTTTACCGAATTGAAGCGGCTTCGAGACATGGTTCTCGTGAAACCTTATAGTCTTACGTTTCCCTTATGGCCGGTGGGGACTTTGCTTCAATTCGGTTAAGGGTCCTGGTGAGAAATCTCCCGCCCTTGCTCGTACCGATTCAAAGAAACTATCATAAGCTTTCATACTTCCGGTCGAGCGATTACCGAATTGAAGCGGCTTCGAGACATGGTTCTCGTGAAACCTTATAGTCTTACGTTTCCCTTAAGGCCGGTGGGGACTTTGCTTCAATTCGGTTAAGGGTCCTGGTGAGAAATCTCCCGCCCTTGCTCGTACCGATTCAAAGAAACTATCATAAGCTTTCATACTTCCGGTCGGGCTGTTAACCAAATTGAAGCGGCCTCGCGACATGGTTCACGTGAAACCTTATCGTCCTACGTTTCCCTTAAGGCCGGTGGGGACTTTGCTTCAATTCGGTTAAGGGTCCTGGTGAGAAATCTCCCGCCCTTGCTCGTACCGATTAAAATAAACTACAATAACCTTTCATACTTCCGGTCGGGCTGTTTACCGAATTGAAGCGGCTTCGAGACATGGTTCTCGTGAAACCTTATAGTCTTACGTTTCCCTTAAGGCCGGTGGGGACTTTGCTTCAATTCGGTTAAGGGTCCTGGTGAGAAATCTCCCGCCCTTGCTCGTAACGATTCAAAGAAACTATTATAAGCTTTCATACTTCCGGTCGGGCTGATTACCGAATTGAAGCGGCTTCGAGACATGGTTCTCGTGAAACCTTATAGTCTTACGTTTCCCTTAAGGCCGGTGGGGACTTTGCTTCAATTCGGTTAAGGGTCCTGGTGAGAAATCTCCCGCCCTTGCTCGTACCGATTGAAATAAACTACAGTAAACTTTCATACTTCCGGTCGGGCTGTTTACCGAATTGAAGCGGCTTCGAGACATGGTTCTCGTGAAGCCTTATAGTCTGACGTTTCCCTTAAGGCCGGTGGGGACTTTGCTTCAATTCGGTTAAGGGTCCTGGTGAGAAATCTCCCGCCCTTGCTCGTACCGATTGAAATAAACTACCATAAACTTTCATACTTCCGGTCGGGCTGTTTACCGAATTGAAGCGGCTTCGAGACATGGTTCTCGTGAAACCTTATAGTCTTACGTTTCCCTTAAGGCCGGTGCGAACTTTGCTTCAATTCGGTTAAGGGTCCTGGTGAGAAATCTCCCGCCCTTGCTCATACCGATTCAAATAAACTACCATAAACTTTCATACTTCCGGTCGGGCTGTTTACCGAATTGAAGCGGCCTCGCGACATGGTTCACGTGAAACCTTATCGTCTTACGTATCCCGTAAGACCGGTGCGAACTTTGCTTCAATTCGGTTAAGGGTCCTGGTGAGAAATCTCCCGCCCTTGCTCGTACCGATTGAAATAAACTACAATAACCTTTCATACTTCCGGTCGGGCTGTTTACCGAATTGAAGCGGGTTCGAGACATGATTCTCGTGAAACCTTATAGTCTTACGTTTCTCGTAAGACCGGTGCGAACTTTGCTTCAATTCGGTTAAGGGTCCTGGTGAGAAATCTCCCGCCCTTGCTCGTAACGATTCAAAGAAACTATTATAAGCTTTCATACTTCCGGTCGGGCTGATTACCGAATTGAAGCGGCTTCGAGACATGGTTCTCGTGAAGCCTTATAGTCTGACGTTTCCCTTAAGGCCGGTGGGGACTTTGCTTCAATTCGGTTAAGGGTCCTGGTGAGAAATCTCCCGCCCTTGCTCGTACCGATTGAAATAAACTACCATAAACTTTCATACTTCCGGTCGGGCTGTTTACCGAATTGAAGCGGCTTCGAGACATGGTTCTCGTGAAACCTTATAGTCTTACGTTTCCCTTAAGGCCGGTGCGAACTTTGCTTCAATTCGGTTAAGGGTCCTGGTGAGAAATCTCCCGCCCTTGCTCATACCGATTCAAATAAACTACCATAAACTTTCATACTTCCGGTCGGGCTGTTTACCGAATTGAAGCGGCCTCGCGACATGGTTCACGTGAAACCTTATCGTCTTACGTATCCCGTAAGACCGGTGCGAACTTTGCTTCAATTCGGTTAAGGGTCCTGGTGAGAAATCTCCCGCCCTTGCTCGTACCGATTGAAATAAACTACGATAACCTTTCATACTTCCGGTCGGGCTGTTTACCGAATTGAAGCGGCTTCGAGACATGGTTCTCGTGAAGCCTTATAGTCTGACGTTTCCCTTAAGGCCGGTGGGGACTTTGCTTCAATTCGGTTAAGGGTCCTGGTGAGAAATCTCCCGCCCTTGCTCGTACCGATTGAAATAAACTACCATAAACTTTCATACTTCCGGTCGGGCTGTTCACCGAATTGAAGCGGCTTCGAGACATGGTTCTCGTGAAACCTTATAGTCTTACGTTTCCCTTAAGGCCGGTGGGGACTTTGCTTCAATTCGGTTAAGGGTCCTGGTGAGAAATCTCCCGCCCTTGCTCGTACCGATTCAAAGAAACTATCATAAGCTTTCATACTTCCGGTCGAGCTGATTACCGAATTGAAGCGGCTTCGAGACATGGTTCTCGTGAAGCCTTATAGTCTTACGTTTAGCTTAAGGCCGGTGGGGACTTTGCTTCAATTCGGTTAAGGGTCCTGGTGAGAAATCTCCCACCCTTGCTCGTACCGATTCAAAGAAACTATCATAAGCTTTCATACTTCCGGTCGGGCTGTTAACCAAATTGAAGCGGCCTCGCGACATGGTTCACGTGAAACCTTATCGTCCTACGTTTCCCTTAAGGCCGGTGGGGACTTTGCTTCAATTCGGTTAAGGGTCCTGGTGAGAAATCTCCCGCCCTTGCTCGTACCGATTGAAATAAACTACAATAACCTTTCATACTTCCGGTCGGGCTGTTTACCGAATTGAAGCGGCTTCGAGAAATGATTCTCGTGAAACCTTATAGTCTTACGTTTCTCGTAAGACCGGTGCGAACTTTGCTTCAATTCGGTTAAGGGTCCTGGTGAGAAATCTCCCGCCCTTGCTCGTAACGATTCAAAGAAACTATTATATGCTTTCATACTTCCGGTCGGGCTGATTACCGAATTGAAGCGGCTTCGAGACATGGTTCTCGTGAAGCCTTATAGTCTGACGTTTCCCTTAAGGCCGGTGGGGACTTTGCTTCAATTCGGTTAAGGGTCCTGGTGAGAAATCTCCCGCCCTTGCTCGTACCGATTGAAATAAACTACCATAAACTTTCATACTTCCGGTCGGGCTGTTTACCGAATTGAAGCGGCTTCGAGACATGGTTCTCGTGAAACCTTATAGTCTTACGTTTCCCTTAAGGCCGGTGCGAACTTTGCTTCAATTCGGTTAAGGGTCCTGGTGAGAAATCTCCCGCCCTTGCTCATACCGATTCAAATAAACTACCATAAACTTTCATACTTCCGGTCGGGCTGTTTACCGAATTGAAGCGGCCTCGCGACATGGTTCACGTGAAACCTTATCGTCTTACGTATCCCGTAAGACCGGTGCGAACTTTGCTTCAATTCGGTTAAGGGTCCTGGTGAGAAATCTCCCGCCCTTGCTCGTACCGATTGAAATAAACTACAATAACCTTTCATACTTCCGGTCGGGCTGTTTACCGAATTGAAGCGGCTTCGAGACATGGTTCTCGTGAAACCTTATAGTCTTACGTTTCTCGTAAGACCGGTGCGAACTTTGCTTCAATTCGGTTAAGGGTCCTGGTGAGAAATCTCCCGCCCTTGCTCGTAACGATTCAAAGAAACTATCATAAGCTTTCATACTTCCGGTCGGGCTGATTACCGAATTGAAGCCGCTTCGAGACATGGTTCTCGTGAAACCTTATCGTCCTACGTTTCCCTTAAGGCCGGTGGGGACTTTGCTTCAATTCGGTTAAGGGTCCTGGTGAGAAATCTCCCGCCCTTGCTCGTACCGATTGAAATAAACTACAATAACCTTTCATACTTCCGGTCGGGCTGTTTACCGAATTGAAGCGGCTTCGAGAAATGATTCTCGTGAAACCTTATAGTCTTACGTTTCTCGTAAGACCGGTGCGAACTTTGCTTCAATTCGGTTAAGGGTCCTGGTGAGAAATCTCCCGCCCTTGCTCGTACCGATTCAAAGAAACTATCATAAGCTTTCATACTTCCGGTCGAGCTGATTACCGAATTGAAGCGGCTTCGAGACATGGTTCTCGTGAAACCTTATAGTCTTACGTTTTCCTTAAGGCCGGTGGGGACTTTGATTCAAATCGGTTAAGGGTCCTGGTGAGAAATCTCCCGCCCTTGCTCGTAACGATTCAAAGAAACTATTATAAGCTTTCATACTTCCGGTCGGGCTGATTACCGAATTGAAGCGGCTTCGAGACATGGTTCTCGTGAAACCTTATAGTCTTACGTTTCCCTTAAGGCCGGTGGGGACTTTGCTTCAATTCGGTTAAGGGTCCTGGTGAGAAATCTCCCGCCCTTGCTCGTACCGATTGAAATAAACTACAGTAAACTTTCATACTTCCGGTCGGGCTGTTTACCGAATTGAAGCGGCTTCGAGACATGGTTCTCGTGAAGCCTTATAGTCTGACGTTTCCCTTAAGGCCGGTGGGGACTTTGCTTCAATTCGGTTAAGGGTCCTGGTGAGAAATCTCCCGCCCTTGCTCGTACCGATTGAAATAAACTACCATAAACTTTCATACTTCCGGTCGGGCTGTTTACCGAATTGAAGCGGCTTCGAGACATGGTTCTCGTGAAACCTTATAGTCTTACGTTTCCCTTAAGGCCGGTGGGGACTTTGCTTCAATTCGGTTAAGGGTCCTGGTGAGAAATCTCCCGCCCTTGCTCGTAACGATTCAAAGAAACTATTATAAGCTTTCATACTTCCGGTCGGGCTGATTACCGAATTGAAGCGGCTTCGAGACATGGTTCTCGTGAAACCTTATAGTCTTACGTTTCCCTTAAGGCCGGTGGGGACTTTGCTTCAATTCGGTTAAGGGTCCTGGTGAGAAATCTCCCGCCCTTGCTCGTACCGATTGAAATAAACTACAGTAAACTTTCATACTTCCGGTCGGGCTGTTTACCGAATTGAAGCGGCTTCGAGACATGGTTCTCGTGAAGCCTTATAGTCTGACGTTTCCCTTAAGGCCGGTGGGGACTTTGCTTCAATTCGGTTAAGGGTCCTGGTGAGAAATCTCCCGCCCTTGCTCGTACCGATTGAAATAAACTACCATAAACTTTCATACTTCCGGTCGGGCTGTTTACCGAATTGAAGCGGCTTCGAGACATGGTTCTCGTGAAACCTTATAGTCTTACGTTTCCCTTAAGGCCGGTGCGAACTTTGCTTCAATTCGGTTAAGGGTCCTGGTGAGAAATCGCCCGCCCTTGCTCATACCGATTCAAATAAACTACCATAAACTTTCATACTTCCGGTCGGGCTGTTTACCGAATTGAAGCGGCCTCGCGACATGGTTCACGTGAAACCTTATCGTCTTACGTATCCCGTAAGACCGGTGCGAACTTTGCTTCAATTCGGTTAAGGGTCCTGGTGAGAAATCTCCCGCCCTTGCTCGTACCGATTGAAATAAACTACAATAACCTTTCATACTTCCGGTCGGGCTGTTTACCGAATTGAAGCGGCTTCGAGACATGGTTCTCGTGAAACCTTATAGTCTTACGTTTCTCGTAAGACCGGTGCGAACTTTGCTTCAATTCGGTTAAGGGTCCTGGTGAGAAATCTCCCGCCCTTGCTCGTAACGATTCAAAGAAACTATCATAAGCTTTCATACTTCCGGTCGGGCTGATTACCGAATTGAAGCCGCTTCGAGACATGGTTCTCGTGAAACCTTATAGTCTTACGTTTCCCTTAAGGCCGGTGGGGACTTTGCTTCAATTCGGTTAAGGGTCCTGGTGAGAAATCTCCCGCCCTTGCTCGTACCGATTGAAATAAACTACAGTAAACTTTCATACTTCCGGTCGGGCTGTTTACCGAATTGAAGCGGCTTCGAGACATGGTTCTCGTGAAACCTTATAGTCTTACGTTTCCCTTATGGCCGGTGGGGACTTTGCTTCAATTCGGTTAAGGGTCCTGGTGAGAAATCTCCCGCCCTTGCTCGTACCGATTCAAAGAAACTATCATAAGCTTTCATACTTCCGGTCGAGCGATTACCGAATTGAAGCGGCTTCGAGACATGGTTCTCGTGAAACCTTATAGTCTTACGTTTCCCTTAAGGCCGGTGGGGACTTTGCTTCAATTCGGTTAAGGGTCCTGGTGAGAAATCTCCCGCCCTTGCTCGTACCGATTCAAAGAAACTATCATAAGCTTTCATACTTCCGGTCGGGCTGTTAACCAAATTGAAGCGGCCTCGCGACATGGTTCACGTGAAACCTTATCGTCCTACGTTTCCCTTAAGGCCGGTGGGGACTTTGCTTCAATTCGGTTAAGGGTCCTGGTGAGAAATCTCCCGCCCTTGCTCGTACCGATTAAAATAAACTACAATAACCTTTCATACTTCCGGTCGGGCTGTTTACCGAATTGAAGCGGCTTCGAGACATGGTTCTCGTGAAACCTTATAGTCTTACGTTTCCCTTAAGGCCGGTGGGGACTTTGCTTCAATTCGGTTAAGGGTCCTGGTGAGAAATCTCCCGCCCTTGCTCGTAACGATTCAAAGAAACTATTATAAGCTTTCATACTTCCGGTCGGGCTGATTACCGAATTGAAGCGGCTTCGAGACATGGTTCTCGTGAAACCTTATAGTCTTACGTTTCCCTTAAGGCCGGTGGGGACTTTGCTTTAATTCGGTTAAGGGTCCTGGTGAGAAATCTCCCGCCCTTGCTCGTACCGATTGAAATAAACTACAGTAAACTTTCATACTTCCGGTCGGGCTGTTTACCGAATTGAAGCGGCTTCGAGACATGGTTCTCGTGAAGCCTTATAGTCTGACGTTTCCCTTAAGGCCGGTGGGGACTTTGCTTCAATTCGGTTAAGGGTCCTGGTGAGAAATCTCCCGCCCTTGCTCGTACCGATTGAAATAAACTACCATAAACTTTCATACTTCCGGTCGGGCTGTTTACCGAATTGAAGCGGCTTCGAGACATGGTTCTCGTGAAACCTTATAGTCTTACGTTTCCCTTAAGGCCGGTGCGAACTTTGCTTCAATTCGGTTAAGGGTCCTGGTGAGAAATCTCCCGCCCTTGCTCATACCGATTCAAATAAACTACCATAAACTTTCATACTTCCGGTCGGGCTGTTTACCGAATTGAAGCGGCCTCGCGACATGGTTCACGTGAAACCTTATCGTCTTACGTATCCCGTAAGACCGGTGCGAACTTTGCTTCAATTCGGTTAAGGGTCCTGGTGAGAAATCTCCCGCCCTTGCTCGTACCGATTGAAATAAACTACAATAACCTTTCATACTTCCGGTCGGGCTGTTTACCGAATTGAAGCGGGTTCGAGACATGATTCTCGTGAAACCTTATAGTCTTACGTTTCTCGTAAGACCGGTGCGAACTTTGCTTCAATTCGGTTAAGGGTCCTGGTGAGAAATCTCCCGCCCTTGCTCGTAACGATTCAAAGAAACTATTATAAGCTTTCATACTTCCGGTCGGGCTGATTACCGAATTGAAGCGGCTTCGAGACATGGTTCTCGTGAAGCCTTATAGTCTGACGTTTCCCTTAAGGCCGGTGGGGACTTTGCTTCAATTCGGTTAAGGGTCCTGGTGAGAAATCTCCCGCCCTTGCTCGTACCGATTGAAATAAACTACCATAAACTTTCATACTTCCGGTCGGGCTGTTTACCGAATTGAAGCGGCTTCGAGACATGGTTCTCGTGAAACCTTATAGTCTTACGTTTCCCTTAAGGCCGGTGCGAACTTTGCTTCAATTCGGTTAAGGGTCCTGGTGAGAAATCTCCCGCCCTTGCTCATACCGATTCAAATAAACTACCATAAACTTTCATACTTCCGGTCGGGCTGTTTACCGAATTGAAGCGGCCTCGCGACATGGTTCACGTGAAACCTTATCGTCTTACGTATCCCGTAAGACCGGTGCGAACTTTGCTTCAATTCGGTTAAGGGTCCTGGTGAGAAATCTCCCGCCCTTGCTCGTACCGATTGAAATAAACTACGATAACCTTTCATACTTCCGGTCGGGCTGTTTACCGAATTGAAGCGGCTTCGAGACATGGTTCTCGTGAAACCTTATAGTCTTACGTTTTCCTTAAGGCCGGTGGGGACTTTGATTCAAATCGGTTAAGGGTCCTGGTGAGAAATCTCCCGCCCTTGCTCGTAACGATTCAAAGAAACTATTATAAGCTTTCATACTTCCGGTCGGGCTGATTACCGAATTGAAGCGGCTTCGAGACATGGTTCTCGTGAAACCTTATAGTCTTACGTTTCCCTTAAGGCCGGTGGGGACTTTGCTTCAATTCGGTTAAGGGTCCTGGTGAGAAATCTCCCGCCCTTGCTCGTACCGATTGAAATAAACTACAGTAAACTTTCATACTTCCGGTCGGGCTGTTTACCGAATTGAAGCGGCTTCGAGACATGGTTCTCGTGAAGCCTTATAGTCTGACGTTTCCCTTAAGGCCGGTGGGGACTTTGCTTCAATTCGGTTAAGGGTCCTGGTGAGAAATCTCCCGCCCTTGCTCGTACCGATTGAAATAAACTACCATAAACTTTCATACTTCCGGTCGGGCTGTTTACCGAATTGAAGCGGCTTCGAGACATGGTTCTCGTGAAACCTTATAGTCTTACGTTTCCCTTAAGGCCGGTGGGGACTTTGCTTCAATTCGGTTAAGGGTCCTGGTGAGAAATCTCCCGCCCTTGCTCGTAACGATTCAAAGAAACTATTATAAGCTTTCATACTTCCGGTCGGGCTGATTACCGAATTGAAGCGGCTTCGAGACATGGTTCTCGTGAAACCTTATAGTCTTACGTTTCCCTTAAGGCCGGTGGGGACTTTGCTTCAATTCGGTTAAGGGTCCTGGTGAGAAATCTCCCGCCCTTGCTCGTACCGATTGAAATAAACTACAGTAAACTTTCATACTTCCGGTCGGGCTGTTTACCGAATTGAAGCGGCTTCGAGACATGGTTCTCGTGAAGCCTTATAGTCTGACGTTTCCCTTAAGGCCGGTGGGGACTTTGCTTCAATTCGGTTAAGGGTCCTGGTGAGAAATCTCCCGCCCTTGCTCGTACCGATTGAAATAAACTACCATAAACTTTCATACTTCCGGTCGGGCTGTTTACCGAATTGAAGCGGCTTCGAGACATGGTTCTCGTGAAACCTTATAGTCTTACGTTTCCCTTAAGGCCGGTGCGAACTTTGCTTCAATTCGGTTAAGGGTCCTGGTGAGAAATCGCCCGCCCTTGCTCATACCGATTCAAATAAACTACCATAAACTTTCATACTTCCGGTCGGGCTGTTTACCGAATTGAAGCGGCCTCGCGACATGGTTCACGTGAAACCTTATCGTCTTACGTATCCCGTAAGACCGGTGCGAACTTTGCTTCAATTCGGTTAAGGGTCCTGGTGAGAAATCTCCCGCCCTTGCTCGTACCGATTGAAATAAACTACAATAACCTTTCATACTTCCGGTCGGGCTGTTTACCGAATTGAAGCGGCTTCGAGACATGGTTCTCGTGAAACCTTATAGTCTTACGTTTCTCGTAAGACCGGTGCGAACTTTGCTTCAATTCGGTTAAGGGTCCTGGTGAGAAATCTCCCGCCCTTGCTCGTAACGATTCAAAGAAACTATCATAAGCTTTCATACTTCCGGTCGGGCTGATTACCGAATTGAAGCCGCTTCGAGACATGGTTCTCGTGAAACCTTATAGTCTTACGTTTCCCTTAAGGCCGGTGGGGACTTTGCTTCAATTCGGTTAAGGGTCCTGGTGAGAAATCTCCCGCCCTTGCTCGTACCGATTGAAATAAACTACAGTAAACTTTCATACTTCCGGTCGGGCTGTTTACCGAATTGAAGCGGCTTCGAGACATGGTTCTCGTGAAACCTTATAGTCTTACGTTTCCCTTATGGCCGGTGGGGACTTTGCTTCAATTCGGTTAAGGGTCCTGGTGAGAAATCTCCCGCCCTTGCTCGTACCGATTCAAAGAAACTATCATAAGCTTTCATACTTCCGGTCGAGCGATTACCGAATTGAAGCGGCTTCGAGACATGGTTCTCGTGAAACCTTATAGTCTTACGTTTCCCTTAAGGCCGGTGGGGACTTTGCTTCAATTCGGTTAAGGGTCCTGGTGAGAAATCTCCCGCCCTTGCTCGTACCGATTCAAAGAAACTATCATAAGCTTTCATACTTCCGGTCGGGCTGTTAACCAAATTGAAGCGGCCTCGCGACATGGTTCACGTGAAACCTTATCGTCCTACGTTTCCCTTAAGGCCGGTGGGGACTTTGCTTCAATTCGGTTAAGGGTCCTGGTGAGAAATCTCCCGCCCTTGCTCGTACCGATTAAAATAAACTACAATAACCTTTCATACTTCCGGTCGGGCTGTTTACCGAATTGAAGCGGCTTCGAGACATGGTTCTCGTGAAACCTTATAGTCTTACGTTTCCCTTAAGGCCGGTGGGGACTTTGCTTCAATTCGGTTAAGGGTCCTGGTGAGAAATCTCCCGCCCTTGCTCGTAACGATTCAAAGAAACTATTATAAGCTTTCATACTTCCGGTCGGGCTGATTACCGAATTGAAGCGGCTTCGAGACATGGTTCTCGTGAAACCTTATAGTCTTACGTTTCCCTTAAGGCCGGTGGGGACTTTGCTTTAATTCGGTTAAGGGTCCTGGTGAGAAATCTCCCGCCCTTGCTCGTACCGATTGAAATAAACTACAGTAAACTTTCATACTTCCGGTCGGGCTGTTTACCGAATTGAAGCGGCTTCGAGACATGGTTCTCGTGAAGCCTTATAGTCTGACGTTTCCCTTAAGGCCGGTGGGGACTTTGCTTCAATTCGGTTAAGGGTCCTGGTGAGAAATCTCCCGCCCTTGCTCGTACCGATTGAAATAAACTACCATAAACTTTCATACTTCCGGTCGGGCTGTTTACCGAATTGAAGCGGCTTCGAGACATGGTTCTCGTGAAACCTTATAGTCTTACGTTTCCCTTAAGGCCGGTGCGAACTTTGCTTCAATTCGGTTAAGGGTCCTGGTGAGAAATCTCCCGCCCTTGCTCATACCGATTCAAATAAACTACCATAAACTTTCATACTTCCGGTCGGGCTGTTTACCGAATTGAAGCGGCCTCGCGACATGGTTCACGTGAAACCTTATCGTCTTACGTATCCCGTAAGACCGGTGCGAACTTTGCTTCAATTCGGTTAAGGGTCCTGGTGAGAAATCTCCCGCCCTTGCTCGTACCGATTGAAATAAACTACAATAACCTTTCATACTTCCGGTCGGGCTGTTTACCGAATTGAAGCGGGTTCGAGACATGATTCTCGTGAAACCTTATAGTCTTACGTCTCTCGTAAGACCGGTGCGAACTTTGCTTCAATTCGGTTAAGGGTCCTGGTGAGAAATCTCCCGCCCTTGCTCGTAACGATTCAAAGAAACTATTATAAGCTTTCATACTTCCGGTCGGGCTGATTACCGAATTGAAGCGGCTTCGAGACATGGTTCTCGTGAAGCCTTATAGTCTGACGTTTCCCTTAAGCCCGGTGGGGACTTTGCTTCAATTCGGTTAAGGGTCCTGGTGAGAAATCTCCCGCCCTTGCTCGTACCGATTGAAATAAACTACCATAAACTTTCATACTTCCGGTCGGGCTGTTTACCGAATTGAAGCGGCTTCGAGACATGGTTCTCGTGAAACCTTATAGTCTTACGTTTCCCTTAAGGCCGGTGCGAACTTTGCTTCAATTCGGTTAAGGGTCCTGGTGAGAAATCTCCCGCCCTTGCTCATACCGATTCAAATAAACTACCATAAACTTTCATACTTCCGGTCGGGCTGTTTACCGAATTGAAGCGGCCTCGCGACATGGTTCACGTGAAACCTTATCGTCTTACGTATCCCGTAAGACCGGTGCGAACTTTGCTTCAATTCGGTTAAGGGTCCTGGTGAGAAATCTCCCGCCCTTGCTCGTACCGATTGAAATAAACTACGATAACCTTTCATACTTCCGGTCGGGCTGTTTACCGAATTGAAGCGGCTTCGAGACATGGTTCTCGTGAAGCCTTATAGTCTGACGTTTCCCTTAAGGCCGGTGGGGACTTTGCTTCAATTCGGTTAAGGGTCCTGGTGAGAAATCTCCCGCCCTTGCTCGTACCGATTGAAATAAACTACCATAAACTTTCATACTTCCGGTCGGGCTGTTCACCGAATTGAAGCGGCTTCGAGACATGGTTCTCGTGAAACCTTATAGTCTTACGTTTCCCTTAAGGCCGGTGGGGACTTTGCTTCAATTCGGTTAAGGGTCCTGGTGAGAAATCTCCCGCCCTTGCTCGTACCGATTCAAAGAAACTATCATAAGCTTTCATACTTCCGGTCGAGCTGATTACCGAATTGAAGCGGCTTCGAGACATGGTTCTCGTGAAGCCTTATAGTCTTACGTTTCCCTTAAGGCCGGTGGGGACTTTGCTTCAATTCGGTTAAGGGTCCTGGTGGGAAATCTCCCACCCTTGCTCGTACCGATTCAAAGAAACTATCATAAGCTTTCATACTTCCGGTCGGGCTGTTAACCAAATTGAAGCGGCCTCGCGACATGGTTCACGTGAAACCTTATCGTCCTACGTTTCCCTTAAGGCCGGTGGGGACTTTGCTTCAATTCGGTTAAGGGTCCTGGTGAGAAATCTCCCGCCCTTGCTCGTACCGATTGAAATAAACTACAATAACCTTTCATACTTCCGGTCGGGCTGTTTACCGAATTGAAGCGGCTTCGAGAAATGATTCTCGTGAAACCTTATAGTCTTACGTTTCTCGTAAGACCGGTGCGAACTTTGCTTCAATTCGGTTAAGGGTCCTGGTGAGAAATCTCCCGCCCTTGCTCGTAACGATTCAAAGAAACTATTATATGCTTTCATACTTCCGGTCGGGCTGATTACCGAATTGAAGCGGCTTCGAGACATGGTTCTCGTGAAGCCTTATAGTCTGACGTTTCCCTTAAGGCCGGTGGGGACTTTGCTTCAATTCGGTTAAGGGTCCTGGTGAGAAATCTCCCGCCCTTGCTCGTACCGATTGAAATAAACTACCATAAACTTTCATACTTCCGGTCGGGCTGTTTACCGAATTGAAGCGGCTTCGAGACATGGTTCTCGTGAAACCTTATAGTCTTACGTTTCCCTTAAGGCCGGTGCGAACTTTGCTTCAATTCGGTTAAGGGTCCTGGTGAGAAATCTCCCGCCCTTGCTCATACCGATTCAAATAAACTACCATAAACTTTCATACTTCCGGTCGGGCTGTTTACCGAATTGAAGCGGCCTCGCGACATGGTTCACGTGAAACCTTATCGTCTTACGTATCCCGTAAGACCGGTGCGAACTTTGCTTCAATTCGGTTAAGGGTCCTGGTGAGAAATCTCCCGCCCTTGCTCGTACCGATTGAAATAAACTACAATAACCTTTCATACTTCCGGTCGGGCTGTTTACCGAATTGAAGCGGCTTCGAGACATGGTTCTCGTGAAGCCTTATAGTCTGACGTTTCCCTTAAGGCCGGTGGGGACTTTGCTTCAATTCGGTTAAGGGTCCTGGTGAGAAATCTCCCGCCCTTGCTCGTACCGATTGAAATAAACTACCATAAACTTTCATACTTCCGGTCGGGCTGTTCACCGAATTGAAGCGGCTTCGAGACATGGTTCTCGTGAAACCTTATAGTCTTACGTTTCCCTTAAGGCCGGTGGGGACTTTGCTTCAATTCGGTTAAGGGTCCTGGTGAGAAATCTCCCGCCCTTGCTCGTACCGATTCAAAGAAACTATCATAAGCTTTCATACTTCCGGTCGAGCTGATTACCGAATTGAAGCGGCTTCGAGACATGGTTCTCGTGAAACCTTATAGTCTTACGTTTCCCTTAAGGCCGGTGGGGACTTTGCTTCAATTCGGTTAAGGGTCCTGGTGAGAAATCTCCCACCCTTGCTCGTACCGATTCAAAGAAACTATCATAAGCTTTCATACTTCCGGTCGGGCTGTTAACCAAATTGAAGCGGCCTCGCGACATGGTTCACGTGAAACCTTATCGTCCTACGTTTCCCTTAAGGCCGGTGGGGACTTTGCTTCAATTCGGTTAAGGGTCCTGGTGAGAAATCTCCCGCCCTTGCTCGTACCGATTGAAATAAACTACAATAACCTTTCATACTTCCGGTCGGGCTGTTTACCGAATTGAAGCGGCTTCGAGAAATGATTCTCGTGAAACCTTATAGTCTTACGTTTCTCGTAAGACCGGTGCGAACTTTGCTTCTATTCGGTTAAGGGTCCTGGTGAGAAATCTCCCGCCCTTGCTCGTACCGATTCAAAGAAACTATCATAAGCTTTCATACTTCCGGTCGAGCTGATTACCGAATTGAAGCGGCTTCGAGACATGGTTCTCGTGAAACCTTATAGTCTTACGTTTCCCTTAAGGCCGGTGGGGACTTTGCTTCAATTCGGTTAAGGGTCCTGGTGAGAAATCTCCCGCCCTTGCTCGTACCGATTGAAATAAACTACAGTAAACTTTCATACTTCCGGTCGAGCTGTTTACCGAATTGAAGCGGCTTCGAGACATGGTTCTCGTGAAGCCTTATAGTCTGACGTTTCCCTTAAGGCCGGTGGGGACTTTGCTTCAATTCGGTTAAGGGTCCTGGTGAGAAATCTCCCGCCCTTGCTCGTACCGATTGAAATAAACTACCATAAACTTTCATACTTCCGGTCGGGCTGTTTACCGAATTGAAGCGGCTTCGAGACATGGTTCTCGTGAAACCTTATAGTCTTACGTTTCCCTTAAGGCCGGTGGGGACTTTGCTTCAATTCGGTTAAGGGTCCTGGTGAGAAATCTCCCGCCCTTGCTCGTAACGATTCAAAGAAACTATTATAAGCTTTCATACTTCCGGTCGGGCTGATTACCGAATTGAAGCGGCTTCGAGACATGGTTCTCGTGAAACCTTATAGTCTTACGTTTCCCTTAAGGCCGGTGGGGACTTTGCTTCAATTCGGTTAAGGGTCCTGGTGAGAAATCTCCCGCCCTTGCTCGTACCGATTGAAATAAACTACAATAACCTTTCATACTTCCGGTCGGGCTGTTTACCGAATTGAAGCGGCTTCGAGAAATGATTCTCGTGAAACCTTATAGTCTTACGTTTCTCGTAAGACCGGTGCGAACTTTGCTTCAATTCGGTTAAGGGTCCTGGTGAGAAATCTCCCGCCCTTGCTCGTAACGATTCAAAGAAACTATCATAAGCTTTCATACTTCCGGTCGGGCTGATTACCGAATTGAAGCCGCTTCGAGACATGGTTCTCGTGAAACCTTATAGTCTTACGTTTCCCTTAAGGCCGGTGGGGACTTTGCTTCAATTCGGTTAAGGGTCCTGGTGAGAAATCTCCCGCCCTTGCTCGTACCGATTGAAATAAACTACAATAACCTTTCATACTTCCGGTCGGGCTGTTTACCGAATTGAAGCGGCTTCGAGACATGGTTCTCGTGAAACCTTATAGTCTTACGTTTCCCTTAAGGCCGGTGGGGACTTTGCTTCAATTCGGTTAAGGGTCCTGGTGAGAAATCTCCCGCCCTTGCTCGTAACGATTCAAAGAAACTATTATAAGCTTTCATACTTCCGGTCGGGCTGATTACCGAATTGAAGCGGCTTCGAGACATGGTTCTCGTGAAACCTTATAGTCTTACGTTTCCCTTAAGGCCGGTGGGGACTTTGCTTCAATTCGGTTAAGGGTCCTGGTGAGAAATCTCCCGCCCTTGCTCGTACCGATTGAAATAAACTACAGTAAACTTTCATACTTCCGGTCGGGCTGTTTACCGAATTGAAGCGGCTTCGAGACATGGTTCTCGTGAAGCCTTATAGTCTGACGTTTCCCTTAAGGCCGGTGGGGACTTTGCTTCAATTCGGTTAAGGGTCCTGGTGAGAAATCTCCCGCCCTTGCTCGTACCGATTGAAATAAACTACCATAAACTTTCATACTTCCGGTCGGGCTGTTTACCGAATTGAAGCGGCTTCGAGACATGGTTCTCGTGAAACCTTATAGTCTTACGTTTCCCTTAAGGCCGGTGCGAACTTTGCTTCAATTCGGATAAGGGTCCTGGTGAGAAATCTCCCGCCCTTGCTCATACCGACTCAAATAAACTACCATAAACTTTCATACTTCCGGTCGGGCTGTTTACCGAATTGAAGCGGCCTCGCGACATGGTTCACGTGAAACCTTATCGTCTTACGTATCCCGTAAGACCGGTGCGAACTTTGCTTCAATTCGGTTAAGGGTCCTGGTGAGAAATCTCCCGCCCTTGCTCGTACCGATTGAAATAAACTACAATAACCTTTCATACTTCCGGTCGGGCTGTTCACCGAATTGAAGCGGCTTCGAGACATGGTTCTCGTGAAACCTTATAGTCTTACGTTTCCCTTAAGGCCGGTGGGGACTTTGCTTCAATTCGGTTAAGGGTCCTGGTGAGAAATCTCCCGCCCTTGCTCGTACCGATTCAAAGAAACTATCATAAGCTTTCATACTTCCGGTCGAGCTGATTACCGAATTGAAGCGGCTTCGAGACATGGTTCTCGTGAAACCTTATAGTCTTACGTTTCCCTTAAGGCCGGTGGGGACTTTGCTTCAATTCGGTTAAGGGTCCTGGTGAGAAATCTCCCACCCTTGCTCGTACCGATTCAAAGAAACTATCATAAGCTTTCATACTTCCGGTCGGGCTGTTAACCAAATTGAAGCGGCCTCGCGACATGGTTCACGTGAAACCTTATCGTCCTACGTTTCCCTTAAGGCCGGTGGGGACTTTGCTTCAATTCGGTTAAGGGTCCTGGTGAGAAATCTCCCGCCCTTGCTCGTACCGATTGAAATAAACTACAATAACCTTTCATACTTCCGGTCGGGCTGTTTACCGAATTGAAGCGGCTTCGAGAAATGATTCTCGTGAAACCTTATAGTCTTACGTTTCTCGTAAGACCGGTGCGAACTTTGCTTCAATTCGGTTAAGGGTCCTGGTGAGAAATCTCCCGCCCTTGCTCGTACCGATTCAAAGAAACTATCATAAGCTTTCATACTTCCGGTCGAGCTGATTACCGAATTGAAGCGGCTTCGAGACATGGTTCTCGTGAAACCTTATAGTCTTACGTTTTCCTTAAGGCCGGTGGGGACTTTGATTCAAATCGGTTAAGGGTCCTGGTGAGAAATCTCCCGCCCTTGCTCGTAACGATTCAAAGAAACTATTATAAGCTTTCATACTTCCGGTCGGGCTGATTACCGAATTGAAGCGGCTTCGAGACATGGTTCTCGTGAAACCTTATAGTCTTACGTTTCCCTTAAGGCCGGTGGGGACTTTGCTTCAATTCGGTTAAGGGTCCTGGTGAGAAATCTCCCGCCCTTGCTCGTACCGATTGAAATAAACTACAGTAAACTTTCATACTTCCGGTCGGGCTGTTTACCGAATTGAAGCGGCTTCGAGACATGGTTCTCGTGAAGCCTTATAGTCTGACGTTTCCCTTAAGGCCGGTGGGGACTTTGCTTCAATTCGGTTAAGGGTCCTGGTGAGAAATCTCCCGCCCTTGCTCGTACCGATTGAAATAAACTACCATAAACTTTCATACTTCCGGTCGGGCTGTTTACCGAATTGAAGCGGCTTCGAGACATGGTTCTCGTGAAACCTTATAGTCTTACGTTTCCCTTAAGGCCGGTGGGGACTTTGCTTCAATTCGGTTAAGGGTCCTGGTGAGAAATCTCCCGCCCTTGCTCGTAACGATTCAAAGAAACTATTATAAGCTTTCATACTTCCGGTCGGGCTGATTACCGAATTGAAGCGGCTTCGAGACATGGTTCTCGTGAAACCTTATAGTCTTACGTTTCCCTTAAGGCCGGTGGGGACTTTGCTTCAATTCGGTTAAGGGTCCTGGTGAGAAATCTCCCGCCCTTGCTCGTACCGATTGAAATAAACTACAGTAAACTTTCATACTTCCGGTCGGGCTGTTTACCGAATTGAAGCGGCTTCGAGACATGATTCTCGTGAAACCTTATAGTCTTACGTTTCTCGTAAGACCGGTGCGAACTTTGCTTCAATTCGGTTAAGGGTCCTGGTGAGAAATCTCCCGCCCTTGCTCGTAACGATTCAAAGAAACTATCATAAGCTTTCATACTTCCGGTCGGGCTGATTACCGAATTGAAGCCGCTTCGAGACATGGTTCTCGTGAAACCTTATAGTCTTACGTTTCCCTTAAGGCCGGTGGGGACTTTGCTTCAATTCGGTTAAGGGTCCTGGTGAGAAATCTCCCGCCCTTGCTCGTACCGATTGAAATAAACTACAATAACCTTTCATACTTCCGGTCGGGCTGTTTACCGAATTGAAGCGGCTTCGAGACATGGTTCTCGTGAAACCTTATAGTCTTACGTTTCCCTTAAGGCCGGTGGGGACTTTGCTTCAATTCGGTTAAGGGTCCTGGTGAGAAATCTCCCGCCCTTGCTCGTAACGATTCAAAGAAACTATTATAAGCTTTCATACTTCCGGTCGGGCTGATTACCGAATTGAAGCGGCTTCGAGACATGGTTCTCGTGAAACCTTATAGTCTTACGTTTCCCTTAAGGCCGGTGGGGACTTTGCTTCAATTCGGTTAAGGGTCCTGGTGAGAAATCTCCCGCCCTTGCTCGTACCGATTGAAATAAACTACAGTAAACTTTCATACTTCCGGTCGGGCTGTTTACCGAATTGAAGCGGCTTCGAGACATGGTTCTCGTGAAGCCTTATAGTCTGACGTTTCCCTTAAGGCCGGTGGGGACTTTGCTTCAATTCGGTTAAGGGTCCTGGTGAGAAATCTCCCGCCCTTGCTCGTACCGATTGAAATAAACTACAATAACCTTTCATACTTCCGGTCGGGCTGTTTACCGAATTGAAGCGGCTTCGAGAAATGATTCTCGTGAAACCTTATAGTCTTACGTTTCTCGTAAGACCGGTGCGAACTTTGCTTCAATTCGGTTAAGGGTCCTGGTGAGAAATCTCCCGCCCTTGCTCGTAACGATTCAAAGAAACTATTATAAGCTTTCATACTTCCGGTCGGGCTGATTACCGAATTGAAGCGGCTTCGAGACATGGTTCTCGTGAAGCCTTATAGTCTGACGTTTCCCTTAAGGCCGGTGGGGACTTTGCTTCAATTCGGTTAAGGGTCCTGGTGAGAAATCTCCCGCCCTTGCTCGTACCGATTGAAATAAACTACCATAAACTTTCATACTTCCGGTCGGGCTGTTTACCGAATTGAAGCGGCTTCGAGACATGGTTCTCGTGAAACCTTATAGTCTTACGTTTCCCTTAAGGCCGGTGCGAACTTTGCTTCAATTCGGTTAAGGGTCCTGGTGAGAAATCTCCCGCCCTTGCTCATACCGATTCAAATAAACTACCATAAACTTTCATACTTCCGGTCGGGCTGTTTACCGAATTGAAGCGGCCTCGCGACATGGTTCACGTGAAACCTTATCGTCTTACGTATCCCGTAAGACCGGTGCGAACTTTGCTTCAATTCGGTTAAGGGTCCTGGTGAGAAATCTCCCGCCCTTGCTCGTACCGATTGAAATAAACTACAATAACCTTTCATACTTCCGGTCGGGCTGTTTACCGAATTGAAGCGGCTTCGAGACATGGTTCTCGTGAAGCCTTATAGTCTGACGTTTCCCTTAAGGCCGGTGGGGACTTTGCTTCAATTCGGTTAAGGGTCCTGGTGAGAAATCTCCCGCCCTTGCTCGTACCGATTGAAATAAACTACAGTAAACTTTCATACTTCCGGTCGGGCTGTTTACCGAATTGAAGCGGCTTCGAGACATGGTTCTCGTGAAGCCTTATAGTCTGACGTTTCCCTTAAGGCCGGTGGGGACTTTGCTTCAATTCGGTTAAGGGTCCTGGTGAGAAATCTCCCGCCCTTGCTCGTACCGATTGAAATAAACTACCATAAACTTTCATACTTCCGGTCGGGCTGTTTACCGAATTGAAGCGGCTTCGAGACATGGTTCTCGTGAAACCTTATAGTCTTACGTTTCCCTTAAGGCCGGTGGGGACTTTGCTTCAATTCGGTTAAGGGTCCTGGTGAGAAATCTCCCGCCCTTGCTCGTAACGATTCAAAGAAACTATTATAAGCTTTCATACTTCCGGTCGGGCTGATTACCGAATTGAAGCGGCTTCGAGACATGGTTCTCGTGAAACCTTATAGTCTTACGTTTCCCTTAAGGCCGGTGGGGACTTTGCTTCAATTCGGTTAAGGGTCCTGGTGAGAAATCTCCCGCCCTTGCTCGTACCGATTGAAATAAACTACAGTAAACTTTCATACTTCCGGTCGGGCTGTTTACCGAATTGAAGCGGCTTCGAGACATGATTCTCGTGAAACCTTATAGTCTTACGTTTCTCGTAAGACCGGTGCGAACTTTGCTTCAATTCGGTTAAGGGTCCTGGTGAGAAATCTCCCGCCCTTGCTCGTAACGATTCAAAGAAACTATCATAAGCTTTCATACTTCCGGTCGGGCTGATTACCGAATTGAAGCCGCTTCGAGACATGGTTCTCGTGAAACCTTATAGTCTTACGTTTCCCTTAAGGCCGGTGGGGACTTTGCTTCAATTCGGTTAAGGGTCCTGGTGAGAAATCTCCCGCCCTTGCTCGTACCGATTGAAATAAACTACAATAACCTTTCATACTTCCGGTCGGGCTGTTTACCGAATTGAAGCGGCTTCGAGACATGGTTCTCGTGAAACCTTATAGTCTTACGTTTCCCTTAAGGCCGGTGGGGACTTTGCTTCAATTCGGTTAAGGGTCCTGGTGAGAAATCTCCCGCCCTTGCTCGTAACGATTCAAAGAAACTATTATAAGCTTTCATACTTCCGGTCGGGCTGATTACCGAATTGAAGCGGCTTCGAGACATGGTTCTCGTGAAACCTTATAGTCTTACGTTTCCCTTAAGGCCGGTGGGGACTTTGCTTCAATTCGGTTAAGGGTCCTGGTGAGAAATCTCCCGCCCTTGCTCGTACCGATTGAAATAAACTACAGTAAACTTTCATACTTCCGGTCGGGCTGTTTACCGAATTGAAGCGGCTTCGAGACATGGTTCTCGTGAAGCCTTATAGTCTGACGTTTCCCTTAAGGCCGGTGGGGACTTTGCTTCAATTCGGTTAAGGGTCCTGGTGAGAAATCTCCCGCCCTTGCTCGTACCGATTGAAATAAACTACAATAACCTTTCATACTTCCGGTCGGGCTGTTTACCGAATTGAAGCGGCTTCGAGAAATGATTCTCGTGAAACCTTATAGTCTTACGTTTCTCGTAAGACCGGTGCGAACTTTGCTTCAATTCGGTTAAGGGTCCTGGTGAGAAATCTCCCGCCCTTGCTCGTAACGATTCAAAGAAACTATTATAAGCTTTCATACTTCCGGTCGGGCTGATTACCGAATTGAAGCGGCTTCGAGACATGGTTCTCGTGAAGCCTTATAGTCTGACGTTTCCCTTAAGGCCGGTGGGGACTTTGCTTCAATTCGGTTAAGGGTCCTGGTGAGAAATCTCCCGCCCTTGCTCGTACCGATTGAAATAAACTACCATAAACTTTCATACTTCCGGTCGGGCTGTTTACCGAATTGAAGCGGCTTCGAGACATGGTTCTCGTGAAACCTTATAGTCTTACGTTTCCCTTAAGGCCGGTGCGAACTTTGCTTCAATTCGGTTAAGGGTCCTGGTGAGAAATCTCCCGCCCTTGCTCATACCGATTCAAATAAACTACCATAAACTTTCATACTTCCGGTCGGGCTGTTTACCGAATTGAAGCGGCCTCGCGACATGGTTCACGTGAAACCTTATCGTCTTACGTATCCCGTAAGACCGGTGCGAACTTTGCTTCAATTCGGTTAAGGGTCCTGGTGAGAAATCTCCCGCCCTTGCTCGTACCGATTGAAATAAACTACAATAACCTTTCATACTTCCGGTCGGGCTGTTTACCGAATTGAAGCGGCTTCGAGACATGGTTCTCGTGAAGCCTTATAGTCTGACGTTTCCCTTAAGGCCGGTGGGGACTTTGCTTCAATTCGGTTAAGGGTCCTGGTGAGAAATCTCCCGCCCTTGCTCGTACCGATTGAAATAAACTACCATAAACTTTCATACTTCCGGTCGGGCTGTTCACCGAATTGAAGCGGCTTCGAGACATGGTTCTCGTGAAACCTTATAGTCTTACGTTTCCCTTAAGGCCGGTGGGGACTTTGCTTCAATTCGGTTAAGGGTCCTGGTGAGAAATCTCCCGCCCTTGCTCGTACCGATTCAAAGAAACTATCATAAGCTTTCATACTTCCGGTCGAGCTGATTACCGAATTGAAGCGGCTTCGAGACATGGTTCTCGTGAAACCTTATAGTCTTACGTTTCCCTTAAGGCCGGTGGGGACTTTGCTTCAATTCGGTTAAGGGTCCTGGTGAGAAATCTCCCACCCTTGCTCGTACCGATTCAAAGAAACTATCATAAGCTTTCATACTTCCGGTCGGGCTGTTAACCAAATTGAAGCGGCCTCGCGACATGGTTCACGTGAAACCTTATCGTCCTACGTTTCCCTTAAGGCCGGTGGGGACTTTGCTTCAATTCGGTTAAGGGTCCTGGTGAGAAATCTCCCGCCCTTGCTCGTACCGATTGAAATAAACTACAATAACCTTTCATACTTCCGGTCGGGCTGTTTACCGAATTGAAGCGGCTTCGAGAAATGATTCTCGTGAAACCTTATAGTCTTACGTTTCTCGTAAGACCGGTGCGAACTTTGCTTCAATTCGGTTAAGGGTCCTGGTGAGAAATCTCCCGCCCTTGCTCGTACCGATTCAAAGAAACTATCATAAGCTTTCATACTTCCGGTCGAGCTGATTACCGAATTGAAGCGGCTTCGAGACATGGTTCTCGTGAAACCTTATAGTCTTACGTTTTCCTTAAGGCCGGTGGGGACTTTGATTCAAATCGGTTAAGGGTCCTGGTGAGAAATCTCCCGCCCTTGCTCGTAACGATTCAAAGAAACTAATATAAGCTTTCATACTTCCGGTCGGGCTGATTACCGAATTGAAGCGGCTTCGAGACATGGTTCTCGTGAAATCTTATAGTCTTACGTTTCCCTTAAGGCCGGTGGGGACTTTGCTTCAATTCGGTTAAGGGTCCTGGTGAGAAATCTCCCGCCCTTGCTCGTACCGATTGAAATAAACTACAGTAAACTTTCATACTTCCGGTCGGGCTGTTTACCGAATTGAAGCGGCTTCGAGACATGGTTCTCGTGAAGCCTTATAGTCTGACGTTTCCCTTAAGGCCGGTGGGGACTTTGCTTCAATTCGGTTAAGGGTCCTGGTGAGAAATCTCCCGCCCTTGCTCGTACCGATTGAAATAAACTACCATAAACTTTCATACTTCCGGTCGGGCTGTTTACCGAATTGAAGCGGCTTCGAGACATGGTTCTCGTGAAACCTTATAGTCTTACGTTTCCCTTAAGGCCGGTGGGGACTTTGCTTCAATTCGGTTAAGGGTCCTGGTGAGAAATCTCCCGCCCTTGCTCGTAACGATTCAAAGAAACTATTATAAGCTTTCATACTTCCGGTCGGGCTGATTACCGAATTGAAGCGGCTTCGAGACATGGTTCTCGTGAAACCTTATAGTCTTACGTTTCCCTTAAGGCCGGTGGGGACTTTGCTTCAATTCGGTTAAGGGTCCTGGTGAGAAATCTCCCGCCCTTGCTCGTACCGATTGAAATAAACTACAGTAAACATTCATACTTCCGGTCGGGCTGTTTACCGAATTGAAGCGGCTTCGAGACATGATTCTCGTGAAACCTTATAGTCTTACGTTTCTCGTAAGACCGGTGCGAACTTTGCTTCAATTCGGTTAAGGGTCCTGGTGAGAAATCTCCCGCCCTTGCTCGTAACGATTCAAAGAAACTATCATAAGCTTTCATACTTCCGGTCGAGCTGATTACCGAATTGAAGCGGCTTCGAGACATGGTTCTCGTGAAACCTTATAGTCTTACGTTTCCCTTAAGGCCGGTGGGGACTTTGCTTCAATTCGGTTAAGGGTCCTGGTGAGAAATCTCCCGCCCTTGCTCGTACCGATTCAAAGAAACTATCATAAGCTTTCATACTTCCGGTCGGGCTGTTAACCAAATTGAAGCGGCCTCGCGACATGGTTCACGTGAAACCTTATCGTCCTACGTTTCCCTTAAGGCCGGTGGGGACTTTGCTTCAATTCGGTTAAGGGTCCTGGTGAGAAATCTCCCGCCCTTGCTCGTACCGATTGAAATAAACTACAATAACCTTTCATACTTCCGGTCGGGCTGTTTACCGAATTGAAGCGGCTTCGAGACATGGTTCTCGTGAAACCTTATAGTCTTACGTTTCCCTTTAGGCCGGTGGGGACTTTGCTTCAATTCGGTTAAGGGTCCTGGTGAGAAATCTCCCGCCCTTGCTCGTAACGATTCAAAGAAACTATTATAAGCTTTCATACTTCCGGTCGGGCTGATTACCGAATTGAAGCGGCTTCGAGACGTGGTTCTCGTGAAACCTTATAGTCTTACGTTTCCCTTAAGGCCGGTGGGGACTTTGCTTCAATTCGGTTAAGGGTCCTGGTGAGAAATCTCCCGCCCTTGCTCGTACCGATTGAAATAAACTACAGTAAACTTTCATACTTCCGGTCGGGCTGTTTACCGAATTGAAGCGGCTTCGAGACATGGTTCTCGTGAAGCCTTATAGTCTGACGTTTCCCTTAAGGCCGGTGGGGACTTTGCTTCAATTCGGTTAAGGGTCCTGGTGAGAAATCTCCCGCCCTTGCTCGTACCGATTGAAATAAACTACCATAAACTTTCATACTTCCGGTCGGGCTGTTTACCGAATTGAAGCGGCTTCGAGACATGGTTCTCGTGAAACCTTATAGTCTTACGTTTCCCTTAAGGCCGGTGCGAACTTTGCTTCAATTCGGATAAGGGTCCTGGTGAGAAATCTCCCGCCCTTGCTCATACCGATTCAAATAAACTACCATAAACTTTCATACTTCCGGTCGGGCTGTTTACCGAATTGAAGCGGCCTCGCGACATGGTTCACGTGAAACCTTATCGTCTTACGTATCCCGTAAGACCGGTGCGAACTTTGCTTCAATTCGGTTAAGGGTCCTGGTGAGAAATCTCCCGCCCTTGCTCGTAATGATTCAAAGAAACTAATATAAGCTTTCATACTTCCGGTCGGGCTGATTACCGAATTGAAGCGGCTTCGAGACATGGTTCTCGTGAAACCTTATAGTCTTACGTTTCCCTTAAGGCCGGTGGGGACTTTGCTTCAATTCGGTTAAGGGTCCTGGTGAGAAATCTCCCGCCCTTGCTCGTACCGATTGAAATAAACTACAGTAAACTTTCATACTTCCGGTCGGGCTGTTTACCGAATTGAAGCGGCTTCGAGACATGGTTCTCGTGAAGCCTTATAGTCTGACGTTTCCCTTAAGGCCGGTGGGGACTTTGCTTCAATTCGGTTAAGGGTCCTGGTGAGAAATCTCCCGCCCTTGCTCGTACCGATTGAAATAAACTACCATAAACTTTCATACTTCCGGTCGGGCTGTTTACCGAATTGAAGCGGCTTCGAGACATGGTTCTCGTGAAACCTTATAGTCTTACGTTTCCCTTAAGGCCGGTGGGGACTTTGCTTCAATTCGGTTAAGGGTCCTGGTGAGAAATCTCCCGCCCTTGCTCGTAACGATTCAAAGAAACTATTATAAGCTTTCATACTTCCGGTCGGGCTGATTACCGAATTGAAGCGGCTTCGAGACATGGTTCTCGTGAAACCTTATAGTCTTACGTTTCCCTTAAGGCCGGTGGGGACTTTGCTTCAATTCGGTTAAGGGTCCTGGTGAGAAATCTCCCGCCCTTGCTCGTACCGATTGAAATAAACTACAGTAAACTTTCATACTTCCGGTCGGGCTGTTTACCGAATTGAAGCGGCTTCGAGACATGATTCTCGTGAAACCTTATAGTCTTACGTTTCTCGTAAGACCGGTGCGAACTTTGCTTCAATTCGGTTAAGGGTCCTGGTGAGAAATCTCCCGCCCTTGCTCGTAACGATTCAAAGAAACTATCATAAGCTTTCATACTTCCGGTCGGGCTGATTACCGAATTGAAGCCGCTTCGAGACATGGTTCTCGTGAAACCTTATAGTCTTACGTTTCCCTTAAGGCCGGTGGGGACTTTGCTTCAATTCGGTTAAGGGTCCTGGTGAGAAATCTCCCGCCCTTGCTCGTACCGATTCAAAGAAACTATCATAAGCTTTCATACTTCCGGTCGAGCTGATTACCGAATTGAAGCGGCTTCGAGACATGGTTCTCGTGAAACCTTATAGTCTTACGTTTCCCTTAAGGCCGGTGGGGACTTTGCTTCAATTCGGTTAAGGGTCCTGGTGAGAAATCTCCCGCCCTTGCTCGTACCGATTCAAAGAAACTATCATAAGCTTTCATACTTCCGGTCGGGCTGTTAACCAAATTGAAGCGGCCTCGCGACATGGTTCACGTGAAACCTTATCGTCCTACGTTTCCCTTAAGGCCGGTGGGGACTTTGCTTCAATTCGGTTAAGGGTCCTGGTGAGAAATCTCCCGCCCTTGCTCGTACCGATTGAAATAAACTACAGTAAACTTTCATACTTCCGGTCGGGCTGTTTACCGAATTGAAGCGGCTTCGAGACATGGTTCTCGTGAAGCCTTATAGTCTGACGTTTCCCTTAAGGCCGGTGGGGACTTTGCTTCAATTCGGTTAAGGGTCCTGGTGAGAAATCTCCCGCCCTTGCTCGTACCGATTGAAATAAACTACCATAAACTTTCATACTTCCGGTCGGGCTGTTTACCGAATTGAAGCGGCTTCGAGACATGGTTCTCGTGAAACCTTATAGTCTTACGTTTCCCTTAAGGCCGGTGCGAAATTTGCTTCAATTCGGATAAGGGTCCTGGTGAGAAATCTCCCGCCCTTGCTCATACCGATTCAAATAAACTACCATAAACTTTCATACTTCCGGTCGGGCTGTTTACCGAATTGAAGCGGCCTCGCGACATGGTTCACGTGAAACCTTATCGTCTTACGTATCCCGTAAGACCGGTGCGAACTTTGCTTCAATTCGGTTAAGGGTCCTGGTGAGAAATCTCCCGCCCTTGCTCGTACCGATTGAAATAAACTACAATAACCTTTCATACTTCCGGTCGGGCTGTTTACCGAATTGAAGCGGCTTCGAGACATGATTCTCGTGAAACCTTATAGTCTTAAGTTTCTCGTAAGACCGGTGCGAACTTTGCTTCAATTCGGTTAAGGGTCCTGGTGAGAAATCTCCCGCCCTTGCTCGTAACGATTCAAAGAAACTATCATAAGCTTTCATACTTCCGGTCGGGCTGATTACCGAATTGAAGCCGCTTCGAGACATGGTTCTCGTGAAACCTTATAGTCTTACGTTTCCCTTAAGGCCGGTGGGGACTTTGCTTCAATTCGGTTAAGGGTCCTGGTGAGAAATCTCCCGCCCTTGCTCGTACCGATTGAAATAAACTACAGTAAACTTTCATACTTCCGGTCGGGCTGTTTACCGAATTGAAGCGGCTTCGAGACATGGTTCTCGTGAAACCTTATAGTCTTACGTTTCCCTTATGGCCGGTGGGGACTTTGCTTCAATTCGGTTAAGGGTCCTGGTGAGAAATCTCCCGCCCTTGCTCGTACCGATTCAAAGAAACTATCATAAGCTTTCATACTTCCGGTCGAGCTGATTACCGAATTGAAGCGGCTTCGAGACATGGTTCTCGTGAAACCTTATAGTCTTACGTTTCCCTTAAGGCCGGTGGGGACTTTGCTTCAATTCGGTTAAGGGTCCTGGTGAGAAATCTCCCGCCCTTGCTCGTACCGATTCAAAGAAACTATCATAAGCTTTCATACTTCCGGTCGGGCTGTTAACCAAATTGAAGCGGCCTCGCGACATGGTTCACGTGAAAGCTTATCGTCCTACGTTTCCCTTAAGGCCGGTGGGGACTTTGCTTCAATTCGGTTAAGGGTCCTGGTGAGAAATCTCCCGCCCTTGCTCGTACCGATTGAAATAAACTACAATAACCTTTCATACTTCCGGTCGGGCTGTTTACCGAATTGAAGCGGCTTCGAGACATGGTTCTCGTGAAACCTTATGGTCTTACGTTTCCCTTAAGGCCGGTGGGGACTTTGCTTCAATTCGGTTAAGGGTCCTGGTGAGAAATCTCCCGCCCTTGCTCGTAACGATTCAAAGAAACTATTATAAGCTTTCATACTTCCGGTCGGGCTGATTACCGAATTGAAGCGGCTTCGAGACATGGTCCTCGTGAAACCTTATAGTCTTACGTTTCCCTTAAGGCCGGTGGGGACTTTGCTTCAATTCGGTTAAGGGTCCTGGTGAGAAATCTCCCGCCCTTGCTCGTACCGATTGAAATAAACTACAGTAAACTTTCATACTTCCGGTCGGGCTGTTTACCGAATTGAAGCGGCTTCGAGACATGGTTCTCGTGAAGCCTTATAGTCTGACGTTTCCCTTAAGGCCGGTGGGGACTTTGCTTCAATTCGGTTAAGGGTCCTGGTGAGAAATCTCCCGTCCTTGCTCGTACCGATTGAAATAAACTACCATAAACTTTCATACTTCCGGTCGGGCTGTTTACCGAATTGAAGCGGCTTCGAGACATGGTTCTCGTGAAACCTTATAGTCTTACGTTTCCCTTAAGGCCGGTGCGAACTTTGCTTCAATTCGGTTAAGGGTCCTGGTGAGAAATCTCCCGCCCTTGCTCATACCGATTCAAATAAACTACCATAAACTTTCATACTTCCGGTCGGGCTGTTTACCGAATTGAAGCGGCCTCGCGACATGGTTCACGTGAAACCTTATCGTCTTACGTATCCCGTAAGACCGGTGCGAACTTTGCTTCAATTCGGTTAAGGGTCCTGGTGAGAAATCTCCCGCCCTTGCTCGTACCGATTGAAATAAACTACAATAACCTTTCATACTTCCGGTCGGGCTGTTTACCGAATTGAAGCGGCTTCGAGACATGATTCTCGTGAAACCTTATAGTCTTACGTTTCTCGTAAGACCGGTGCGAACTTTGCTTCAATTCGGTTAAGGGTCCTGGTGAGAAATCTCCCGCCCTTGCTCGTAACGATTCAAAGAAACTATTATAAGCTTTCATACTTCCGGTCGGGCTGATTACCGAATTGAAGCGGCTTCGAGACATGGTTCTCGTGAAGCCTTATAGTCTGACGTTTCCCTTAAGGCCGGTGGGGACTTTGCTTCAATTCGGTTAAGGGTCCTGGTGAGAAATCTCCCGCCCTTGCTCGTACCGATTGAAATAAACTACCATAAACTTTCATACTTCCGGTCGGGCTGTTTACCGAATTGAAGCGGCTTCGAGACATGGTTCTCGTGAAACCTTATAGTCTTACGTTTCCCTTAAGGCCGGTGCGAACTTTGCTTCAATTCGGTTAAGGGTCCTGGTGAGAAATCTCCCGCCCTAGCTCATACCGATTCAAATAAACTACCATAAACTTTCATACTTCCGGTCGGGCTGTTTACCGAATTGAAGCGGCCTCGCGACATGGTTCACGTGAAACCTTATCGTCTTACGTATCCCGTAAGACCGGTGCGAACTTTGCTTCAATTCGGTTAAGGGTCCTGGTGAGAAATCTCCCGCCCTTGCTCGTACCGATTGAAATAAACTACAATAACCTTTCATACTTCCGGTCGGGCTGTTTACCGAATTGAAGCGGCTTCGAGACATGGTTCTCGTGAAGCCTTATAGTCTGACGTTTCCCTTAAGGCCGGTGGGGACTTTGCTTCAATTCGGTTAAGGGTCCTGGTGAGAAATCTCCCGCCCTTGCTCGTACCGATTGAAATAAACTACCATAAACTTTCATACATCCGGTCGGGCTGTTCACCGAATTGAAGCGGCTTCGAGACATGGTTCTCGTGAAACCTTATAGTCTTACGTTTCCCTTAAGGCCGGTGGGGACTTTGCTTCAATTCGGTTAAGGGTCCTGGTGAGAAATCTCCCGCCCTTGCTCGTACCGATTCAAAGAAACTATCATAAGCTTTCATACTTCCGGTCGAGCTGATTACCGAATTGAAGCGGCTTCGAGACATGGTTCTCGTGAAACCTTATAGTCTTACGTTTCCCTTAAGGCCGGTGGGGACTTTGCTTCAATTCGGTTAAGGGTCCTGGTGAGAAATCTCCCACCCTTGCTCGTACCGATTCAAAGAAACTATCATAAGCTTTCATACTTCCGGTCGGGCTGTTAACCAAATTGAAGCGGCCTCGCGACATGGTTCACGTGAAACCTTATCGTCCTACGTTTCCCTTAAGGCCGGTGGGGACTTTGCTTCAATTCGGTTAAGGGTCCTGGTGAGAAATCTCCCGCCCTTGCTCGTACCGATTGAAATAAACTACAATAACCTTTCATACTTCCGGTCGGGCTGTTTACCGAATTGAAGCGGCTTCGAGAAATGATTCTCGTGAAACCTTATAGTCTTACGTTTCTCGTAAGACCGGTGCGAACTTTGCTTCAATTCGGTTAAGGGTCCTGGTGAGAAATCTCCCGCCCTTGCTCGTAACGATTCAAAGAAACTATTATAAGCTTTCATACTTCCGGTCGGGCTGATTACCGAATTGAAGCGGCTTCGAGACATGGTTCTCGTGAAGCCTTATAGTCTGACGTTTCCCTTAAGGCCGGTGGGGACTTTGCTTCAATTCGGTTAAGGGTCCTGGTGAGAAATCTCCCGCCCTTGCTCGTACCGATTGAAATAAACTACCATAAACTTTCATACTTCCGGTCGGGCTGTTTACCGAATTGAAGCGGCTTCGAGACATGGTTCTCGTGAAACCTTATAGTCTTACGTTTCCCTTAAGGCCGGTGCGAACTTTGCTTCAATTCGGTTAAGGGTCCTGGTGAGAAATCTCCCGCCCTTGCTCATACCGATTCAAATAAACTACCATAAACTTTCATACTTCCGGTCGGGCTGTTTACCGAATTGAAGCGGCCTCGCGACATGGTTCACGTGAAACCTTATCGTCTTACGTATCCCGTAAGACCGGTGCGAACTTTGCTTCAATTCGGTTAAGGGTCCTGGTGAGAAATCTCCCGCCCTTGCTCGTACCGATTGAAATAAACTACAATAACCTTTCATACTTCCGGTCGGGCTGTTTACCGAATTGAAGCGGCTTCGAGACATGGTTCTCGTGAAGCCTTATAGTCTGACGTTTCCCTTAAGGCCGGTGGGGACTTTGCTTCAATTCGGTTAAGGGTCCTGGTGAGAAATCTCCCGCCCTTGCTCGTACCGATTGAAATAAACTACCATAAACTTTCATACTTCCGGTCGGGCTGTTCACCGAATTGAAGCGGCTTCGAGACATGGTTCTCGTGAAACCTTATAGTCTTACGTTTCCCTTAAGGCCGGTGGGGACTTTGCTTCAATTCGGTTAAGGGTCCTGGTGAGAAATCTCCCGCCCTTGCTCGTACCGATTCAAAGAAACTATCATAAGCTTTCATACTTCCGGTCGAGCTGATTACCGAATTGAAGCGGCTTCGAGACATGGTTCTCGTGAAACCTTATAGTCTTACGTTTCCCTTAAGGCCGGTGGGGACTTTGCTTCAATTCGGTTAAGGGTCCTGGTGAGAAATCTCCCACCCTTGCTCGTACCGATTCAAAGAAACTATCATAAGCTTTCATACTTCCGGTCGGGCTGTTAACCAAATTGAAGCGGCCTCGCGACATGGTTCACGTGAAACCTTATCGTCCTACGTTTCCCTTAAGGCCGGTGGGGACTTTGCTTCAATTCGGTTAAGGGTCCTGGTGAGAAATCTCCCGCCCTTGCTCGTACCGATTGAAATAAACTACAATAACCTTTCATACTTCCGGTCGGGCTGTTTACCGAATTGAAGCGGCTTCGAGAAATGATTCTCGTGAAACCTTATAGTCTTACGTTTCTCGTAAGACCGGTGCGAACTTTGCTTCAATTCGGTTAAGGGTCCTGGTGAGAAATCTCCCGCCCTTGCTCGTACCGATTCAAAGAAACTATCATAAGCTTTCATACTTCCGGTCGAGCTGATTACCGAATTGAAGCGGCTTCGAGACATGGTTCTCGTGAAACCTTATAGTCTTACGTTTTCCTTAAGGCCGGTGGGGACTTTGCTTCAATTCGGTTAAGGGTCCTGGTGAGAAATCTCCCACCCTTGCTCGTACCGATTCAAAGAAACTATCATAAGCTTTCATACTTCCGGTCGGGCTGTTAACCAAATTGAAGCGGCCTCGCGACATGGTTCACGTGAAACCTTATCGTCCTACGTTTCCCTTAAGGCCGGTGGGGACTTTGATTCAAATCGGTTAAGGGTCCTGGTGAGAAATCTCCCGCCCTTGCTCGTACCGATTGAAATAAACTACAATAACCTTTCATACTTCCGGTCGGGCTGTTTACCGAATTGAAGCGGCTTCGAGAAATGATTCTCGTGAAACCTTATAGTCTTACGTTTCTCGTAAGACCGGTGCGAACTTTGCTTCAATTCGGTTAAGGGTCCTGGTGAGAAATCTCCCGCCCTTGCTCGTACCGATTCAAAGAAACTATCATAAGCTTTCATACTTCCGGTCGAGCTGATTACCGAATTGAAGCGGCTTCGAGACATGGTTCTCGTGAAACCTTATAGTCTTACGTTTTCCTTAAGGCCGGTGGGGACTTTGCTTCAATTCGGTTAAGGGTCCTGGTGAGAAATCTCCCACCCTTGCTCGTACCGATTCAAAGAAACTATCATAAGCTTTCATACTTCCGGTCGGGCTGTTAACCAAATTGAAGCGGCCTCGCGACATGGTTCACGTGAAACCTTATCGTCCTACGTTTCCCTTAAGGCCGGTGGGGACTTTGATTCAAATCGGTTAAGGGTCCTGGTGAGAAATCTCCCGCCCTTGCTCGTACCGATTGAAATAAACTACAATAACCTTTCATACTTCCGGTCGGGCTGTTTACCGAATTGAAGCGGCTTCGAGAAATGATTCTCGTGAAACCTTATAGTCTTACGTTTCTCGTAAGACCGGTGCGACCTTTGCTTCAATTCGGTTAAGGGTCCTGGTGAGAAATCTCCCGCCCTTGCTCGTACCGATTGAAATAAACTACAATAAACTTTCATACTTCCGGTCGGGCTGTTTACCGAATTGAAGCGGCCTCGCGTCATGGTTCACGTGAAACCTTATAGTCTTACGTTTCTCGTAAGACCGGTGCGAACTTTGCTTCAATTCGGTTAAGGGTCCTGGTGAGAAATCTCCCGCCCTTGCTCGTAACGATTCAAAGAAACTATTATAAGCTTTCATACTTCCGGTCGGGCTGATTACCGAATTGAAGCGGCTTCGAGACATGGTTCTCGTGAAACCTTATAGTCTTACGTTTCCCTTAAGGCCGGTGGGGACTTTGCTTCAATTCGGTTAAGGGTCCTGGTGAGAAATCTCCCGCCCTTGCTCGTACCGATTGAAATAAACTACAGTAAACTTTCATACTTCCGGTCGGGCTGTTTACCGAATTGAAGCGGCTTCGAGACATGGTTCTCGTGAAGCCTTATAGTCTGACGTTTCCCTTAAGGCCGGTGGGGACTTTGCTTCAATTCGGTTAAGGGTCCTGGTGAGAAATCTCCCGCCCTTGCTCGTACCGATTGAAATAAACTACCATAAACTTTCATACTTCCGGTCGGGCTGTTTACCGAATTGAAGCGGCTTCGAGACATGGTTCTCGTGAAACCTTATAGTCTTACGTTTCCCTTAAGGCCGGTGGGGACTTTGCTTCAATTCGGTTAAGGGTCCTGGTGAGAAATCTCCCGCCCTTGCTCGTAACGATTCAAAGAAACTATTATAAGCTTTCATACTTCCGGTCGGGCTGATTACCGAATTGAAGCGGCTTCGAGACATGGTTCTCGTGAAACCTTATAGTCTTACGTTTCCCTTAAGGCCGGTGGGGACTTTGCTTCAATTCGGTTAAGGGTCCTAGTGAGAAATCTCCCGCCCTTGCTCGTACCGATTGAAATAAACTACAGTAAACTTTCATACTTCCGGTCGGGCTGTTTACCGAATTGAAGCGGCTTCGAGACATGATTCTCGTGAAACCTTATAGTCTTACGTTTCTCGTAAGACCGGTGCGAACTTTGCTTCAATTCGGTTAAGGGTCCTGGTGAGAAATCTCCCGCCCTTGCTCGTAACGATTCAAAGAAACTATTATAAGCTTTCATACTTCCGGTCGGGCTGATTACCGAATTGAAGCGGCTTCGAGACATGGTTCTCGTGAAGCCTTATAGTCTGACGTTTCCCTTAAGGCCGGTGGGGACTTTGCTTCAATTCGGTTAAGGGTCCTGGTGAGAAATCTCCCGCCCTTGCTCGTACCGATTGAAATAAACTACCATAAACTTTCATACTTCCTGTCGGGCTGTTTACCGAATTGAAGCGGCTTCGAGACATGGTTCTCGTGAAACCTTATAGTCTTACGTTTCCCTTAAGGCCGGTGCGAACTTTGCTTCAATTCGGTTAAGGGTCCTGGTGAGAAATCTCCCGCCCTAGCTCATACCGATTCAAATAAACTACCATAAACTTTCATACTTCCGGTCGGGCTGTTTACCGAATTGAAGCGGCCTCGCGACATGGTTCACGTGAAACCTTATCGTCTTACGTATCCCGTAAGACCGGTGCGAACTTTGCTTCAATTCGGTTAAGGGTCCTGGTGAGAAATCTCCCGCCCTTGCTCGTACCGATTGAAATAAACTACAATAACCTTTCATACTTCCGGTCGGGCTGTTTACCGAATTGAAGCGGCTTCGAGACATGGTTCTCGTGAAGCCTTATAGTCTGACGTTTCCCTTAAGGCCGGTGGGGACTTTGCTTCAATTCGGTTAAGGGTCCTGGTGAGAAATCTCCCGCCCTTGCTCGTACCGATTGAAATAAACTACCATAAACTTTCATACTTCCGGTCGGGCTGTTCACCGAATTGAAGCGGCTTCGAGACATGGTTCTCGTGAAACCTTATAGTCTTACGTTTCCCTTAAGGCCGGTGGGGACTTTGCTTCAATTCGGTTAAGGGTCCTGGTGAGAAATCTCCCGCCCTTGCTCGTACCGATTCAAAGAAACTATCATAAGCTTTCATACTTCCGGTCGAGCTGATTACCGAATTGAAGCGGCTTCGAGACATGGTTCTCGTGAAACCTTATAGTCTTACGTTTCCCTTAAGGCCGGTGGGGACTTTGCTTCAATTCGGTTAAGGGTCCTGGTGAGAAATCTCCCACCCTTGCTCGTACCGATTCAAAGAAACTATCATAAGCTTTCATACTTCCGGTCGGGCTGTTAACCAAATTGAAGCGGCCTCGCGACATGGTTCACGTGAAACCTTATCGTCCTACGTTTCCCTTAAGGCCGGTGGGGACTTTGCTTCAATTCGGTTAAGGGTCCTGGTGAGAAATCTCCCGCCCTTGCTCGTACCGATTGAAATAAACTACAATAACCTTTCATACTTCCGGTCGGGCTGTTTACCGAATTGAAGCGGCTTCGAGACATGGTTCTCGTGAAGCCTTATAGTCTGACGTTTCCCTTAAGGCCGGTGGGGACTTTGCTTCAATTCGGTTAAGGGTCCTGGTGAGAAATCTCCCGCCCTTGCTCGTACCGATTGAAATAAACTACCATAAACTTTCATACTTCCGGTCGGGCTGTTCACCGAATTGAAGCGGCTTCGAGACATGGTTCTCGTGAAACCTTATAGTCTTACGTTTTCCTTAAGGCCGGTGGGGACTTTGCTTCAATTCGGTTAAGGGTCCTGGTGAGAAATCTCCCACCCTTGCTCGTACCGATTCAAAGAAACTATCATAAGCTTTCATACTTCCGGTCGGGCTGTTAACCAAATTGAAGCGGCCTCGCGACATGGTTCACGTGAAACCTTATCGTCCTACGTTTCCCTTAAGGCCGGTGGGGACTTTGATTCAAATCGGTTAAGGGTCCTGGTGAGAAATCTCCCGCCCTTGCTCGTACCGATTGAAATAAACTACAATAACCTTTCATACTTCCGGTCGGGCTGTTTACCGAATTGAAGCGGCTTCGAGAAATGATTCTCGTGAAACCTTATAGTCTTACGTTTCTCGTAAGACCGGTGCGAACTTTGCTTCAATTCGGTTAAGGGTCCTGGTGAGAAATCTCCCGCCCTTGCTCGTACCGATTCAAAGAAACTATCATAAGCTTTCATACTTCCGGTCGGACTGATTACCGAATTGAAGCGGCTTCGAGACATGGTTCTCGTGAAACCTTATAGTCTTACGTTTTCCTTAAGGCCGGTGGGGACTTTGCTTCAATTCGGTTAAGGGTCCTGGTGAGAAATCTCCCACCCTTGCTCGTACCGATTCAAAGAAACTATTATAAGCTTTCATACTTCCGGTCGGGCTGATTACCGAATTGAAGCGGCTTCGAGACATGGTTCTCGTGAAACCTTATAGTCTTACGTTTCCCTTAAGGCCGGTGGGGACTTTGCTTCAATTCGGTTAAGGGTCCTGGTGAGAAATCTCCCGCCCTTGCTCGTACCGATTCAAAGAAACTATCATAAGCTTTCATACTTCCGGTCGGGCTGTTAACCAAATTGAAGCGGCCTCGCGACATGGTTCACGTGAAACCTTATCGTCCTACGTTTCCCTTAAGGCCGGTGGGGACTTTGCTTCAATTCGGTTAAGGGTCCTGGTGAGAAATCTCCCGCCCTTGCTCGTACCGATTGAAATAAACTACAGTAAACTTTCATACTTCCGGTCGGGCTGTTTACCGAATTGAAGCGGCTTCGAGACATGGTTCTCGTGAAGCCTTATAGTCTGACGTTTCCCTTAAGGCCGGTGGGGACTTTGCTTCAATTCGGTTAAGGGTCCTGGTGAGAAATCTCCCGCCCTTGCTCGTACCGATTGAAATAAACTACCATAAACTTTCATACTTCCGGTCGGGCTGTTTACCGAATTGAAGCGGCTTCGAGACATGGTTCTCGTGAAACCTTATAGTCTTACGTTTCCCTTAAGGCCGGTGCGAAATTTGCTTCAATTCGGATAAGGGTCCTGGTGAGAAATCTCCCGCCCTTGCTCATACCGATTCAAATAAACTACCATAAACTTTCATACTTCCGGTCGGGCTGTTTACCGAATTGAAGCGGCCTCGCGACATGGTTCACGTGAAACCTTATCGTCTTACGTATCCCGTAAGACCGGTGCGAACTTTGCTTCAATTCGGTTAAGGGTCCTGGTGAGAAATCTCCCGCCCTTGCTCGTACCGATTGAAATAAACTACAATAACCTTTCATACTTCCGGTCGGGCTGTTTACCGAATTGAAGCGGCTTCGAGACATGATTCTCGTGAAACCTTATAGTCTTAAGTTTCTCGTAAGACCGGTGCGAACTTTGCTTCAATTCGGTTAAGGGTCCTGGTGAGAAATCTCCCGCCCTTGCTCGTAACGATTCAAAGAAACTATCATAAGCTTTCATACTTCCGGTCGGGCTGATTACCGAATTGAAGCCGCTTCGAGACATGGTTCTCGTGAAACCTTATAGTCTTACGTTTCCCTTAAGGCCGGTGGGGACTTTGCTTCAATTCGGTTAAGGGTCCTGGTGAGAAATCTCCCGCCCTTGCTCGTACCGATTGAAATAAACTACAGTAAACTTTCATACTTCCGGTCGGGCTGTTTACCGAATTGAAGCGGCTTCGAGACATGGTTCTCGTGAAACCTTATAGTCTTACGTTTCCCTTATGGCCGGTGGGGACTTTGCTTCAATTCGGTTAAGGGTCCTGGTGAGAAATCTCCCGCCCTTGCTCGTACCGATTCAAAGAAACTATCATAAGCTTTCATACTTCCGGTCGAGCTGATTACCGAATTGAAGCGGCTTCGAGACATGGTTCTCGTGAAACCTTATAGTCTTACGTTTCCCTTAAGGCCGGTGGGGACTTTGCTTCAATTCGGTTAAGGGTCCTGGTGAGAAATCTCCCGCCCTTGCTCGTACCGATTCAAAGAAACTATCATAAGCTTTCATACTTCCGGTCGGGCTGTTAACCAAATTGAAGCGGCCTCGCGACATGGTTCACGTGAAAGCTTATCGTCCTACGTTTCCCTTAAGGCCGGTGGGGACTTTGCTTCAATTCGGTTAAGGGTCCTGGTGAGAAATCTCCCGCCCTTGCTCGTACCGATTGAAATAAACTACAATAACCTTTCATACTTCCGGTCGGGCTGTTTACCGAATTGAAGCGGCTTCGAGACATGGTTCTCGTGAAACCTTATGGTCTTACGTTTCCCTTAAGGCCGGTGGGGACTTTGCTTCAATTCGGTTAAGGGTCCTGGTGAGAAATCTCCCGCCCTTGCTCGTAACGATTCAAAGAAACTATTATAAGCTTTCATACTTCCGGTCGGGCTGATTACCGAATTGAAGCGGCTTCGAGACATGGTCCTCGTGAAACCTTATAGTCTTACGTTTCCCTTAAGGCCGGTGGGGACTTTGCTTCAATTCGGTTAAGGGTCCTGGTGAGAAATCTCCCGCCCTTGCTCGTACCGATTGAAATAAACTACAGTAAACTTTCATACTTCCGGTCGGGCTGTTTACCGAATTGAAGCGGCTTCGAGACATGGTTCTCGTGAAGCCTTATAGTCTGACGTTTCCCTTAAGGCCGGTGGGGACTTTGCTTCAATTCGGTTAAGGGTCCTGGTGAGAAATCTCCCGTCCTTGCTCGTACCGATTGAAATAAACTACCATAAACTTTCATACTTCCGGTCGGGCTGTTTACCGAATTGAAGCGGCTTCGAGACATGGTTCTCGTGAAACCTTATAGTCTTACGTTTCCCTTAAGGCCGGTGCGAACTTTGCTTCAATTCGGTTAAGGGTCCTGGTGAGAAATCTCCCGCCCTTGCTCATACCGATTCAAATAAACTACCATAAACTTTCATACTTCCGGTCGGGCTGTTTACCGAATTGAAGCGGCCTCGCGACATGGTTCACGTGAAACCTTATCGTCTTACGTATCCCGTAAGACCGGTGCGAACTTTGCTTCAATTCGGTTAAGGGTCCTGGTGAGAAATCTCCCGCCCTTGCTCGTACCGATTGAAATAAACTACAATAACCTTTCATACTTCCGGTCGGGCTGTTTACCGAATTGAAGCGGCTTCGAGACATGATTCTCGTGAAACCTTATAGTCTTACGTTTCTCGTAAGACCGGTGCGAACTTTGCTTCAATTCGGTTAAGGGTCCTGGTGAGAAATCTCCCGCCCTTGCTCGTAACGATTCAAAGAAACTATTATAAGCTTTCATACTTCCGGTCGGGCTGATTACCGAATTGAAGCGGCTTCGAGACATGGTTCTCGTGAAGCCTTATAGTCTGACGTTTCCCTTAAGGCCGGTGGGGACTTTGCTTCAATTCGGTTAAGGGTCCTGGTGAGAAATCTCCCGCCCTTGCTCGTACCGATTGAAATAAACTACCATAAACTTTCATACTTCCGGTCGGGCTGTTTACCGAATTGAAGCGGCTTCGAGACATGGTTCTCGTGAAACCTTATAGTCTTACGTTTCCCTTAAGGCCGGTGCGAACTTTGCTTCAATTCGGTTAAGGGTCCTGGTGAGAAATCTCCCGCCCTAGCTCATACCGATTCAAATAAACTACCATAAACTTTCATACTTCCGGTCGGGCTGTTTACCGAATTGAAGCGGCCTCGCGACATGGTTCACGTGAAACCTTATCGTCTTACGTATCCCGTAAGACCGGTGCGAACTTTGCTTCAATTCGGTTAAGGGTCCTGGTGAGAAATCTCCCGCCCTTGCTCGTACCGATTGAAATAAACTACAATAACCTTTCATACTTCCGGTCGGGCTGTTTACCGAATTGAAGCGGCTTCGAGACATGGTTCTCGTGAAGCCTTATAGTCTGACGTTTCCCTTAAGGCCGGTGGGGACTTTGCTTCAATTCGGTTAAGGGTCCTGGTGAGAAATCTCCCGCCCTTGCTCGTACCGATTGAAATAAACTACCATAAACTTTCATACATCCGGTCGGGCTGTTCACCGAATTGAAGCGGCTTCGAGACATGGTTCTCGTGAAACCTTATAGTCTTACGTTTCCCTTAAGGCCGGTGGGGACTTTGCTTCAATTCGGTTAAGGGTCCTGGTGAGAAATCTCCCGCCCTTGCTCGTACCGATTCAAAGAAACTATCATAAGCTTTCATACTTCCGGTCGAGCTGATTACCGAATTGAAGCGGCTTCGAGACATGGTTCTCGTGAAACCTTATAGTCTTACGTTTCCCTTAAGGCCGGTGGGGACTTTGCTTCAATTCGGTTAAGGGTCCTGGTGAGAAATCTCCCACCCTTGCTCGTACCGATTCAAAGAAACTATCATAAGCTTTCATACTTCCGGTCGGGCTGTTAACCAAATTGAAGCGGCCTCGCGACATGGTTCACGTGAAACCTTATCGTCCTACGTTTCCCTTAAGGCCGGTGGGGACTTTGCTTCAATTCGGTTAAGGGTCCTGGTGAGAAATCTCCCGCCCTTGCTCGTACCGATTGAAATAAACTACAATAACCTTTCATACTTCCGGTCGGGCTGTTTACCGAATTGAAGCGGCTTCGAGAAATGATTCTCGTGAAACCTTATAGTCTTACGTTTCTCGTAAGACCGGTGCGAACTTTGCTTCAATTCGGTTAAGGGTCCTGGTGAGAAATCTCCCGCCCTTGCTCGTAACGATTCAAAGAAACTATTATAAGCTTTCATACTTCCGGTCGGGCTGATTACCGAATTGAAGCGGCTTCGAGACATGGTTCTCGTGAAGCCTTATAGTCTGACGTTTCCCTTAAGGCCGGTGGGGACTTTGCTTCAATTCGGTTAAGGGTCCTGGTGAGAAATCTCCCGCCCTTGCTCGTACCGATTGAAATAAACTACCATAAACTTTCATACTTCCGGTCGGGCTGTTTACCGAATTGAAGCGGCTTCGAGACATGGTTCTCGTGAAACCTTATAGTCTTACGTTTCCCTTAAGGCCGGTGCGAACTTTGCTTCAATTCGGTTAAGGGTCCTGGTGAGAAATCTCCCGCCCTTGCTCATACCGATTCAAATAAACTACCATAAACTTTCATACTTCCGGTCGGGCTGTTTACCGAATTGAAGCGGCCTCGCGACATGGTTCACGTGAAACCTTATCGTCTTACGTATCCCGTAAGACCGGTGCGAACTTTGCTTCAATTCGGTTAAGGGTCCTGGTGAGAAATCTCCCGCCCTTGCTCGTACCGATTGAAATAAACTACAATAACCTTTCATACTTCCGGTCGGGCTGTTTACCGAATTGAAGCGGCTTCGAGACATGGTTCTCGTGAAGCCTTATAGTCTGACGTTTCCCTTAAGGCTGGTGGGGACTTTGCTTCAATTCGGTTAAGGGTCCTGGTGAGAAATCTCCCGCCCTTGCTCGTACCGATTGAAATAAACTACCATAAACTTTCATACTTCCGGTCGGGCTGTTCACCGAATTGAAGCGGCTTCGAGACATGGTTCTCGTGAAACCTTATAGTCTTACGTTTCCCTTAAGGCCGGTGGGGACTTTGCTTCAATTCGGTTAAGGGTCCTGGTGAGAAATCTCCCGCCCTTGCTCGTACCGATTCAAAGAAACTATCATAAGCTTTCATACTTCCGGTCGAGCTGATTACCGAATTGAAGCGGCTTCGAGACATGGTTCTCGTGAAACCTTATAGTCTTACGTTTCCCTTAAGGCCGGTGGGGACTTTGCTTCAATTCGGTTAAGGGTCCTGGTGAGAAATCTCCCACCCTTGCTCGTACCGATTCAAAGAAACTATCATAAGCTTTCATACTTCCGGTCGGGCTGTTAACCAAATTGAAGCGGCCTCGCGACATGGTTCACGTGAAACCTTATCGTCCTACGTTTCCCTTAAGGCCGGTGGGGACTTTGCTTCAATTCGGTTAAGGGTCCTGGTGAGAAATCTCCCGCCCTTGCTCGTACCGATTGAAATAAACTACAATAACCTTTCATACTTCCGGTCGGGCTGTTTACCGAATTGAAGCGGCTTCGAGAAATGATTCTCGTGAAACCTTATAGTCTTACGTTTCTCGTAAGACCGGTGCGAACTTTGCTTCAATTCGGTTAAGGGTCCTGGTGAGAAATCTCCCGCCCTTGCTCGTACCGATTCAAAGAAACTATCATAAGCTTTCATACTTCCGGTCGAGCTGATTACCGAATTGAAGCGGCTTCGAGACATGGTTCTCGTGAAACCTTATAGTCTTACGTTTTCCTTAAGGCCGGTGGGGACTTTGCTTCAATTCGGTTAAGGGTCCTGGTGAGAAATCTCCCACCCTTGCTCGTACCGATTCAAAGAAACTATCATAAGCTTTCATACTTCCGGTCGGGCTGTTAACCAAATTGAAGCGGCCTCGCGACATGGTTCACGTGAAACCTTATCGTCCTACGTTTCCCTTAAGGCCGGTGGGGACTTTGATTCAAATCGGTTAAGGGTCCTGGTGAGAAATCTCCCGCCCTTGCTCGTACCGATTGAAATAAACTACAATAACCTTTCATACTTCCGGTCGGGCTGTTTACCGAATTGAAGCGGCTTCGAGAAATGATTCTCGTGAAACCTTATAGTCTTACGTTTCTCGTAAGACCGGTGCGAACTTTGCTTCAATTCGGTTAAGGGTCCTGGTGAGAAATCTCCCGCCCTTGCTCGTACCGATTCAAAGAAACTATCATAAGCTTTCATACTTCCGGTCGAGCTGATTACCGAATTGAAGCGGCTTCGAGACATGGTTCTCGTGAAACCTTATAGTCTTACGTTTTCCTTAAGGCCGGTGGGGACTTTGCTTCAATTCGGTTAAGGGTCCTGGTGAGAAATCTCCCACCCTTGCTCGTACCGATTCAAAGAAACTATCATAAGCTTTCATACTTCCGGTCGGGCTGTTAACCAAATTGAAGCGGCCTCGCGACATGGTTCACGTGAAACCTTATCGTCCTACGTTTCCCTTAAGGCCGGTGGGGACTTTGATTCAAATCGGTTAAGGGTCCTGGTGAGAAATCTCCCGCCCTTGCTCGTACCGATTGAAATAAACTACAATAACCTTTCATACTTCCGGTCGGGCTGTTTACCGAATTGAAGCGGCTTCGAGAAATGATTCTCGTGAAACCTTATAGTCTTACGTTTCTCGTAAGACCGGTGCGACCTTTGCTTCAATTCGGTTAAGGGTCCTGGTGAGAAATCTCCCGCCCTTGCTCGTACCGATTGAAATAAACTACAATAAACTTTCATACTTCCGGTCGGGCTGTTTACCGAATTGAAGCGGCCTCGCGTCATGGTTCACGTGAAACCTTATAGTCTTACGTTTCTCGTAAGACCGGTGCGAACTTTGCTTCAATTCGGTTAAGGGTCCTGGTGAGAAATCTCCCGCCCTTGCTCGTAACGATTCAAAGAAACTATTATAAGCTTTCATACTTCCGGTCGGGCTGATTACCGAATTGAAGCGGCTTCGAGACATGGTTCTCGTGAAACCTTATAGTCTTACGTTTCCCTTAAGGCCGGTGGGGACTTTGCTTCAATTCGGTTAAGGGTCCTGGTGAGAAATCTCCCGCCCTTGCTCGTACCGATTGAAATAAACTACAGTAAACTTTCATACTTCCGGTCGGGCTGTTTACCGAATTGAAGCGGCTTCGAGACATGGTTCTCGTGAAGCCTTATAGTCTGACGTTTCCCTTAAGGCCGGTGGGGACTTTGCTTCAATTCGGTTAAGGGTCCTGGTGAGAAATCTCCCGCCCTTGCTCGTACCGATTGAAATAAACTACCATAAACTTTCATACTTCCGGTCGGGCTGTTTACCGAATTGAAGCGGCTTCGAGACATGGTTCTCGTGAAACCTTATAGTCTTACGTTTCCCTTAAGGCCGGTGGGGACTTTGCTTCAATTCGGTTAAGGGTCCTGGTGAGAAATCTCCCGCCCTTGCTCGTAACGATTCAAAGAAACTATTATAAGCTTTCATACTTCCGGTCGGGCTGATTACCGAATTGAAGCGGCTTCGAGACATGGTTCTCGTGAAACCTTATAGTCTTACGTTTCCCTTAAGGCCGGTGGGGACTTTGCTTCAATTCGGTTAAGGGTCCTAGTGAGAAATCTCCCGCCCTTGCTCGTACCGATTGAAATAAACTACAGTAAACTTTCATACTTCCGGTCGGGCTGTTTACCGAATTGAAGCGGCTTCGAGACATGATTCTCGTGAAACCTTATAGTCTTACGTTTCTCGTAAGACCGGTGCGAACTTTGCTTCAATTCGGTTAAGGGTCCTGGTGAGAAATCTCCCGCCCTTGCTCGTAACGATTCAAAGAAACTATTATAAGCTTTCATACTTCCGGTCGGGCTGATTACCGAATTGAAGCGGCTTCGAGACATGGTTCTCGTGAAGCCTTATAGTCTGACGTTTCCCTTAAGGCCGGTGGGGACTTTGCTTCAATTCGGTTAAGGGTCCTGGTGAGAAATCTCCCGCCCTTGCTCGTACCGATTGAAATAAACTACCATAAACTTTCATACTTCCTGTCGGGCTGTTTACCGAATTGAAGCGGCTTCGAGACATGGTTCTCGTGAAACCTTATAGTCTTACGTTTCCCTTAAGGCCGGTGCGAACTTTGCTTCAATTCGGTTAAGGGTCCTGGTGAGAAATCTCCCGCCCTAGCTCATACCGATTCAAATAAACTACCATAAACTTTCATACTTCCGGTCGGGCTGTTTACCGAATTGAAGCGGCCTCGCGACATGGTTCACGTGAAACCTTATCGTCTTACGTATCCCGTAAGACCGGTGCGAACTTTGCTTCAATTCGGTTAAGGGTCCTGGTGAGAAATCTCCCGCCCTTGCTCGTACCGATTGAAATAAACTACAATAACCTTTCATACTTCCGGTCGGGCTGTTTACCGAATTGAAGCGGCTTCGAGACATGGTTCTCGTGAAGCCTTATAGTCTGACGTTTCCCTTAAGGCCGGTGGGGACTTTGCTTCAATTCGGTTAAGGGTCCTGGTGAGAAATCTCCCGCCCTTGCTCGTACCGATTGAAATAAACTACCATAAACTTTCATACTTCCGGTCGGGCTGTTCACCGAATTGAAGCGGCTTCGAGACATGGTTCTCGTGAAACCTTATAGTCTTACGTTTCCCTTAAGGCCGGTGGGGACTTTGCTTCAATTCGGTTAAGGGTCCTGGTGAGAAATCTCCCGCCCTTGCTCGTACCGATTCAAAGAAACTATCATAAGCTTTCATACTTCCGGTCGAGCTGATTACCGAATTGAAGCGGCTTCGAGACATGGTTCTCGTGAAACCTTATAGTCTTACGTTTCCCTTAAGGCCGGTGGGGACTTTGCTTCAATTCGGTTAAGGGTCCTGGTGAGAAATCTCCCACCCTTGCTCGTACCGATTCAAAGAAACTATCATAAGCTTTCATACTTCCGGTCGGGCTGTTAACCAAATTGAAGCGGCCTCGCGACATGGTTCACGTGAAACCTTATCGTCCTACGTTTCCCTTAAGGCCGGTGGGGACTTTGCTTCAATTCGGTTAAGGGTCCTGGTGAGAAATCTCCCGCCCTTGCTCGTACCGATTGAAATAAACTACAATAACCTTTCATACTTCCGGTCGGGCTGTTTACCGAATTGAAGCGGCTTCGAGACATGGTTCTCGTGAAGCCTTATAGTCTGACGTTTCCCTTAAGGCCGGTGGGGACTTTGCTTCAATTCGGTTAAGGGTCCTGGTGAGAAATCTCCCGCCCTTGCTCGTACCGATTGAAATAAACTACCATAAACTTTCATACTTCCGGTCGGGCTGTTCACCGAATTGAAGCGGCTTCGAGACATGGTTCTCGTGAAACCTTATAGTCTTACGTTTTCCTTAAGGCCGGTGGGGACTTTGCTTCAATTCGGTTAAGGGTCCTGGTGAGAAATCTCCCACCCTTGCTCGTACCGATTCAAAGAAACTATCATAAGCTTTCATACTTCCGGTCGGGCTGTTAACCAAATTGAAGCGGCCTCGCGACATGGTTCACGTGAAACCTTATCGTCCTACGTTTCCCTTAAGGCCGGTGGGGACTTTGATTCAAATCGGTTAAGGGTCCTGGTGAGAAATCTCCCGCCCTTGCTCGTACCGATTGAAATAAACTACAATAACCTTTCATACTTCCGGTCGGGCTGTTTACCGAATTGAAGCGGCTTCGAGAAATGATTCTCGTGAAACCTTATAGTCTTACGTTTCTCGTAAGACCGGTGCGAACTTTGCTTCAATTCGGTTAAGGGTCCTGGTGAGAAATCTCCCGCCCTTGCTCGTACCGATTCAAAGAAACTATCATAAGCTTTCATACTTCCGGTCGGACTGATTACCGAATTGAAGCGGCTTCGAGACATGGTTCTCGTGAAACCTTATAGTCTTACGTTTTCCTTAAGGCCGGTGGGGACTTTGCTTCAATTCGGTTAAGGGTCCTGGTGAGAAATCTCCCACCCTTGCTCGTACCGATTCAAAGAAACTATCATAAGCTTTCATACTTCCGGTCGGGCTGTTAACCAAATTGAAGCGGCCTCGCGACATGGTTCACGTGAAACCTTATCGTCCTACGTTTCCCTTAAGGCCGGTGGGGACTTTGATTCAAATCGGTTAAGGGTCCTGGTGAGAAATCTCCCGCCCTTGCTCGTACCGATTGAAATAAACTACAATAACCTTTCATACTTCCGGTCGGGCTGTTTACCGAATTGAAGCGGCTTCGAGAAATGATTCTCGTGAAACCTTATAGTCTTACGTTTCTCGTAAGACCGGTGCGACCTTTGCTTCAATTCGGTTAAGGGTCCTGGTGAGAAATCTCCCGCCCTTGCTCGTACCGATTGAAATAAACTACAATAAACTTTCATACTTCCGGTCGGGCTGTTTACCGAATTGAAGCGGCCTCGCGTCATGGTTCACGTGAAACCTTATAGTCTTACGTTTCTCGTAAGACCGGTGCGAACTTTGCTTCAATTCGGTTAAGGGTCCTGGTGAGAAATCTCCCGCCCTTGCTCGTAACGATTCAAAGAAACTATTATAAGCTTTCATACTTCCGGTCGGGCTGATTACCGAATTGAAGCGGCTTCGAGACATGGTTCTCGTGAAACCTTATAGTCTTACGTTTCCCTTAAGGCCGGTGGGGACTTTGCTTCAATTCGGTTAAGGGTCCTGGTGAGAAATCTCCCGCCCTTGCTCGTACCGATTGAAATAAACTACAGTAAACTTTCATACTTCCGGTCGGGCTGTTTACCGAATTGAAGCGGCTTCGAGACATGGTTCTCGTGAAGCCTTATAGTCTGACGTTTCCCTTAAGGCCGGTGGGGACTTTGCTTCAATTCGGTTAAGGGTCCTGGTGAGAAATCTCCCGCCCTTGCTCGTACCGATTGAAATAAACTACCATAAACTTTCATACTTCCGGTCGGGCTGTTCACCGAATTGAAGCGGCTTCGAGACATGGTTCTCGTGAAACCTTATAGTCTTACGTTTCCCTTAAGGCCGGTGGGGACTTTGCTTCAATTCGGTTAAGGGTCCTGGTGAGAAATCTCCCGCCCTTGCTCGTACCGATTCAAAGAAACTATCATAAGCTTTCATACTTCCGGTCGAGCTGATTACCGAATTGAAGCGGCTTCGAGACATGGTTCTCGTGAAACCTTATAGTCTTACGTTTCCCTTAAGGCCGGTGGGGACTTTGCTTCAATTCGGTTAAGGGTCCTGGTGAGAAATCTCCCACCCTTGCTCGTACCGATTCAAAGAAACTATCATAAGCTTTCATACTTCCGGTCGGGCTGTTAACCAAATTGAAGCGGCCTCGCGACATGGTTCACGTGAAACCTTATCGTCCTACGTTTCCCTTAAGGCCGGTGGGGACTTTGCTTCAATTCGGTTAAGGGTCCTGGTGAGAAATCTCCCGCCCTTGCTCGTACCGATTGAAATAAACTACAATAACCTTTCATACTTCCGGTCGGGCTGTTTACCGAATTGAAGCGGCTTCGAGAAATGATTCTCGTGAAACCTTATAGTCTTACGTTTCTCGTAAGACCGGTGCGAACTTTGCTTCAATTCGGTTAAGGGTCCTGGTGAGAAATCTCCCGCCCTTGCTCGTACCGATTCAAAGAAACTATCATAAGCTTTCATACTTCCGGTCGAGCTGATTACCGAATTGAAGCGGCTTCGAGACATGGTTCTCGTGAAACCTTATAGTCTTACGTTTTCCTTAAGGCCGGTGGGGACTTTGCTTCAATTCGGTTAAGGGTCCTGGTGAGAAATCTCCCACCCTTGCTCGTACCGATTCAAAGAAACTATCATAAGCTTTCATACTTCCGGTCGGGCTGTTAACCAAATTGAAGCGGCCTCGCGACATGGTTCACGTGAAACCTTATCGTCCTACGTTTCCCTTAAGGCCGGTGGGGACTTTGATTCAAATCGGTTAAGGGTCCTGGTGAGAAATCTCCCGCCCTTGCTCGTACCGATTGAAATAAACTACAATAACCTTTCATACTTCCGGTCGGGCTGTTTACCGAATTGAAGCGGCTTCGAGAAATGATTCTCGTGAAACCTTATAGTCTTACGTTTCTCGTAAGACCGGTGCGAACTTTGCTTCAATTCGGTTAAGGGTCCTGGTGAGAAATCTCCCACCCTTGCTCGTACCGATTCAAAGAAACTATCATAAGCTTTCATACTTCCGGTCGGGCTGTTAACCAAATTGAAGCGGCCTCGCGACATGGTTCACGTGAAACCTTATCGTCCTACGTTTCCCTTAAGGCCGGTGGGGACTTTGATTCAAATCGGTTAAGGGTCCTGGTGAGAAATCTCCCGCCCTTGCTCGTACCGATTGAAATAAACTACAATAACCTTTCATACTTCCGGTCGGGCTGTTTACCGAATTGAAGCGGCTTCGAGAAATGATTCTCGTGAAACCTTATAGTCTTACGTTTCTCGTAAGACCGGTGCGACCTTTGCTTCAATTCGGTTAAGGGTCCTGGTGAGAAATCTCCCGCCCTTGCTCGTACCGATTGAAATAAACTACAATAAACTTTCATACTTCCGGTCGGGCTGTTTACCGAATTGAAGCGGCCTCGCGTCATGGTTCACGTGAAACCTTATAGTCTTACGTTTCTCGTAAGACCGGTGCGAACTTTGCTTCAATTCGGTTAAGGGTCCTGGTGAGAAATCTCCCGCCCTTGCTCGTAACGATTCAAAGAAACTATTATAAGCTTTCATACTTCCGGTCGGGCTGATTACCGAATTGAAGCGGCTTCGAGACATGGTTCTCGTGAAACCTTATAGTCTTACGTTTCCCTTAAGGCCGGTGGGGACTTTGCTTCAATTCGGTTAAGGGTCCTGGTGAGAAATCTCCCGCCCTTGCTCGTACCGATTGAAATAAACTACAGTAAACTTTCATACTTCCGGTCGGGCTGTTTACCGAATTGAAGCGGCTTCGAGACATGGTTCTCGTGAAGCCTTATAGTCTGACGTTTCCCTTAAGGCCGGTGGGGACTTTGCTTCAATTCGGTTAAGGGTCCTGGTGAGAAATCTCCCGCCCTTGCTCGTACCGATTGAAATAAACTACCATAAACTTTCATACTTCCGGTCGGGCTGTTTACCGAATTGAAGCGGCTTCGAGACATGGTTCTCGTGAAACCTTATAGTCTTACGTTTCCCTTAAGGCCGGTGGGGACTTTGCTTCAATTCGGTTAAGGGTCCTGGTGAGAAATCTCCCGCCCTTGCTCGTAACGATTCAAAGAAACTATTATAAGCTTTCATACTTCCGGTCGGGCTGATTACCGAATTGAAGCGGCTTCGAGACATGGTTCTCGTGAAACCTTATAGTCTTACGTTTCCCTTAAGGCCGGTGGGGACTTTGCTTCAATTCGGTTAAGGGTCCTAGTGAGAAATCTCCCGCCCTTGCTCGTACCGATTGAAATAAACTACAGTAAACTTTCATACTTCCGGTCGGGCTGTTTACCGAATTGAAGCGGCTTCGAGACATGATTCTCGTGAAACCTTATAGTCTTACGTTTCTCGTAAGACCGGTGCGAACTTTGCTTCAATTCGGTTAAGGGTCCTGGTGAGAAATCTCCCGCCCTTGCTCGTAACGATTCAAAGAAACTATTATAAGCTTTCATACTTCCGGTCGGGCTGATTACCGAATTGAAGCGGCTTCGAGACATGGTTCTCGTGAAGCCTTATAGTCTGACGTTTCCCTTAAGGCCGGTGGGGACTTTGCTTCAATTCGGTTAAGGGTCCTGGTGAGAAATCTCCCGCCCTTGCTCGTACCGATTGAAATAAACTACCATAAACTTTCATACTTCCTGTCGGGCTGTTTACCGAATTGAAGCGGCTTCGAGACATGGTTCTCGTGAAACCTTATAGTCTTACGTTTCCCTTAAGGCCGGTGCGAACTTTGCTTCAATTCGGTTAAGGGTCCTGGTGAGAAATCTCCCGCCCTAGCTCATACCGATTCAAATAAACTACCATAAACTTTCATACTTCCGGTCGGGCTGTTTACCGAATTGAAGCGGCCTCGCGACATGGTTCACGTGAAACCTTATCGTCTTACGTATCCCGTAAGACCGGTGCGAACTTTGCTTCAATTCGGTTAAGGGTCCTGGTGAGAAATCTCCCGCCCTTGCTCGTACCGATTGAAATAAACTACAATAACCTTTCATACTTCCGGTCGGGCTGTTTACCGAATTGAAGCGGCTTCGAGACATGGTTCTCGTGAAGCCTTATAGTCTGACGTTTCCCTTAAGGCCGGTGGGGACTTTGCTTCAATTCGGTTAAGGGTCCTGGTGAGAAATCTCCCGCCCTTGCTCGTACCGATTGAAATAAACTACCATAAACTTTCATACTTCCGGTCGGGCTGTTCACCGAATTGAAGCGGCTTCGAGACATGGTTCTCGTGAAACCTTATAGTCTTACGTTTCCCTTAAGGCCGGTGGGGACTTTGCTTCAATTCGGTTAAGGGTCCTGGTGAGAAATCTCCCGCCCTTGCTCGTACCGATTCAAAGAAACTATCATAAGCTTTCATACTTCCGGTCGAGCTGATTACCGAATTGAAGCGGCTTCGAGACATGGTTCTCGTGAAACCTTATAGTCTTACGTTTCCCTTAAGGCCGGTGGGGACTTTGCTTCAATTCGGTTAAGGGTCCTGGTGAGAAATCTCCCACCCTTGCTCGTACCGATTCAAAGAAACTATCATAAGCTTTCATACTTCCGGTCGGGCTGTTAACCAAATTGAAGCGGCCTCGCGACATGGTTCACGTGAAACCTTATCGTCCTACGTTTCCCTTAAGGCCGGTGGGGACTTTGCTTCAATTCGGTTAAGGGTCCTGGTGAGAAATCTCCCGCCCTTGCTCGTACCGATTGAAATAAACTACAATAACCTTTCATACTTCCGGTCGGGCTGTTTACCGAATTGAAGCGGCTTCGAGACATGGTTCTCGTGAAGCCTTATAGTCTGACGTTTCTCTTAAGGCCGGTGGGGACTTTGCTTCAATTCGGTTAAGGGTCCTGGTGAGAAATCTCCCGCCCTTGCTCGTACCGATTGAAATAAACTACCATAAACTTTCATACTTCCGGTCGGGCTGTTCACCGAATTGAAGCGGCTTCGAGACATGGTTCTCGTGAAACCTTATAGTCTTACGTTTTCCTTAAGGCCGGTGGGGACTTTGCTTCAATTCGGTTAAGGGTCCTGGTGAGAAATCTCCCACCCTTGCTCGTACCGATTCAAAGAAACTATCATAAGCTTTCATACTTCCGGTCGGGCTGTTAACCAAATTGAAGCGGCCTCGCGACATGGTTCACGTGAAACCTTATCGTCCTACGTTTCCCTTAAGGCCGGTGGGGACTTTGATTCAAATCGGTTAAGGGTCCTGGTGAGAAATCTCCCGCCCTTGCTCGTACCGATTGAAATAAACTACAATAACCTTTCATACTTCCGGTCGGGCTGTTTACCGAATTGAAGCGGCTTCGAGAAATGATTCTCGTGAAACCTTATAGTCTTACGTTTCTCGTAAGACCGGTGCGAACTTTGCTTCAATTCGGTTAAGGGTCCTGGTGAGAAATCTCCCGCCCTTGCTCGTACCGATTCAAAGAAACTATCATAAGCTTTCATACTTCCGGTCGGACTGATTACCGAATTGAAGCGGCTTCGAGACATGGTTCTCGTGAAACCTTATAGTCTTACGTTTTCCTTAAGGCCGGTGGGGACTTTGCTTCAATTCGGTTAAGGGTCCTGGTGAGAAATCTCCCACCCTTGCTCGTACCGATTCAAAGAAACTATCATAAGCTTTCATACTTCCGGTCGGGCTGTTAATTAAATTGAAGCGGCCTCGCGACATGGTTCACGTGAAACCTTATCGTCCTACGTTTCCCTTAAGGCCGGTGGGGACTTTGATTCAAATCGGTTAAGGGTCCTGGTGAGAAATCTCCCGCCCTTGCTCGTACCGATTGAAATAAACTACAATAACCTTTCATACTTCCGGTCGGGCTGTTTACCGAATTGAAGCGGCTTCGAGAAATGATTCTCGTGAAACCTTATAGTCTTACGTTTCTCGTAAGACCGGTGCGACCTTTGCTTCAATTCGGTTAAGGGTCCTGGTGAGAAATCTCCCGCCCTTGCTCGTACCGATTGAAATAAACTACAATAAACTTTCATACTTCCGGTCGGGCTGTTTACCGAATTGAAGCGGCCTCGCGTCATGGTTCACGTGAAACCTTATAGTCTTACGTTTCTCGTAAGACCGGTGCGAACTTTGCTTCAATTCGGTTAAGGGTCCTGGTGAGAAATCTCCCGCCCTTGCTCGTAACGATTCAAAGAAACTATTATAAGCTTTCATACTTCCGGTCGGGCTGATTACCGAATTGAAGCGGCTTCGAGACATGGTTCTCGTGAAACCTTATAGTCTTACGTTTCCCTTAAGGCCGGTGGGGACTTTGCTTCAATTCGGTTAAGGGTCCTGGTGAGAAATCTCCCGCCCTTGCTCGTACCGATTGAAATAAACTACAGTAAACTTTCATACTTCCGGTCGGGCTGTTTACCGAATTGAAGCGGCTTCGAGACATGGTTCTCGTGAAGCCTTATAGTCTGACGTTTCCCTTAAGGCCGGTGGGGACTTTGCTTCAATTCGGTTAAGGGTCCTGGTGAGAAATCTCCCGCCCTTGCTCGTACCGATTGAAATAAACTACCATAAACTTTCATACTTCCGGTCGGGCTGTTTACCGAATTGAAGCGGCTTCGAGACATGGTTCTCGTGAAACCTTATAGTCTTACGTTTCCCTTAAGGCCGGTGGGGACTTTGCTTCAATTCGGTTAAGGGTCCTGGTGAGAAATCTCCCGCCCTTGCTCGTAACGATTCAAAGAAACTATTATAAGCTTTCATACTTCCGGTCGGGCTGATTACCGAATTGAAGCGGCTTCGAGACATGGTTCTCGTGAAACCTTATAGTCTTACGTTTCCCTTAAGGCCGGTGGGGACTTTGCTTCAATTCGGTTAAGGGTCCTAGTGAGAAATCTCCCGCCCTTGCTCGTACCGATTGAAATAAACTACAGTAAACTTTCATACTTCCGGTCGGGCTGTTTACCGAATTGAAGCGGCTTCGAGACATGATTCTCGTGAAACCTTATAGTCTTACGTTTCTCGTAAGACCGGTGCGAACTTTGCTTCAATTCGGTTAAGGGTCCTGGTGAGAATCTCCCGCCCTTGCTCGTAACGATTCAAAGAAACTATCATAAGCTTTCATACTTCCGGTCGGGCTGATTACCGAATTGAAGCCGCTTCGAGACATGGTTCTCGTGAAACCTTATAGTCTTACGTTTCCCTTAAGGCCGGTGGGGACTTTGCTTCAATTCGGTTAAGGGTCCTGGTGAGAAATCTCCCGCCCTTGCTCGTACCGATTGAAATAAACTACAATAAACTTTCATACTTCCGGTCGGGCTGTTTACCGAATTGAAGCGGCCTCGCGTCATGGTTCACGTGAAACCGTATAGTCTTACGTTTCTCGTAAGACCGGTGCGAACTTTGCTTCAATTCGGTTAAGGGTCCTGGTGAGAAATCTCCCGCCCTTGCTCGTAACGATTCAAAGAAACTATTATAAGCTTTCATACTTCCGGTCGGGCTGATTACCGAATTGAAGCGGCTTCGAGACATGGTTCTCGTGAAACCTTATAGTCTTACGTTTCCCTTAAGGCCGGTGGGGACTTTGCTTCAATTCGGTTAAGGGTCCTGGTGAGAAATCTCCCGCCCTTGCTCGTACCGATTGAAATAAACTACAGTAAACTTTCATGCTTCCGGTCGGGCTGTTTACCGAATTGAAGCGGCTTCGAGACATGGTTCTCGTGAAGCCTTATAGTCTGACGTTTCCCTTAAGGCCGGTGGGGACTTTGCTTCAATTCGGTTAAGGGTCCTGGTGAGAAATCTCCCGCCCTTGCTCGTACCGATTGAAATAAACTACCATAAACTTTCATACTTCCGGTCGGGCTGTTTACCGAATTGAAGCGGCTTCGAGACATGGTTCTCGTGAAACCTTATAGTCTTACGTTTCCCTTAAGGCCGGTGGGGACTTTGCTTCAATTCGGTTAAGGGTCCTGGTGAGAAATCTCCCGCCCTTGCTCGTAACGATTCAAAGAAACTATTATAAGCTTTCATACTTCCGGTCGGGCTGATTACCGAATTGAAGCGGCTTCGAGACATGGTTCTCGTGGAACCTTATAGTCTTACGTTTCCCTTAAGGCCGGTGGGGACTTTGCTTCAATTCGGTTAAGGGTCCTGGTGAGAAATCTCCCGCCCTTGCTCGTACCGATTGAAATAAACTACAGTAAACTTTCATACTTCCGGTCGGGCTGTTTACCGAATTGAAGCGGCTTCGAGACATGGTTCTCGTGAAGCCTTATAGTCTGACGTTTCCCTTAAGGCCGGTGGGGACTTTGCTTCAATTCGGTTAAGGGTCCTGGTGAGAAATCTCCCGCCCTTGCTCGTACCGATTGAAATAAACTACCATAAACTTTCATACTTCCGGTCGGGCTGTTTACCGAATTGAAGCGGCTTCGAGACATGGTTCTCGTGAAACCTTATAGTCTTACGTTTCCCTTAAGGCCGGTGGGGACTTTGCTTCAATTCGGTTAAGGGTCCTGGTGAGAAATCTCCGGCCCTTGCTCGTAACGATTCAAAGAAACTATTATAAGCTTTCATACTTCCGGTCGGGCTGATTACCGAATTGAAGCGGCTTCGAGACATGGTTCTCGTGAAACCTTATAGTCTTACGTTTCCCTTAAGGCCGGTGGGGACTTTGCTTCAATTCGGTTAAGGGTCCTGGTGAGAAATCTCCCGCCCTTGCTCGTACCGATTGAAATAAACTACAGTAAACTTTCATACTTCCGGTCGGGCTGTTTACCGAATTGAAGCGGCTTCGAGACATGATTCTCGTGAAACCTTATAGTCTTACGTTTCTCGTAAGACCGGTGCGAACTTTGCTTCAATTCGGTTAAGGGTCCTGGTGAGAAATCTCCCGCCCTTGCTCGTAACGATTCAAAGAAACTATCATAAGCTTTCATACTTCCGGTCGGGCTGATTACCGAATTGAAGCCGCTTCGAGACATGGTTCTCGTGAAACCTTATAGTCTTACGTTTCCCTTAAGGCCGGTGGGGACTTTGCTTCAATTCGGTTAAGGGTCCTGGTGAGAAATCTCCCGCCCTTGCTCGTACCGATTGAAATAAACTACAATAAACTTTCATACTTCCGGTCGGGCTGTTTACCGAATTGAAGCGGCTTCGAGACATGGTTCTCGTGAAACCTTATAGTCTTACGTTTCCCTTAAGGCCGGTGGGGACTTTGCTTCAATTCGGTTAAGGGTCCTGGTGAGAAATCTCCCGCCCTTGCTCGTACCGATTGAAATAAACTACCATAAACTTTCATACTTCCGGTCGGGCTGTTTACCGAATTGAAGCGGCTTCGAGACATGGTTCTCGTGAAACCTTATAGTCTTACGTTTCCCTTAAGGCCGGTGGGGACTTTGCTTCAATTCGGTTAAGGGTCCTGGTGAGAAATCTCCCGCCCTTGCTCGTAACGATTCAAAGAAACTATTATAAGCTTTCATACTTCCGGTCGGGCTGATTACCGAATTGAAGCGGCTTCGAGACATGGTTCTCGTGGAACCTTATAGTCTTACGTTTCCCTTAAGGCCGGTGGGGACTTTGCTTCAATTCGGTTAAGGGTCCTGGTGAGAAATTTCCCGCCCTTGCTCGTACCGATTGAAATAAACTACAGTAAACTTTCATACTTCCGGTCGGGCTGTTTACCGAATTGAAGCGGCTTCGAGACATGATTCTCGTGAAACCTTATAGTCTTACGTTTCTCGTAAGACCGGTGCGAACTTTGCTTCAATTCGGTTAAGGGTCCTGGTGAGAAATCTCCCGCCCTTGCTCGTAACGATTCAAAGAAACTATCATAAGCTTTCATACTTCCGGTCGGGCTGATTACCGAATTGAAGCCGCTTCGAGACATGGTTCTCGTGAAACCTTATAGTCTTACGTTTCCCTTAAGGCCGGTGGGGACTTTGCTTCAATTCGGTTAAGGGTCCTGGTGAGAAATCTCCCGCCCTTGCTCGTACCGATTGAAATAAACTACAGTAAACTTTCATACTTCCGGTCGGGCTGTTTACCGAATTGAAGCGGCTTCGAGACATGGTTCTCGTGAAACCTTATAGTCTTACGTTTCCCTTAAGGCCGGTGGGGACTTTGCTTCAATTCGGTTAAGGGTCCTGGTGAGAAATCTCCCGCCCTTGCTCGTAACGATTCAAAGAAACTATTATAAGCTTTCATACTTCCGGTCGGGCTGATTACCGAATTGAAGCGGCTTCGAGACATGGTTCTCGTGAAACCTTATAGTCTTACGTTTCCCTTAAGGCCGGTGGGGACTTTGCTTCAATTCGGTTAAGGGTCCTGGTGAGAAATCTCCCGCCCTTGCTCGTACCGATTGAAATAAACTACAGTAAACTTTCATACTTCCGGTCGGGCTGTTTACCGAATTGAAGCGGCTTCGAGACATGGTTCTCGTGAAGCCTTATAGTCTGACGTTTCCCTTAAGGCCGGTGGGGACTTTGCTTCAATTCGGTTAAGGGTCCTGGTGAGAAATCTCCCGCCCTTGCTCGTACCGATTGAAATAAACTACCATAAACTTTCATACTTCCGGTCGGGCTGTTTACCGAATTGAAGCGGCTTCGAGACATGGTTCTCGTGAAACCTTATAGTCTTACGTTTCCCTTAAGGCCGGTGCGAACTTTGCTTCAATTCGGTTAAGGGTCCTGGTGAGAAATCTCCCGCCCTTGCTCATACCGATTCAAATAAACTACAATAACCTTTCATACTTCCGGTCGGGCTGTTTACCGAATTGAAGCGGCTTCGAGACATGATTCTCGTGAAACCTTATAGTCTTACGTTTCTCGTAAGACCGGTGCGAACTTTGCTTCAATTCGGTTAAGGGTCCTGGTGAGAAATCTCCCGCCCTTGCTCGTAACGATTCAAAGAAACTATTATAAGCTTTCATACTTCCGGTCGGGCTGATTACCGAATTGAAGCGGCTTCGAGACATGGTTCTCGTGAAACCTTATAGTCTTACGTTTCCCTTAAGGCCGGTGGGGACTTTGCTTCAATTCGGTTAAGGGTCCTGGTGAGAAATCTCCCGCCCTTGCTCGTACCGATTGAAATAAACTACCATAAACTTTCATACTTCCGGTCGGGCTGTTTACCGAATTGAAGCGGCCTCGCGACATGGTTCACGTGAAACCTTATCGTCTTACGTATCCCGTAAGACCGGTGCGAACTTTGCTTCAATTCGGTTAAGGGTCCTGGTGAGAAATCTCCCGCCCTTGCTCGTACCGATTGAAATAAACTACAGTAAACTTTCATACTTCCGGTCGGGCTGTTTACCGAATTGAAGCGGCTTCGAAACATGATTCTCGTGAAACCTTATAGTCTTACGTTTCTCGTAAGACCGGTGCGAACTTTGCTTCAATTCGGTTAAGGGTCCTGGTGAGAAATCTCCCGCCCTTGCTCGTAACGATTCAAAGAAACTATCATAAGCTTTCATACTTCCGGTCGGGCTGATTACCGAATTGAAGCCGCTTCGAGACATGGTTCTCGTGAAACCTTATAGTCTTACGTTTCCCTTAAGGCCGGTGGGGACTTTGCTTCAATTCGGTTAAGGGTCCTGGTGAGAAATCTCCCGCCCTTGCTCGTACCGATTGAAATAAACTACAGTAAACTTTCATACTTCCGGTCGGGCTGTTTACCGAATTGAAGCGGCTTCGAGACATGGTTCTCGTGAAACCTTATAGTCTTACGTTTCCCTTATGGCCGGTGGGGACTTTGCTTCAATTCGGTTAAGGGTCCTGGTGAGAAATCTCCCGCCCTTGCTCGTACCGATTCAAAGAAACTATCATAAGCTTTCATACTTCCGGTCGAGCTGATTACCGAATTGAAGCGGCTTCGAGACATGGTTCTCGTGAAACCTTATAGTCTTACGTTTCCCTTAAGGCCGGTGGGGACTTTGCTTCAATTCGGTTAAGGGTCTTGGTGAGAAATCTCCCGCCCTTGCTCGTACCGATTCAAAGAAACTATCATAATCTTTCATACTTCCGGTCGGGCTGTTAACCAAATTGAAGCGGCCTCGCGACATGGTTCACGTGAAACCTTATCGTCCTACGTTTCCCTTAAGGCCGGTGGGGACTTTGCTTCAATTCGGTTAAGGGTCCTGGTGAGAAATTTCCCGCCCTTGCTCGTACCGATTCAAAGAAACTATCATAAGCTTTCATACTTCCGGTCGAGCTGATTACCGAATTGAAGCGGCTTCGAGACATCGTTCTCGTGAAGCCTTATAGTCTGACGTTTCCCTTAAGGCCGGTGGGGACTTTGCTTCAATTTGGTTAAGGGTCCTGGTGAGAAATCTCCCGCCCTTGCTCGTACCGATTGAAATAAACTACCATAAACTTTCATACTTCCGGTCGGGCTGTTTACCGAATTGAAGCGGCTTCGAGACATGGTTCTCGTGAAACCTTATAGTCTTACGTTTCCCTTAAGGCCGGTGCGAACTTTGCTTCAATTCGGTTAAGGGTCCTGGTGAGAAATCTCCCGCCCTTGCTCATACCGATTCAAATAAACTACCATAAACTTTCATACTTCCGGTCGAGCTGTTTACCGAATTGAAGCGGCCTCGCGACATGGTTCACGTGAAACCTTATCGTCTTACGTATCCCGTAAGACCGGTGCGAACTTTGCTTCAATTCGGTTAAGGGTCCTGGTGAAAAATCTCCCGCCCTTGCTCGTACCGATTCAAAGAAACTATCATAAGCTTTCATACTTCCGGTCGAGCTGATTACCGAATTGAAGCGGCTTCGAGACATGGTTCTGGTGAAACCTTATAGTCTTACGTTTCCCTTAAGGCCGGTGGGGACTTTGCTTCAATTCGGTTAAGGGTCCTGGTGAGAAATCTCCCGCCCTTGCTCGTACCGATTCAAAGAAACTATCATAAGCTTTCATACTTCCGGTCGGGCTGTTAACCAAATTGAAGCGGCCTCGCGACATGGTTCACGTGAAACCTTATCGTCCTACGTTTCCCTTAAGGCCGGTGGGGACTTTTCTTCAATTCGGTTAAGGGTCCTGGTGAGAAATCTCCCGCCCTTGCTCGTACCGATTGAAATAAACTACAATAACCTTTCATACTTCCGGTCGGGCTGATTACCGAATTGAAGCGGCTTCGAGACATGGTTCTCGTGAAACCTTATAGTCTTACGTTTCCCTTAAGGCCGGTGGGGACTTTGCTTCAATTCGGTTAAGGGTCCTGGTGAGAAATCTCCCGCCCTTGCTCGTACCGATTGAAATAAACTACAGTAAACTTTCATACTTCCGGTCGGGCTGTTTACCGAATTGAAGCGGCTTCGAGACATGGTTCTCGTGAAGCCTTATAGTCTGACGTTTCCCTTAAGGCCGGTGGGGACTTTGCTTCAATTCGGTTAAGGGTCCTGGTGAGAAATCTCCCGCCCTTGCTCGTACCGATTGAAATAAACTACCATAAACTTTCATACTTCCGGTCGGGCTGTTTACCGAATTGAAGCGGCTTCGAGACATGGTTCTCGTGAAACCTTATAGTCTTACGTTTCCCTTAAGGCCGGTGCGAACTTTGCTTCAATTCGGTTAAGGGTCCTGGTGAGAAATCTCCCGCCCTTGCTCATACCGATTCAAATAAACTACCATAAACTTTCATACTTCCGGTCGGGCTGTTTACCGAATTGAAGCGGCCTCGCGACATGGTTCACGTGAAACCTTATCGTCTTACGTATCCCGTAAGACCGGTGCGAACTTTGCTTCAATTCGGTTAAGGGTCCTGGTGAGAAATCCCCCGCCCTTGCTCGTACCGATTGAAATAAACTACAATAACCTTTCATACTTCCGGTCGGGCTGTTTACCGAACTGAAGCGGCTTCGAGACATGATTCTCGTGAAACCTTATAGTCTTACGTTTCTCGTAAGACCGGTGCGAACTTTGCTTCAATTCGGTTAAGGGTCCTGGTGAGAAATCTCCCGCCCTTGCTCGTAACGATTCAAAGAAACTATCATAAGCTTTCATACTTCCGGTCGGGCTGATTACCGAATTGAAGCGGCTTCGAGACATGGTTCTCGTGAAACCTTATAGTCTTACGTTTCCCTTAAGGCCGGTGGGGACTTTGCTTCAATTCGGTTAAGGGTCCTGGTGAGAAATCTCCCGCCCTTGCTCGTACCGATTGAAATAAACTACAGTAAACTTTCATACTTCCGGTCGGGCTGTTTACCGAATTGAAGCGGCTTCGAGACATGATTCTCGTGAAACCTTATAGTCTTACGTTTCTCGTAAGACCGGTGCGAACTTTGCTTCAATTCGGTTAAGGGTCCTGGTGAGAAATCTCCCGCCCTTGCTCGTAACGATTCAAAGAAACTATCATAAGCTTTCATACTTCCGGTCGGGCTGATTACCGAATTGAAGCCGCTTCGAGACATGGTTCTCGTGAAACCTTATAGTCTTACGTTTCCCTTAAGGCCGGTGGGGACTTTGCTTCAATTCGGTTAAGCGTCCTGGTGAGAAATCTCCCGCCCTTGCTCGTACCGATTGAAATAAACTACAGTAAACTTTCATACTTCCGGTCGGGCTGTTTACCGAATTGAAGCGGCTTCGAGACATGGTTCTCGTGAAACCTTATAGTCTTACGTTTCCCTTATGGCCGGTGGGGACTTTGCTTCAATTCGGTTAAGGGTCCTGGTGAGAAATCTCCCGCCCTTGCTCGTACCGATTGAAATAAACTACCATAAACTTTCATACTTCCGGTCGGGCTGTTTACCGAATTGAAGCGGCTTCGAGACATGGTTCTCGTGAAACCTTATAGTGTTACGTTTCCCTTAAGGCCGGTGCGAACTTTGCTTCAATTCGGTTAAGGGTCCTGGTGAGAAATCTCCCGCCCTTGCTCATACCGATTCAAATAAACTACCATAAACTTTCATACTTCCGGTCGGGCTGTTTACCGAATTGAAGCGGCCTCGCGACATGGTTCACGTGAAACCTTATCGTCTTACGTATCCCGTAAGACCGGTGCGAACTTTGCTTCAATTCGGTTAAGGGTCCTGGTGAGAAATCCCCCGCCCTTGCTCGTACCGATTGAAATAAACTACAATAACCTTTCATACTTCCGGTCGGGCTGTTAACCAAATTGAAGCGGCCTCGCGACATGGTTCACGTGAAACCTTATCGTCCTACGTTTCCCTTAAGGCCGGTGGGGACTTTGCTTCAATTCGGTTAAGGGTCCTGGTGAGAAATCTCCCGCCCTTGCTCGTACCGATTCAAAGAAACTATCATAAGCTTTCATACTTCCGGTCGAGCTGATTACCGAATTGAAGCGGCTTCGAGACATCGTTCTCGTGAAGCCTTATAGTCTGACGTTTCCCTTAAGGCCGGTGGGGACTTTGCTTCAATTTGGTTAAGGGTCCTGGTGAGAAATCTCCCGCCCTTGCTCGTACCGATTGAAATAAACTACCATAAACTTTCATACTTCCGGTCGGGCTGTTTACCGAATTGAAGCGGCTTCGAGACATGGTTCTCGTGAAACCTTATAGTCTTACGTTTCCCTTAAGGCCGGTGCGAACTTTGCTTCAATTCGGTTAAGGGTCCTGGTGAGAAATCTCCCGCCCTTGCTCATACCGATTCAAATAAACTACCATAAACTTTCATACTTCCGGTCGGGCTGTTTACCGAATTGAAGCGGCCTCGCGACATGGTTCACGTGAAACCTTATCGTCTTACGTATCCCGTAAGACCGGTGCGAACTTTGCTTCAATTCGGTTAAGGGTCCTGGTGAGAAATCTCCCGCCCTTGCTCGTACCGATTCAAAGAAACTATCATAAGCTTTCATACTTCCGGTCGAGCTGATTACCGAATTGAAGCGGCTTCGAGACATGGTTCTCGTGAAACCTTATAGTCTTACGTTTCCCTTAAGGCCGGTGGGGACTTTGCTTCAATTCGGTTAAGGGTCCTGGTGAGAAATCTCCCGCCCTTGCTCGTACCGATTGAAATAAACTACAATAACCTTTCATACTTCCGGTCGGGCTGTTTACCGAATTGAAGCGGCTTCGAGAAATGATTCTCGTGAAACCTTATAGTCTTACGTTTCTCGTAAGACCGGTGCGACCTTTGCTTCAATTCGGTTAAGGGTCCTGGTGAGAAATCTCCCGCCCTTGCTCGTACCGATTGAAATAAACTACAATAAACTTTCATACTTCCGGTCGGGCTGTTTACCGAATTGAAGCGGCCTCGCGTCATGGTTCACGTGAAACCTTATAGTCTTACGTTTCTCGTAAGACCGGTGCGAACTTTGCTTCAATTCGGTTAAGGGTCCTGGTGAGAAATCTCCCGCCCTTGCTCGTAACGATTCAAAGAAACTATTATAAGCTTTCATACTTCCGGTCGGGCTGATTACCGAATTGAAGCGGCTTCGAGACATGGTTCTCGTGGAACCTTATAGTCTTACGTTTCCCTTAAGGCCGGTGGGGACTTTGCTTCAATTCGGTTAAGGGTCCTGGTGAGAAATCTCCCGCCCTTGCTCGTACCGATTGAAATAAACTACAGTAAACTTTCATACTTCCGGTCGGGCTGTTTACCGAATTGAAGCGGCTTCGAGACATGGTTCTCGTGAAGCCTTATAGTCTGACGTTTCCCTTAAGGCCGGTGGGGACTTTGCTTCAATTCGGTTAAGGGTCCTGGTGAGAAATCTCCCGCCCTTGCTCGTACCGATTGAAATAAACTACCATAAACTTTCATACTTCCGGTCGGGCTGTTTACCGAATTGAAGCGGCTTCGAGACATGGTTCTCGTGAAACCTTATAGTCTTACGTTTCCCTTAAGGCCGGTGGGGACTTTGCTTCAATTCGGTTAAGGGTCCTGGTGAGAAATCTCCGGCCCTTGCTCGTAACGATTCAAAGAAACTATTATAAGCTTTCATACTTCCGGTCGGGCTGATTACCGAATTGAAGCGGCTTCGAGACATGGTTCTCGTGAAACCTTATAGTCTTACGTTTCCCTTAAGGCCGGTGGGGACTTTGCTTCAATTCGGTTAAGGGTCCTGGTGAGAAATCTCCCGCCCTTGCTCGTACCGATTGAAATAAACTACAGTAAACTTTCATACTTCCGGTCGGGCTGTTTACCGAATTGAAGCGGCTTCGAGACATGATTCTCGTGAAACCTTATAGTCTTACGTTTCTCGTAAGACCGGTGCGAACTTTGCTTCAATTCGGTTAAGGGTCCTGGTGAGAAATCTCCCGCCCTTGCTCGTAACGATTCAAAGAAACTATCATAAGCTTTCATACTTCCGGTCGGGCTGATTACCGAATTGAAGCCGCTTCGAGACATGGTTCTCGTGAAACCTTATAGTCTTACGTTTCCCTTAAGGCCGGTGGGGACTTTGCTTCAATTCGGTTAAGGGTCCTGGTGAGAAATCTCCCGCCCTTGCTCGTACCGATTGAAATAAACTACAATAAACTTTCATACTTCCGGTCGGGCTGTTTACCGAATTGAAGCGGCTTCGAGACATGGTTCTCGTGAAACCTTATAGTCTTACGTTTCCCTTAAGGCCGGTGGGGACTTTGCTTCAATTCGGTTAAGGGTCCTGGTGAGAAATCTCCCGCCCTTGCTCGTACCGATTGAAATAAACTACCATAAACTTTCATACTTCCAGTCGGGCTGTTTACCGAATTGAAGCGGCTTCGAGACATGGTTCTCGTGAAACCTTATAGTCTTACGTTTCCCTTAAGGCCGGTGGGGACTTTGCTTCAATTCGGTTAAGGGTCCTGGTGAGAAATCTCCCGCCCTTGCTCGTAACGATTCAAAGAAACTATCATAAGCTTTCATACTTCCGGTCGGGCTGATTACCGAATTGAAGCCGCTTCGAGACATGGTTCTCGTGAAACCTTATAGTCTTACGTTTCCCTTAAGGCCGGTGGGGACTTTGCTTCAATTCGGTTAAGGGTCCTGGTGAGAAATCTCCCGCCCTTGCTCGTACCGATTGAAATAAACTACAATAAACTTTCATACTTCCGGTCGGGCTGTTTACCGAATTGAAGCGGCTTCGAGACATGGTTCTCGTGAAACCTTATAGTCTTACGTTTCCCTTAAGGCCGGTGGGGACTTTGCTTCAATTCGGTTAAGGGTCCTGGTGAGAAATCTCCCGCCCTTGCTCGTACCGATTGAAATAAACTACCATAAACTTTCATACTTCCGGTCGGGCTGTTTACCGAATTGAAGCGGCTTCGAGACATGGTTCTCGTGAAACCTTATAGTCTTACGTTTCCCTTAAGGCCGGTGGGGACTTTGCTTCAATTCGGTTAAGGGTCCTGGTGAGAAATTTCCCGCCCTTGCTCGTACCGATTGAAATAAACTACAGTAAACTTTCATACTTCCGGTCGGGCTGTTTACCGAATTGAAGCGGCTTCGAGACATGATTCTCGTGAAACCTTATAGTCTTACGTTTCTCGTAAGACCGGTGCGAACTTTGCTTCAATTCGGTTAAGGGTCCTGGTGAGAAATCTCCCGCCCTTGCTCGTAACGATTCAAAGAAACTATCATAAGCTTTCATACTTCCGGTCGGGCTGATTACCGAATTGAAGCCGCTTCGAGACATGGTTCTCGTGAAACCTTATAGTCTTACGTTTCCCTTAAGGCCGGTGGGGACTTTGCTTCAATTCGGTTAAGGGTCCTGGTGAGAAATCTCCCGCCCTTGCTCGTACCGATTGAAATAAACTACAGTAAACTTTCATACTTCCGGTCGGGCTGTTTACCGAATTGAAGCGGCTTCGAGACATGGTTCTCGTGAAACCTTATAGTCTTACGTTTCCCTTAAGGCCGGTGGGGACTTTGCTTCAATTCGGTTAAGGGTCCTGGTGAGAAATCTCCCGCCCTTGCTCGTAACGATTCAAAGAAACTATTATAAGCTTTCATACTTCCGGTCGGGCTGATTACCGAATTGAAGCGGCTTCGAGACATGGTTCTCGTGAAACCTTATAGTCTTACGTTTCCCTTAAGGCCGGTGGGGACTTTGCTTCAATTCGGTTAAGGGTCCTGGTGAGAAATCTCCCGCCCTTGCTCGTACCGATTGAAATAAACTACAGTAAACTTTCATACTTCCGGTCGGGCTGTTTACCGAATTGAAGCGGCTTCGAGACATGGTTCTCGTGAAGCCTTATAGTCTGACGTTTCCCTTAAGGCCGGTGGGGACTTTGCTTCAATTCGGTTAAGGGTCCTGGTGAGAAATCTCCCGCCCTTGCTCGTACCGATTGAAATAAACTACCATAAACTTTCATACTTCCGGTCGGGCTGTTTACCGAATTGAAGCGGCTTCGAGACATGGTTCTCGTGAAACCTTATAGTCTTACGTTTCCCTTAAGGCCGGTGCGAACTTTGCTTCAATTCGGTTAAGGGTCCTGGTGAGAAATCTCCCGCCCTTGCTCATACCGATTCAAATAAACTACAATAACCTTTCATACTTCCGGTCGGGCTGTTTACCGAATTGAAGCGGCTTCGAGACATGATTCTCGTGAAACCTTATAGTCTTACGTTTCTCGTAAGACCGGTGCGAACTTTGCTTCAATTCGGTTAAGGGTCCTGGTGAGAAATCTCCCGCCCTTGCTCGTAACGATTCAAAGAAACTATTATAAGCTTTCATACTTCCGGTCGGGCTGATTACCGAATTGAAGCGGCTTCGAGACATGGTTCTCGTGAAACCTTATAGTCTTACGTTTCCCTTAAGGCCGGTGGGGACTTTGCTTCAATTCGGTTAAGGGTCCTGGTGAGAAATCTCCCGCCCTTGCTCGTACCGATTGAAATAAACTACCATAAACTTTCATACTTCCGGTCGGGCTGTTTACCGAATTGAAGCGGCCTCGCGACATGGTTCACGTGAAACCTTATCGTCTTACGTATCCCGTAAGACCGGTGCGAACTTTGCTTCAATTCGGTTAAGGGTCCTGGTGAGAAATCTCCCGCCCTTGCTCGTACCGATTGAAATAAACTACAGTAAACTTTCATACTTCCGGTCGGGCTGTTTACCGAATTGAAGCGGCTTCGAAACATGATTCTCGTGAAACCTTATAGTCTTACGTTTCTCGTAAGACCGGTGCGAACTTTGCTTCAATTCGGTTAAGGGTCCTGGTGAGAAATCTCCCGCCCTTGCTCGTAACGATTCAAAGAAACTATCATAAGCTTTCATACTTCCGGTCGGGCTGATTACCGAATTGAAGCCGCTTCGAGACATGGTTCTCGTGAAACCTTATAGTCTTACGTTTCCCTTAAGGCCGGTGGGGACTTTGCTTCAATTCGGTTAAGGGTCCTGGTGAGAAATCTCCCGCCCTTGCTCGTACCGATTGAAATAAACTACAGTAAACTTTCATACTTCCGGTCGGGCTGTTTACCGAATTGAAGCGGCTTCGAGACGTGGTTCTCGTGAAACCTTATAGTCTTACGTTTCCCTTATGGCCGGTGGGGACTTTGCTTCAATTCGGTTAAGGGTCCTGGTGAGAAATCTCCCGCCCTTGCTCGTACCGATTCAAAGAAACTATCATAAGCTTTCATACTTCCGGTCGAGCTGATTACCGAATTGAAGCGGCTTCGAGACATGGTTCTCGTGAAACCTTATAGTCTTACGTTTCCCTTAAGGCCGGTGGGGACTTTGCTTCAATTCGGTTAAGGGTCTTGGTGAGAAATCTCCCGCCCTTGCTCGTACCGATTCAAAGAAACTATCATAATCTTTCATACTTCCGGTCGGGCTGTTAACCAAATTGAAGCGGCCTCGCGACATGGTTCACGTGAAACCTTATCGTCCTACGTTTCCCTTAAGGCCGGTGGGGACTTTGCTTCAATTCGGTTAAGGGTCCTGGTGAGAAATTTCCCGCCCTTGCTCGTACCGATTCAAAGAAACTATCATAAGCTTTCATACTTCCGGTCGAGCTGATTACCGAATTGAAGCGGCTTCGAGACATCGTTCTCGTGAAGCCTTATAGTCTGACGTTTCCCTTAAGGCCGGTGGGGACTTTGCTTCAATTTGGTTAAGGGTCCTGGTGAGAAATCTCCCGCCCTTGCTCGTACCGATTGAAATAAACTACCATAAACTTTCATACTTCCGGTCGGGCTGTTTACCGAATTGAAGCGGCTTCGAGACATGGTTCTCGTGAAACCTTATAGTCTTACGTTTCCCTTAAGGCCGGTGCGAACTTTGCTTCAATTCGGTTAAGGGTCCTGGTGAGAAATCTCCCGCCCTTGCTCATACCGATTCAAATAAACTACCATAAACTTTCATACTTCCGGTCGAGCTGTTTACCGAATTGAAGCGGCCTCGCGACATGGTTCACGTGAAACCTTATCGTCTTACGTATCCCGTAAGACCGGTGCGAACTTTGCTTCAATTCGGTTAAGGGTCCTGGTGAAAAATCTCCCGCCCTTGCTCGTACCGATTCAAAGAAACTATCATAAGCTTTCATACTTCCGGTCGAGCTGATTACCGAATTGAAGCGGCTTCGAGACATGGTTCTGGTGAAACCTTATAGTCTTACGTTTCCCTTAAGGCCGGTGGGGACTTTGCTTCAATTCGGTTAAGGGTCCTGGTGAGAAATCTCCCGCCCTTGCTCGTACCGATTCAAAGAAACTATCATAAGCTTTCATACTTCCGGTCGGGCTGTTAACCAAATTGAAGCGGCCTCGCGACATGGTTCACGTGAAACCTTATCGTCCTACGTTTCCCTTAAGGCCGGTGGGGACTTTTCTTCAATTCGGTTAAGGGTCCTGGTGAGAAATCTCCCGCCCTTGCTCGTACCGATTGAAATAAACTACAATAACCTTTCATACTTCCGGTCGGGCTGATTACCGAATTGAAGCGGCTTCGAGACATGGTTCTCGTGAAACCTTATAGTCTTACGTTTCCCTTAAGGCCGGTGGGGACTTTGCTTCAATTCGGTTAAGGGTCCTGGTGAGAAATCTCCCGCCCTTGCTCGTACCGATTGAAATAAACTACAGTAAACTTTCATACTTCCGGTCGGGCTGTTTACCGAATTGAAGCGGCTTCGAGACATGGTTCTCGTGAAGCCTTATAGTCTGACGTTTCCCTTAAGGCCGGTGGGGACTTTGCTTCAATTCGGTTAAGGGTCCTGGTGAGAAATCTCCCGCCCTTGCTCGTACCGATTGAAATAAACTACCATAAACTTTCATACTTCCGGTCGGGCTGTTTACCGAATTGAAGCGGCTTCGAGACATGGTTCTCGTGAAACCTTATAGTCTTACGTTTCCCTTAAGGCCGGTGCGAACTTTGCTTCAATTCGGTTAAGGGTCCTGGTGAGAAATCTCCCGCCCTTGCTCATACCGATTCAAATAAACTACCATAAACTTTCATACTTCCGGTCGGGCTGTTTACCGAATTGAAGCGGCCTCGCGACATGGTTCACGTGAAACCTTATCGTCTTACGTATCCCGTAAGACCGGTGCGAACTTTGCTTCAATTCGGTTAAGGGTCCTGGTGAGAAATCCCCCGCCCTTGCTCGTACCGATTGAAATAAACTACAATAACCTTTCATACTTCCGGTCGGGCTGTTTACCGAACTGAAGCGGCTTCGAGACATGATTCTCGTGAAACCTTATAGTCTTACGTTTCTCGTAAGACCGGTGCGAACTTTGCTTCAATTCGGTTAAGGGTCCTGGTGAGAAATCTCCCGCCCTTGCTCGTAACGATTCAAAGAAACTATCATAAGCTTTCATACTTCCGGTCGGGCTGATTACCGAATTGAAGCGGCTTCGAGACATGGTTCTCGTGAAACCTTATAGTCTTACGTTTCCCTTAAGGCCGGTGGGGACTTTGCTTCAATTCGGTTAAGGGTCCTGGTGAGAAATCTCCCGCCCTTGCTCGTACCGATTGAAATAAACTACAGTAAACTTTCATACTTCCGGTCGGGCTGTTTACCGAATTGAAGCGGCTTCGAGACATGATTCTCGTGAAACCTTATAGTCTTACGTTTCTCGTAAGACCGGTGCGAACTTTGCTTCAATTCGGTTAAGGGTCCTGGTGAGAAATCTCCCGCCCTTGCTCGTAACGATTCAAAGAAACTATCATAAGCTTTCATACTTCCGGTCGGGCTGATTACCGAATTGAAGCCGCTTCGAGACATGGTTCTCGTGAAACCTTATAGTCTTACGTTTCCCTTAAGGCCGGTGGGGACTTTGCTTCAATTCGGTTAAGCGTCCTGGTGAGAAATCTCCCGCCCTTGCTCGTACCGATTGAAATAAACTACAGTAAACTTTCATACTTCCGGTCGGGCTGTTTACCGAATTGAAGCGGCTTCGAGACATGGTTCTCGTGAAACCTTATAGTCTTACGTTTCCCTTATGGCCGGTGGGGACTTTGCTTCAATTCGGTTAAGGGTCCTGGTGAGAAATCTCCCGCCCTTGCTCGTACCGATTCAAAGAAACTACCATAAACTTTCATACTTCCGGTCGAGCTGATTACCGAATTGAAGCGGCTTCGAGACATCGTTCTCGTGAAGCCTTATAGTCTGACGTTTCCCTTAAGGCCGGTGGGGACTTTGCTTCAATTTGGTTAAGGGTCCTGGTGAGAAATCTCCCGCCCTTGCTCGTACCGATTGAAATATACTACCATAAACTTTCATACTTCCGGTCGGGCTGTTTACCGAATTGAAGCGGCTTCGAGACATGGTTCTCGTGAAACCTTATAGTCTTACGTTTCCCTTAAGGCCGGTGCGAACTTTGCTTCAATTCGGTTAAGGGTCCTGGTGAGAAATCTCCCGCCCTTGCTCATACCGATTCAAATAAACTACCATAAACTTTCATACTTCCGGTCGGGCTGTTTACCGAATTGAAGCGGCCTCGCGACATGGTTCACGTGAAACCTTATCGTCTTACGTATCCCGTAAGACCGGTGCGAACTTTGCTTCAATTCGGTTAAGGGTCCTGGTGAGAAATCTCCCGCCCTTGCTCGTACCGATTCAAAGAAACTATCATAAGCTTTCATACTTCCGGTCGAGCTGATTACCGAATTGAAGCGGCTTCGAGACATGGTTCTCGTGAAACCTTATAGTCTTACGTTTCCCTTAAGGCCGGTGGGGACTTTGCTTCAATTCGGTTAAGGGTCCTGGTGAGAAATCTCCCGCCCTTGCTCGTACCGATTCAAAGAAACTATCATAAGCTTTCATACTTCCGGTCGGGCTGTTAACCAAATTGAAGCGGCCTCGCGACATGGTTCACGTGAAACCTTATCGTCCTACGTTTCCCTTAAGGCCGGTGGGGACTTTTCTTCAATTCGGTTAAGGGTCCTGGTGAGAAATCTCCCGCCCTTGCTCGTACCGATTGAAATAAACTACAATAACCTTTCATACTTCCGGTCGGGCTGTTTACCGAATTGAAGCGGCTTCGAGACATGGTTCTCGTGAAACCTTATAGTCTTACGTTTCCCTTAAGGCCGGTGGGGACTTTGCTTCAATTCGGTTAAGGGTCCTGGTGAGAAATCTCCCGCGCTTGCTCGTAACGATTCAAAGAAACTATTATAAGCTTTCATACTTCCGGTCGGGCTGATTACCGAATTGAAGCGGCTTCGAGACATGGTTCTCGTGAAACCTTATAGTCTTACGTTTCCCTTAAGGCCGGTGGGGACTTTGCTTCAATTCGGTTAAGGGTCCTGGTGAGAAATCTCCCGCCCTTGCTCGTACCGATTGAAATAAACTACAGTAAACTTTCATACTTCCGGTCGGGCTGTTTACCGAATTGAAGCGGCTTCGAGACATGGTTCTCGTGAAGCCTTATAGTCTGACGTTTCCCTTAAGGCCGGTGGGGACTTTGCTTCAATTCGGTTAAGGGTCCTGGTGAGAAATCTCCCGCCCTTGCTCGTACCGATTGAAATAAACTACCATAAACTTTCATACTTCCGGTCGGGCTGTTTACCCAATTGAAGCGGCTTCGAGACATGGTTCTCGTGAAACCTTATAGTCTTACGTTTCCCTTAAGGCCGGTGCGAACTTTGCTTCAATTCGGTTAAGGGTCCTGGTGAGAAATCTCCCGCCCTTGCTCATACCGATTCAAATAAACTACCATAAACTTTCATACTTCCGGTCGGGCTGTTTACCGAATTGAAGCGGCCTCGCGACATGGTTCACGTGAAACCTTATCGTCTTACGTATCCCGTAAGACCGGTGCGAACTTTGCTTCAATTCGGTTAAGGGTCCTGGTGAGAAATCCCCCGCCCTTGCTCGTACCGATTGAAATAAACTACAATAACCTTTCATACTTCCGGTCGGGCTGTTTACCGAACTGAAGCGGCTTCGAGACATGATTCTCGTGAAACCTTATAGTCTTACGTTTCTCGTAAGACCGGTGCGAACTTTGCTTCAATTCGGTTAAGGGTCCTGGTGAGAAATCTCCCGCCCTTGCTCGTAACGATTCAAAGAAACTATCATAAGCTTTCATACTTCCGGTCGGGCTGATTACCGAATTGAAGCCGCTTCGAGACATGGTTCTCGTGAAACCTTATAGTCTTACGTTTCCCTTAAGGCCGGTGGGGACTTTGCTTCAATTCGGTTAAGGGTCCTGGTGAGAAATCTCCCGCCCTTGCTCGTACCGATTGAAATAAACTACAGTAAACTTTCATACTTCCGGTCGGGCTGTTTACCGAATTGAAGCGGCTTCGAGACATGGTTCTCGTGAAACCTTATAGTCTTACGTTTCCCTTATGGCCGGTGGGGACTTTGCTTCAATTCGGTTAAGGGTCCTGGTGAGAAATCTCCCGCCCTTGCTCGTACCGATTCAAAGAAACTATCATAAGCTTTCATACTTCCGGTCGAGCTGATTACCGAATTGAAGCGGCTTCGAGACATGGTTCTCGTGAAACCTTATAGTCTTACGTTTCCCTTAAGGCCGGTGGGGACTTTGCTTCAATTCGGTTAAGGGTCCTGGTGAGAAATCTCCCGCCCTTGCTCGTACCGATTCAAAGAAACTATCATAAGCTTTCATACTTCCGGTCGGGCTGTTAACCAAATTGAAGCGGCCTCGCGACATGGTTCACGTGAAACCTTATCGTCCTACGTTTCCCTTAAGGCCGGTGGGGACTTTGCTTCAATTCGGTTAAGGGTCCTGGTGAGAAATCTCCCGCCCTTGCTCGTACCGATTCAAAGAAACTATCATAAGCTTTCATACTTCCGGTCGAGCTGATTACCGAATTGAAGCGGCTTCGAGACATCGTTCTCGTGAAGCCTTATAGTCTGACGTTTCCCTTAAGGCCGGTGGGGACTTTGCTTCAATTTGGTTAAGGGTCCTGGTGAGAAATCTCCCGCCCTTGCTCGTACCGATTGAAATAAACTACCATAAACTTTCATACTTCCGGTCGGGCTGTTTACCGAATTGAAGCGGCTTCGAGACATGGTTCTCGTGAAACCTTATAGTCTTACGTTTCCCTTAAGGCCGGTGCGAACTTTGCTTCAATTCGGTTAAGGGTCCTGGTGAGAAATCTCCCGCCCTTGCTCATACCGATTCAAATAAACTACCATAAACTTTCATACTTCCGGTCGGGCTGTTTACCGAATTGAAGCGGCCTCGCGACATGGTTCACGTGAAACCTTATCGTCTTACGTATCCCGTAAGACCGGTGCGAACTTTCCTTCAATTCGGTTAAGGGTCCTGGTGAGAAATCTCCCGCCCTTGCTCGTACCGATTCAAAGAAACTATCATAAGCTTTCATACTTCCGGTCGAGCTGATTACCGAATTGAAGCGGCTTCGAGACATGGTTCTCGTGAAACCTTATAGTCTTACGTTTCCCTTAAGGCCGGTGGGGACTTTGCTTCAATTCGGTTAAGGGTCCTGGTGAGAAATCTCCCGCCCTTGCTCGTACCGATTCAAAGAAACTATCATAAGCTTTCATACTTCCGGTCGGGCTGTTAACCAAATTGAAGCGGCCTCGCGACATGGTTCACGTGAAACCTTATCGTCCTACGTTTCCCTTAAGGCCGGTGGGGACTTTTCTTCAATTCGGTTAAGGGTCCTGGTGAGAAATCTCCCGCCCTTGCTCGTACCGATTGAAATAAACTACAATAACCTTTCATACTTCCGGTCGGGCTGTTTACCGAATTGAAGCGGCTTCGAGACATGGTTCTCGTGAAACCTTATAGTCTTACGTTTCCCTTAAGGCCGGTGGGGACTTTGCTTCAATTCGGTTAAGGGTCCTGGTGAGAAATCTCCCGCGCTTGCTCGTAACGATTCAAAGAAACTATTATAAGCTTTCATACTTCCGGTCGGGCTGATTACCGAATTGAAGCGGCTTCGAGACATGGTTCTCGTGAAACCTTATAGTCTTACGTTTCCCTTAAGGCCGGTGGGGACTTTGCTTCAATTCGGTTAAGGGTCCTGGTGAGAAATCTCCCGCCCTTGCTCGTACCGATTGAAATAAACTACAGTAAACTTTCATACTTCCGGTCGGGCTGTTTACCGAATTGAAGCGGCTTCGAGACATGGTTCTCGTGAAGCCTTATAGTCTGACGTTTCCCTTAAGGCCGGTGGGGACTTTGCTTCAATTCGGTTAAGGGTCCTGGTGAGAAATCTCCCGCCCTTGCTCGTACCGATTGAAATAAACTACCATAAACTTTCATACTTCCGGTCGGGCTGTTTACCGAATTGAAGCGGCTTCGAGACATGGTTCTCGTGAAACCTTATAGTCTTACGTTTCCCTTAAGGCCGGTGCGAACTTTGCTTCAATTCGGTTAAGGGTCCTGGTGAGAAATCTCCCGCCCTTGCTCATACCGATTCAAATAAACTACCATAAACTTTCATACTTCCGGTCGGGCTGTTTACCGAATTGAAGCGGCCTCGCGACATGGTTCACGTGAAACCTTATCGTCTTACGTATCCCGTAAGACCGGTGCGAACTTTGCTTCAATTCGGTTAAGGGTCCTGGTGAGAAATCCCCCGCCCTTGCTCGTACCGATTGAAATAAACTACAATAACCTTTCATACTTCCGGTCGGGCTGTTTACCGAACTGAAGCGGCTTCGAGACATGATTCTCGTGAAACCTTATAGTCTTACGTTTCTCGTAAGACCGGTGCGAACTTTGCTTCAATTCGGTTAAGGGTCCTGGTGAGAAATCTCCCGCCCTTGCTCGTACCGATTGAAATAAACTACAGTAAACTTTCATACTTCCGGTCGGGCTGTTTACCGAATTGAAGCGGCTTCGAGACATGGTTCTCGTGAAACCTTATAGTCTTACGTTTCCCTTATGGCCGGTGGGGACTTTGCTTCAATTCGGTTAAGGGTCCTGGTGAGAAATCTCCCGCCCTTGCTCGTACCGATTCAAAGAAACTATCATAAGCTTTCATACTTCCGGTCGAGCTGATTACCGAATTGAAGCGGCTTCGAGACATGGTTCTCGTGAAACCTTATAGTCTTACGTTTCCCTTAAGGCCGGTGGGGACTTTGCTTCAATTCGGTTAAGGGTCCTGGTGAGAAATCTCCCGCCCTTGCTCGTACCGATTCAAAGAAACTATCATAAGCTTTCATACTTCCGGTCGGGCTGTTAACCAAATTGAAGCGGCCTCGCGACATGGTTCACGTGAAACCTTATCGTCCTACGTTTCCCTTAAGGCCGGTGGGGACTTTGCTTCAATTCGGTTAAGGGTCCTGGTGAGAAATCTCCCGCCCTTGCTCGTACCGATTCAAAGAAACTATCATAAGCTTTCATACTTCCGGTCGAGCTGATTACCGAATTGAAGCGGCTTCGAGACATCGTTCTCGTGAAGCCTTATAGTCTGACGTTTCCCTTAAGGCCGGTGGGGACTTTGCTTCAATTTGGTTAAGGGTCCTGGTGAGAAATCTCCCGCCCTTGCTCGTACCGATTGAAATAAACTACCATAAACTTTCATACTTCCGGTCGGGCTGTTTACCGAATTGAAGCGGCTTCGAGACATGGTTCTCGTGAAACCTTATAGTCTTACGTTTCCCTTAAGGCCGGTGCGAACTTTGCTTCAATTCGGTTAAGGGTCCTGGTGAGAAATCTCCCGCCCTTGCTCATACCGATTCAAATAAACTACCATAAACTTTCATACTTCCGGTCGGGCTGTTTACCGAATTGAAGCGGCCTCGCGACATGGTTCACGTGAAACCTTATCGTCTTACGTATCCCGTAAGACCGGTGCGAACTTTGCTTCAATTCGGTTAAGGGTCCTGGTGAGAAATCTCCCGCCCTTGCTCGTACCGATTCAAAGAAACTATCATAAGCTTTCATACTTCCGGTCGAGCTGATTACCGAATTGAAGCGGCTTCGAGACATGGTTCTCGTGAAACCTTATAGTCTTACGTTTCCCTTAAGGCCGGTGGGGACTTTGCTTCAATTCGGTTAAGGGTCCTGGTGAGAAATCTCCCGCCCTTGCTCGTACCGATTCAAAGAAACTATCATAAGCTTTCATACTTCCGGTCGGGCTGTTAACCAAATTGAAGCGGCCTCGCGACATGGTTCACGTGAAACCTTATCGTCCTACGTTTCCCTTAAGGCCGGTGGGGACTTTTCTTCAATTCGGTTAAGGGTCCTGGTGAGAAATCTCCCGCCCTTGCTCGTACCGATTGAAATAAACTACAATAACCTTTCATACTTCCGGTCGGGCTGTTTACCGCATTGAAGCGGCTTCGAGACATGGTTCTCGTGAAACCTTATAGTCTTACGTTTCCCTTAAGGCCGGTGGGGACTTTGCTTCAATTCGGTTAAGGGTCCTAGTGAGAAATCTCCCGCGCTTGCTCGTAACGATTCAAAGAAACTATTATAAGCTTTCATACTTCCGGTCGGGCTGATTACCGAATTGAAGCGGCTTCGAGACATGGTTCTCGTGAAACCTTATAGTCTTACGTTTCCCTTAAGGCCGGTGGGGACTTTGCTTCAATTCGGTTAAGGGTCCTGGTGAGAAATCTCCCGCCCTTGCTCGTACCGATTGAAATAAACTACAGTAAACTTTCATACTTCCGGTCGGGCTGTTTACCGAATTAAAGCGGCTTCGAGACATGGTTCTCGTGAAGCCTTATAGTCTGACGTTTCCCTTAAGGCCGGTGGGGACTTTGCTTCAATTCGGTTAAGGGTCCTGGTGAGAAATCTCCCGCCCTTGCTCGTACCGATTGAAATAAACTACCATAAACTTTCATACTTCCGGTCGGGCTGTTTACCGAATTGAAGCGGCTTCGAGACATGGTTCTCGTGAAACCTTATAGTGTTACGTTTCCCTTAAGGCCGGTGCGAACTTTGCTTCAATTCGGTTAAGGGTCCTGGTGAGAAATCTCCCGCCCTTGCTCATACCGATTCAAATAAACTACCATAAACTTTCATACTTCCGGTCGGGCTGTTTACCGAATTGAAGCGGCCTCGCGACATGGTTCACGTGAAACCTTATCGTCTTACGTATCCCGTAAGACCGGTGCGAACTTTGCTTCAATTCGGTTAAGGGTCCTGGTGAGAAATCCCCCGCCCTTGCTCGTACCGATTGAAATAAACTACAATAACCTTTCATACTTCCGGTCGGGCTGTTAACCAAATTGAAGCGGCCTCGCGACATGGTTCACGTGAAACCTTATCGTCCTACGTTTCCCTTAAGGCCGGTGGGGACTTTGCTTCAATTCGGTTAAGGGTCCTGGTGAGAAATCTCCCGCCCTTGCTCGTACCGATTCAAAGAAACTATCATAAGCTTTCATACTTCCGGTCGAGCTGATTACCGAATTGAAGCGGCTTCGAGACATCGTTCTCGTGAAGCCTTATAGTCTGACGTTTCCCTTAAGGCCGGTGGGGACTTTGCTTCAATTTGGTTAAGGGTCCTGGTGAGAAATCTCCCGCCCTTGCTCGTACCGATTGAAATAAACTACCATAAACTTTCATACTTCCGGTCGGGCTGTTTACCGAATTGAAGCGGCTTCGAGACATGGTTCTCGTGAAACCTTATAGTCTTACGTTTCCCTTAAGGCCGGTGCGAACTTTGCTTCAATTCGGTTAAGGGTCCTGGTGAGAAATCTCCCGCCCTTGCTCATACCGATTCAAATAAACTACCATAAACTTTCATACTTCCGGTCGGGCTGTTTACCGAATTGAAGCGGCCTCGCGACATGGTTCACGTGAAACCTTATCGTCTTACGTATCCCGTAAGACCGGTGCGAACTTTGCTTCAATTCGGTTAAGGGTCCTGGTGAGAAATCTCCCGCCCTTGCTCGTACCGATTCAAAGAAACTATCATAAGCTTTCATACTTCCGGTCGAGCTGATTACCGAATTGAAGCGGCTTCGAGACATGGTTCTCGTGAAACCTTATAGTCTTACGTTTCCCTTAAGGCCGGTGCGAACTTTGCTTCAATTCGGTTAAGGGTCCTGGTGAGAAATCTCCCGCCCTTGCTCGTAACGATTCAAAGAAACTATCATAAGCTTTCATACTTCCGGTCGGGCTGATTACCGAATTGAAGCCGCTTCGAGACATGGTTCTCGTGAAACCTTATAGTCTTACGTTTCCCTTAAGGCCGGTGGGGACTTTGCTTCAATTCGGTTAAGGGTCCTGGTGAGAAATCTCCCGCCCTTGCTCGTACCGATTGAAATAAACTACAGTAAACTTTCATACTTCCGGTCGGGCTGTTTACCGAATTGAAGCGGCTTCGAGACATGGTTCTCGTGAAACCTTATAGTCTTACGTTTCCCTTATGGCCGGTGGGGACTTTGCTTCAATTCGGTTAAGGGTCCTGGTGAGAAATCTCCCGCCCTTGCTCGTACCGATTCAAAGAAACTATCATAAGCTTTCATACTTCCGGTCGAGCTGATTACCGAATTGAAGCGGCTTCGAGACATGGTTCTCGTGAAACCTTATAGTCTTACGTTTCCCTTAAGGCCGGTGGGGACTTTGCTTCAATTCGGTTAAGGGTCCTGGTGAGAAATCTCCCGCCCTTGCTCGTACCGATTCAAAGAAACTATCATAAGCTTTCATACTTCCGGTCGGGCTGTTAACCAAATTGAAGCGGCCTCGCGACATGGTTCACGTGAAACCTTATCGTCCTACGTTTCCCTTAAGGCCGGTGGGGACTTTGCTTCAATTCGGTTAAGGGTCCTGGTGAGAAATCTCCCGCCCTTGCTCGTACCGATTCAAAGAAACTATCATAAGCTTTCATACTTCCGGTCGAGCTGATTACCGAATTGAAGCGGCTTCGAGACATCGTTCTCGTGAAGCCTTATAGTCTGACGTTTCCCTTAAGGCCGGTGGGGACTTTGCTTCAATTTGGTTAAGGGTCCTGGTGAGAAATCTCCCGCCCTTGCTCGTACCGATTGAAATAAACTACCATAAACTTTCATACTTCCGGTCGGGCTGTTTACCGAATTGAAGCGGCTTCGAGACATGGTTCTCGTGAAACCTTATAGTCTTACGTTTCCCTTAAGGCCGGTGCGAACTTTGCTTCAATTCGGTTAAGGGTCCTGGTGAGAAATCTCCCGCCCTTGCTCATACCGATTCAAATAAACTACCATAAACTTTCATACTTCCGGTCGGGCTGTTTACCGAATTGAAGCGGCCTCGCGACATGGTTCACGTGAAACCTTATCGTCTTACGTATCCCGTAAGACCGGTGCGAACTTTGCTTCAATTCGGTTAAGGGTCCTGGTGAGAAATCTCCCGCCCTTGCTCGTACCGATTCAAAGAAACTATCATAAGCTTTCATACTTCCGGTCGAGCTGATTACCGAATTGAAGCGGCTTCGAGACATGGTTCTCGTGAAACCTTATAGTCTTACGTTTCCCTTAAGGCCGGTGGGGACTTTGCTTCAATTCGGTTAAGGGTCCTGGTGAGAAATCTCCCGCCCTTGCTCGTACCGATTCAAAGAAACTATCATAAGCTTTCATACTTCCGGTCGGGCTGTTAACCAAATTGAAGCGGCCTCGCGACATGGTTCACGTGAAACCTTATCGTCCTACGTTTCCCTTAAGGCCGGTGGGGACTTTTCTTCAATTCGGTTAAGGGTCCTGGTGAGAAATCTCCCGCCCTTGCTCGTACCGATTGAAATAAACTACAATAACCTTTCATACTTCCGGTCGGGCTGTTTACCGCATTGAAGCGGCTTCGAGACATGGTTCTCGTGAAACCTTATAGTCTTACGTTTCCCTTAAGGCCGGTGGGGACTTTGCTTCAATTCGGTTAAGGGTCCTGGTGAGAAATCTCCCGCGCTTGCTCGTAACGATTCAAAGAAACTATTATAAGCTTTCATACTTCCGGTCGGGCTGATTACCGAATTGAAGCGGCTTCGAGACATGGTTCTCGTGAAACCTTATAGTCTTACGTTTCCCTTAAGGCCGGTGGGGACTTTGCTTCAATTCGGTTAAGGGTCCTGGTGAGAAATCTCCCGCCCTTGCTCGTACCGATTGAAATAAACTACAGTAAACTTTCATACTTCCGGTCGGGCTGTTTACCGAATTGAAGCGGCTTCGAGACATGGTTCTCGTGAAGCCTTATAGTCTGACGTTTCCCTTAAGGCCGGTGGGGACTTTGCTTCAATTCGGTTAAGGGTCCTGGTGAGAAATCTCCCGCCCTTGCTCGTACCGATTGAAATAAACTACCATAAACTTTCATACTTCCGGTCGGGCTGTTTACCGAATTGAAGCGGCTTCGAGACATGGTTCTCGTGAAACCTTATAGTGTTACGTTTCCCTTAAGGCCGGTGCGAACTTTGCTTCAATTCGGTTAAGGGTCCTGGTGAGAAATCTCCCGCCCTTGCTCATACCGATTCAAATAAACTACCATAAACTTTCATACTTCCGGTCGGGCTGTTTACCGAATTGAAGCGGCCTCGCGACATGGTTCACGTGAAACCTTATCGTCTTACGTATCCCGTAAGACCGGTGCGAACTTTGCTTCAATTCGGTTAAGGGTCCTGGTGAGAAATCCCCCGCCCTTGCTCGTACCGATTGAAATAAACTACAATAACCTTTCATACTTCCGGTCGGGCTGTTAACCAAATTGAAGCGGCCTCGCGACATGGTTCACGTGAAACCTTATCGTCCTACGTTTCCCTTAAGGCCGGTGGGGACTTTGCTTCAATTCGGTTAAGGGTCCTGGTGAGAAATCTCCCGCCCTTGCTCGTACCGATTCAAAGAAACTATCATAAGCTTTCATACTTCCGGTCGAGCTGATTACCGAATTGAAGCGGCTTCGAGACATCGTTCTCGTGAAGCCTTATAGTCTGACGTTTCCCTTAAGGCCGGTGGGGACTTTGCTTCAATTTGGTTAAGGGTCCTGGTGAGAAATCTCCCGCCCTTGCTCGTACCGATTGAAATAAACTACCATAAACTTTCATACTTCCGGTCGGGCTGTTTACCGAATTGAAGCGGCTTCGAGACATGGTTCTCGTGAAACCTTATAGTCTTACGTTTCCCTTAAGGCCGGTGCGAACTTTGCTTCAATTCGGTTAAGGGTCCTGGTGAGAAATCTCCCGCCCTTGCTCATACCGATTCAAATAAACTACCATAAACTTTCATACTTCCGGTCGGGCTGTTTACCGAATTGAAGCGGCCTCGCGACATGGTTCACGTGAAACCTTATCGTCTTACGTATCCCGTAAGACCGGTGCGAACTTTGCTTCAATTCGGTTAAGGGTCCTGGTGAGAAATCTCCCGCCCTTGCTCGTACCGATTCAAAGAAACTATCATAAGCTTTCATACTTCCGGTCGAGCTGATTACCGAATTGAAGCGGCTTCGAGACATGGTTCTCGTGAAACCTTATAGTCTTACGTTTCCCTTAAGGCCGGTGGGGACTTTGCTTCAATTCGGTTAAGGGTCCTGGTGAGAAATCTCCCGCCCTTGCTCGTACCGATTCAAAGAAACTATCATAAGCTTTCATACTTCCGGTCGGGCTGTTAACCAAATTGAAGCGGCCTCGCGACATGGTTCACGTGAAACCTTATCGTCCTACGTTTCCCTTAAGGCCGGTGGGGACTTTTCTTCAATTCGGTTAAGGGTCCTGGTGAGAAATCTCCCGCCCTTGCTCGTACCGATTGAAATAAACTACAATAACCTTTCATACTTCCGGTCGGGCTGTTTACCGCATTGAAGCGGCTTCGAGACATGGTTCTCGTGAAACCTTATAGTCTTACGTTTCCCTTAAGGCCGGTGGGGACTTTGCTTCAATTCGGTTAAGGGTCCTGGTGAGAAATCTCCCGCGCTTGCTCGTAACGATTCAAAGAAACTATTATAAGCTTTCATACTTCCGGTCGGGCTGTTTACCGAATTGAAGCGGCCTCGCGACATGGTTCACGTGAAACCTTATCGTCTTACGTATCCCGTAAGACCGGTGCGAACTTTGCTTCAATTCGGTTAAGGGTCCTGGTGAGAAATCCCCCGCCCTTGCTCGTACCGATTGAAATAAACTACAATAACCTTTCATACTTCCGGTCGGGCTGTTTACCGAATTGAAGCGGCTTCGAGACATGATTCTCGTGAAACCTTATAGTCTTACGTTTCTCGTAAGACCGGTGCGAACTTTGCTTCAATTCGGTTAAGGGTCCTGGTGAGAAATCTCCCGCCCTTGCTCGTAACGATTCAAAGAAACTATTATAAGCTTTCATACTTCCGGTCGGGCTGATTACCGAATTGAAGCGGCTTCGAGACATGGTTCTCGTGAAACCTTATAGTCTTACGTTTCCCTTAAGGCCGGTGGGGACTTTGCTTCAATTCGGTTAAGGGTCCTGGTGAGAAATCTCCCGCCCTTGCTCGTACCGATTGAAATAAACTACAGTAAACTTTCATACTTCCGGTCGGGCTGTTTACCGAATTGAAGCGGCTTCGAGACATGATTCTCGTGAAACCTTATAGTCTTACGTTTCTCGTAAGACCGGTGCGAACTTTGCTTCAATTCGGTTAAGGGTCCTGGTGAGAAATCTCCCGCCCTTGCTCGTAACGATTCAAAGAAACTATCATAAGCTTTCATACTTCCGGTCGGGCTGATTACCGAATTGAAGCCGCTTCGAGACATGGTTCCCGTGAAACCTTATAGTCTTACGTTTCCCTTAAGGCCGGTGGGGACTTTGCTTCAATTCGGTTAAGGGTCCTGGTGAGAAATCTCCCGCCCTTGCTCGTACCGATTGAAATAAACTACAGTAAACTTTCATACTTCCGGTCGGGCTGTTTACCGAATTGAAGCGGCTTCGAGACATGGTTCTCGTGAAACCTTATAGTCTTACGTTTCCCTTATGGCCGGTGGGGACTTTGCTTCAATTCGGTTAAGGGTCCTGGTGAGAAATCTCCCGCCCTTGCTCGTACCGATTCAAAGAAACTATCATAAGCTTTCATACTTCCGGTCGAGCTGATTACCGAATTGAAGCGGCTTCGAGACATGGTTCTCGTGAAACCTTATAGTCTTACGTTTCCCTTAAGGCCGGTGGGGACTTTGCTTTAATTCGATTAAGGGTCCTGGTGAGAAATCTCCTGCCCTTGCTCGTACCGATTCAAAGAAACTATCATAAGCTTTCATACTTCCGGTCGGGCTGTTAACCAAATTGAAGCGGCCTCGCGACATGGTTCACGTGAAACCTTATCGTCCTACGTTTCCCTTAAGGCCGGTGGGGACTTTGCTTCAATTCGGTTAAGGGTCCTGGTGAGAAATCTCCCGCCCTTGCTCGTACCGATTCAAAGAAACTATCATAAGCTTTCATACTTCCGGTCGAGCTGATTACCGAATTGAAGCGGCTTCGAGACATCGTTCTCGTGAAGCCTTATAGTCTGACGTTTCCCTTAAGGCCGGTGGGGACTTTGCTTCAATTTGGTTAAGGGTCCTGGTGAGAAATCTCCCGCCCTTGCTCGTACCGATTGAAATAAACTACCATAAACTTTCATACTTCCGGTCGGGCTGTTTACCGAATTGAAGCGGCTTCGAGACATGGTTCTCGTGAAACCTTATCGTCTTACGTATCCCGTAAGACCGGTGCGAACTTTGCTTCAATTCGGTTAAGGGTCCTGGTGAGAAATCTCCCGCCCTTGCTCATACCGATTCAAATAAACTACCATAAACTTTCATACTTCCGGTCGGGCTGTTTACCGAATTGAAGCGGCCTCGCGACATGGTTCACGTGAAACCTTATCGTCTTACGTATCCCGTAAGACCGGTGCGAACTTTGCTTCAATTCGGTTAAGGGTCCTGGTGAGAAATCTCCCGCCCTTGCTCGTACCGATTCAAAGAAACTATCATAAGCTTTCATACTTCCGGTCGAGCTGATTACCGAATTGAAGCGGCTTCGAGACATGGTTCTCGTGAAACCTTATAGTCTTACGTTTCCCTTAAGGCCGGTGGGGACTTTGCTTCAATTCGGTTAAGGGTCCTGGTGAGAAATCTCCCGCCCTTGCTCGTACCGATTCAAATAAACTACCATAAACTTTCATACTTCCGGTCGGGCTGTTTACCGAATTGAAGCGGCTTCGAGACATGGTTCTCGTGAAGCCTTATAGTCTGACGTTTCCCTTAAGGCCGGTGGGGACTTTGCTTCAATTCGGTTAAGGGTCCTGGTGAGAAATCTCCCGCGCTTGCTCGTAACGATTCAAAGAAACTATTATAAGCTTTCATACTTCCGGTCGGGCTGATTACCGAATTGAAGCGGCTTCGAGACATGGTTCTCGTGAAACCTTATAGTCTTACGTTTCCCTTAAGGCCGGTGGGGACTTTGCTTCAATTCGGTTAAGGGTCCTGGTGAGAAATCTCCCGCCCTTGCTCGTACCGATTCAAATAAACTACCATAAACTTTCATACTTCCGGTCGGGCTGTTTACCGAATTGAAGCGGCTTCGAGACATGGTTCTCGTGAAGCCTTATAGTCTGACGTTTCCCTTAAGGCCGGTGGGGACTTTGCTTCAATTCGGTTAAGGGTCCTGGTGAGAAATCTCCCGCCCTTGCTCGTACCGATTGAAATAAACTACCATAAACTTTCTTACTTCCGGTCGGGCTGTTTACCGAATTGAAGCGGCTTCGAGACATGGTTCTCGTGAAACCTTATAGTCTTACGTTTCCCTTAAGGCCGGTGCGAACTTTGCTTCAATTCGGTTAAGGGTCCTGGTGAGAAATCTCCCGCCCTTGCTCATACCGATTCAAATAAACTACCATAAACTTTCATACTTCCGGTCGGGCTGTTTACCGAATTGAAGCGGCCTCGCGACATGGTTCACGTGAAACCTTATCGTCTTACGTATCCCGTAAGACCGGTGCGAACTTTGCTTCAATTCGGTTAAGGGTCCTGGTGAGAAATCCCCCGCCCTTGCTCGTACCGATTGAAATAAACTACAATAACCTTTCATACTTCCGGTCGGGCTGTTTACCGAATTGAAGCGGCTTCGAGACATGATTCTCGTGAAACCTTATAGTCTTACGTTTCTCGTAAGACCGGTGCGAACTTTGCTTCAATTCGGTTAAGGGTCCTGGTGAGAAATCTCCCGCCCTTGCTCGTAACGATTCAAAGAAACTATCATAAGCTTTCATACTCCCGGTCGGGCTGATTACCGAATTGAAGCCGCTTCGAGACATGGTTCTCGTGAAACCTTATAGTCTTACGTTTCCCTTAAGGCCGGTGGGGGGTTTGCTTCAATTCGGTTAAGGGTCCTGGTGAGAAATCTCCCGCCCTTGCTCGTACCGATTGAAATAAACTACAGTAAACTTTCATACTTCCGGTCGGGCTGTTTACCGAATTGAAGCGGCTTCGAGACATGGTTCTCGTGAAACCTTATAGTCTTACGTTTCCCTTATGGCCGGTGGGGACTTTGCTTCAATTCGGTTAAGGGTCCTGGTGAGAAATCTCCCGCCCTTGCTCGTACCGATTCAAAGAAACTATCATAAGCTTTCATACTTCCGGTCGAGCTGATTACCGAATTGAAGCGGCTTCGAGACATGGTTCTCGTGAAACCTTATAGTCTTACGTTTCCCTTAAGGCCGGTGGGGACTTTGCTTCAATTCGGTTAAGGGTCCTGGTGAGAAATCTCCCGCCCTTGCTCGTACCGATTCAAAGAAACTATCATAAGCTTTCATACTTCCGGTCGGGCTGTTAACCAAATTGAAGCGGCCTCGCGACATGGTTCACGTGAAACCTTATCGTCCTACGTTTCCCTTAAGGCCGGTGGGGACTTTGCTTCAATTCGGTTAAGGGTCCTGGTGAGAAATCTCCCGCCCTTGCTCGTACCGATTCAAAGAAACTATCATAAGCTTTCATACTTCCGGTCGAGCTGATTACCGAATTGAAGCAGCTTCGAGACATCGTTCTCGTGAAGCCTTATAGTCTGACGTTTCCCTTAAGGCCGGTGGGGACTTTGCTTCAATTTGGTTAAGGGTCCTGGTGAGAAATCTCCCGCCCTTGCTCGTACCGATTGAAATAAACTACCATAAACTTTCATACTTCCGGTCGGGCTGTTTACCGAATTGAAGCGGCTTCGAGACATGGTTCTCGTGAAACCTTATAGTCTTACGTTTCCCTTAAGGCCGGTGCGAACTTTGCTTCAATTCGGTTAAGGGTCCTGGTGAGAAATCTCCCGCCCTTGCTCATACCGATTCAAATAAACTACCATAAACTTTCATACTTCCGGTCGGGCTGTTTACCGAATTGAAGCGGCCTCGCGACATGGTTCACGTGAAACCTTATCGTCTTACGTATCCCGTAAGACCGGTGCGAACTTTGCTTCAATTCGGTTAAGGGTCCTGGTGAGAAATCTCCCGCCCTTGCTCGTACCGATTCAAAGAAACTATCATAAGCTTTCATACTTCCGGTCGAGCTGATTACCGAATTGAAGCGGCTTCGAGACATGGTTCTCGTGAAACCTTATAGTCTTACGTTTCCCTTAAGGCCGGTGGGGACTTTGCTTCAATTCGGTTAAGGGTCCTGGTGAGAAATCTCCCGCCCTTGCTCGTACCGATTCAAAGAAACTATCATAAGCTTTCATACTTCCGGTCGGGCTGTTAACCAAATTGAAGCGGCCTCGCGACATGGTTCACGTGAAACCTTATCGTCCTACGTTTCCCTTAAGGCCGGTGGGGACTTTTCTTCAATTCGGTTAAGGGTCCTGGTGAGAAATCTCCCGCCCTTGCTCGTACCGATTGAAATAAACTACAATAACCTTTCATACTTCCGGTCGGGCTGTTTACCGAATTGAAGCGGCTTCGAGACATGGTTCTCGTGAAACCTTATAGTCTTACGTTTCCCTTAAGGCCGGTGGGGACTTTGCTTCAATTCGGTTAAGGGTCCTGGTGAGAAATCTCCCGCGCTTGCTCGTAACGATTCAAAGAAACTATTATAAGCTTTCATACTTCCGGTCGGGCTGATTACCGAATTGAAGCGGCTTCGAGACATGGTTCTCGTGAAACCTTATAGTCTTACGTTTCCCTTAAGGCCGGTGGGGACTTTGCTTCAATTCGGTTAAGGGTCCTGGTGAGAAATCTCCCGCCCTTGCTCGTACCGATTGAAATAAACTACAGTAAACTTTCATACTTCCGGTCGGGCTGTTTACCGAATTGAAGCGGCTTCGAGACATGGTTCTCGTGAAGCCTTATAGTCTGACGTTTCCCTTAAGGCCGGTGGGGACTTTGCTTCAATTCGGTTAAGGGTCCTGGTGAGAAATCTCCCGCCCTTGCTCGTACCGATTGAAATAAACTACCATAAACTTTCATACTTCCGGTCGGGCTGTTTACCGAATTGAAGCGGCTTCGAGACATGGTTCTCGTGAAACCTTATAGTCTTACGTTTCCCTTAAGGCCGGTGCGAACTTTGCTTCAATTCGGTTAAGGGTCCTGGTGAGAAATCTCCCGCCCTTGCTCATACCGATTCAAATAAACTACCATAAACTTTCATACTTCCGGTCGGGCTGTTTACCGAATTGAAGCGGCCTCGCGACATGGTTCACGTGAAACCTTATCGTCTTACGTATCCCGTAAGACCGGTGCGAACTTTGCTTCAATTCGGTTAAGGGTCCTGGTGAGAAATCCCCCGCCCTTGCTCGTACCGATTGAAATAAACTACAATAACCTTTCATACTTCCGGTCGGGCTGTTTACCGAATTGAAGCGGCTTCGAGACATGATTCTCGTGAAACCTTATAGTCTTACGTTTCTCGTAAGACCGGTGCGAACTTTGCTTCAATTCGGTTAAGGGTCCTGGTGAGAAATCTCCCGCCCTTGCTCGTAACGATTCAAAGAAACTATTATAAGCTTTCATACTTCCGGTCGGGCTGTTTACCGAATTGAAGCGGCCTCGCGACATGGTTCACGTGAAACCTTATCGTCTTACGTATCCCGTAAGACCGGTGCGAACTTTGCTTCAATTCGGTTAAGGGTCCTGGTGAGAAATCCCCCGCCCTTGCTCGTACCGATTGAAATAAACTACAATAACCTTTCATACTTCCGGTCGGGCTGTTTACCGAATTGAAGCGGCTTCGAGACATGATTCTCGTGAAACCTTATAGTCTTACGTTTCTCGTAAGACCGGTGCGAACTTTGCTTCAATTCGGTTAAGGGTCCTGGTGAGAAATCTCCCGCCCTTGCTCGTAACGATTCAAAGAAACTATCATAAGCTTTCATACTCCCGGTCGGGCTGATTACCGAATTGAAGCCGCTTCGAGACATGGTTCTCGTGAAACCTTATAGTCTTACGTTTCCCTTAAGGCCGGTGGGGACTTTGCTTCAATTCGGTTAAGGGTCCTGGTGAGAAATCTCCCGCCCTTGCTCGTACCGATTGAAATAAACTACAGTAAACTTTCATACTTCCGGTCGGGCTGTTTACCGAATTGAAGCGGCTTCGAGACATGGTTCTCGTGAAACCTTATAGTCTTACGTTTCCCTTATGGCCGGTGGGGACTTTGCTTCAATTCGGTTAAGGGTCCTGGTGAGAAATCTCCCGCCCTTGCTCGTACCGATTCAAAGAAACTATCATAAGCTTTCATACTTCCGGTCGAGCTGATTACCGAATTGAAGCGGCTTCGAGACATGGTTCTCGTGAAACCTTATAGTCTTACGTTTCCCTTAAGGCCGGTGGGGACTTTGCTTCAATTCGGTTAAGGGTCCTGGTGAGAAATCTCCCGCCCTTGCTCGTACCGATTCAAAGAAACTATCATAAGCTTTCATACTTCCGGTCGGGCTGTTAACCAAATTGAAGCGGCCTCGCGACATGGTTCACGTGAAACCTTATCGTCCTACGTTTCCCTTAAGGCCGGTGGGGACTTTGCTTCAATTCGGTTAAGGGTCCTGGTGAGAAATCTCCCGCCCTTGCTCGTACCGATTCAAAGAAACTATCATAAGCTTTCATACTTCCGGTCGAGCTGATTACCGAATTGAAGCGGCTTCGAGACATCGTTCTCGTGAAGCCTTATAGTCTGACGTTTCCCTTAAGGCCGGTGGGGACTTTGCTTCAATTTGGTTAAGGGTCCTGGTGAGAAATCTCCCGCCCTTGCTCGTACCGATTGAAATAAACTACCATAAACTTTCATACTTCCGGTCGGGCTGTTTACCGAATTGAAGCGGCTTCGAGACATGGTTCTCGTGAAACCTTATAGTCTTACGTTTCCCTTAAGGCCGGTGCGAACTTTGCTTCAATTCGGTTAAGGGTCCTGGTGAGAAATCTCCCGCCCTTGCTCATACCGATTCAAATAAACTACCATAAACTTTCATACTTCCGGTCGGGCTGTTTACCGAATTGAAGCGGCCTCGCGACATGGTTCACGTGAAACCTTATCGTCTTACGTATCCCGTAAGACCGGTGCGAACTTTGCTTCAATTCGGTTAAGGGTCCTGGTGAGAAATCTCCCGCCCTTGCTCGTACCGATTCAAAGAAACTATCATAAGCTTTCATACTTCCGGTCGAGCTGATTACCGAATTGAAGCGGCTTCGAGACATGGTTCTCGTGAAACCTTATAGTCTTACGTTTCCCTTAAGGCCGGTGGGGACTTTGCTTCAATTCGGTTAAGGGTCCTGGTGAGAAATCTCCCGCCCTTGCTCGTACCGATTCAAAGAAACTATCATAAGCTTTCATACTTCCGGTCGGGCTGTTAACCAAATTGAAGCGGCCTCGCGACATGGTTCACGTGAAACCTTATCGTCCTACGTTTCCCTTAAGGCCGGTGGGGACTTTTCTTCAATTCGGTTAAGGGTCCTGGTGAGAAATCTCCCGCCCTTGCTCGTACCGATTGAAATAAACTACAATAACCTTTCATACTTCCGGTCGGGCTGTTTACCGAATTGAAGCGGCTTCGAGACATGGTTCTCGTGAAACCTTATAGTCTTACGTTTCCCTTAAGGCCGGTGGGGACTTTGCTTCAATTCGGTTAAGGGTCCTGGTGAGAAATCTCCCGCGCTTGCTCGTAACGATTCAAAGAAACTATTATAAGCTTTCATACTTCCGGTCGGGCTGATTACCGAATTGAAGCGGCTTCGAGACATGGTTCTCGTGAAACCTTATAGTCTTACGTTTCCCTTAAGGCCGGTGGGGACTTTGCTTCAATTCGGTTAAGGGTCCTGGTGAGAAATCTCCCGCCCTTGCTCGTACCGATTGAAATAAACTACAGTAAACTTTCATACTTCCGGTCGGGCTGTTTACCGAATTGAAGCGGCTTCGAGACATGGTTCTCGTGAAGCCTTATAGTCTGACGTTTCCCTTAAGGCCGGTGGGGACTTTGCTTCAATTCGGTTAAGGGTCCTGGTGAGAAATCTCCCGCCCTTGCTCGTACCGATTGAAATAAACTACCATAAACTTTCATACTTCCGGTCGGGCTGTTTACCGAATCGAAGCGGCTTCGAGACATGGTTCTCGTGAAACCTTATAGTCTTACGTTTCCCTTAAGGCCGGTGCGAACTTTGCTTCAATTCGGTTAAGGGTCCTGGTGAGAAATCTCCCGCCCTTGCTCATACCGATTCAAATAAACTACCATAAACTTTCATACTTCCGGTCGGGCTGTTTACCGAATTGAAGCGGCCTCGCGACATGGTTCACGTGAAACCTTATCGTCTTACGTATCCCGTAAGACCGGTGCGAACTTTGCTTCAATTCGGTTAAGGGTCCTGGTGAGAAATCCCCCGCCCTTGCTCGTACCGATTGAAATAAACTACAATAACCTTTCATACTTCCGGTCGGGCTGTTTACCGAATTGAAGCGGCTTCGAGACATGATTCTCGTGAAACCTTATAGTCTTACGTTTCTCGTAAGACCGGTGCGAACTTTGCTTCAATTCGGTTAAGGGTCCTGGTGAGAAATCTCCCGCCCTTGCTCGTAACGATTCAAAGAAACTATTATAAGCTTTCATACTTCCGGTCGGGCTGATTACCGAATTGAAGCGGCTTCGAGACATGGTTCTCGTGAAACCTTATAGTCTTACGTTTCCCTTAAGGCCGGTGGGGACTTTGCTTCAATTCGGTTAAGGGTCCTGGTGAGAAATCTCCCGCCCTTGCTCGTACCGATTGAAATAAACTACAGTAAACTTTCATACTTCCGGTCGGGCTGTTTACCGAATTGAAGCGGCTTCGAGACATGATTCTCGTGAAACCTTATAGTCTTACGTTTCTCGTAAGACCGGTGCGAACTTTGCTTCAATTCGGTTAAGGGTCCTGGTGAGAAATCTCCCGCCCTTGCTCGTAACGATTCAAAGAAACTATCATAAGCTTTCATACTTCCGGTCGGGCTGATTACCGAATTGAAGCCGCTTCGAGACATGGTTCCCGTGAAACCTTATAGTCTTACGTTTCCCTTAAGGCCGGTGGGGACTTTGCTTCAATTCGGTTAAGGGTCCTGGTGAGAAATCTCCCGCCCTTGCTCGTACCGATTGAAATAAACTACAGTAAACTTTCATACTTCCGGTCGGGCTGTTTACCGAATTGAAGCGGCTTCGAGACATGGTTCTCGTGAAACCTTATAGTCTTACGTTTCCCTTATGGCCGGTGGGGACTTTGCTTCAATTCGGTTAAGGGTCCTGGTGAGAAATCTCCCGCCCTTGCTCGTACCGATTCAAAGAAACTATCATAAGCTTTCATACTTCCGGTCGAGCTGATTACCGAATTGAAGCGGCTTCGAGACATGGTTCTCGTGAAACCTTATAGTCTTACGTTTCCCTTAAGGCCGGTGGGGACTTTGCTTCAATTCGATTAAGGGTCCTGGTGAGAAATCTCCTGCCCTTGCTCGTACCGATTCAAAGAAACTATCATAAGCTTTCATACTTCCGGTCGGGCTGTTAACCAAATTGAAGCGGCCTCGCGACATGGTTCACGTGAAACCTTATCGTCCTACGTTTCCCTTAAGGCCGGTGGGGACTTTGCTTCAATTCGGTTAAGGGTCCTGGTGAGAAATCTCCCGCCCTTGCTCGTACCGATTCAAAGAAACTATCATAAGCTTTCATACTTCCGGTCGAGCTGATTACCGAATTGAAGCGGCTTCGAGACATCGTTCTCGTGAAGCCTTATAGTCTGACGTTTCCCTTAAGGCCGGTGGGGACTTTGCTTCAATTTGGTTAAGGGTCCTGGTGAGAAATCTCCCGCCCTTGCTCGTACCGATTGAAATAAACTACCATAAACTTTCATACTTCCGGTCGGGCTGTTTACCGAATTGAAGCGGCTTCGAGACATGGTTCTCGTGAAACCTTATAGTCTTACGTTTCCCTTAAGGCCGGTGCGAACTTTGCTTCAATTCGGTTAAGGGTCCTGGTGAGAAATCTCCCGCCCTTGCTCATACCGATTCAAATAAACTACCATAAACTTTCATACTTCCGGTCGGGCTGTTTACCGAATTGAAGCGGCCTCGCGACATGGTTCACGTGAAACCTTATCGTCTTACGTATCCCGTAAGACCGGTGCGAACTTTGCTTCAATTCGGTTAAGGGTCCTGGTGAGAAATCTCCCGCCCTTGCTCGTACCGATTCAAAGAAACTATCATAAGCTTTCATACTTCCGGTCGAGCTGATTACCGAATTGAAGCGGCTTCGAGACATGGTTCTCGTGAAACCTTATAGTCTTACGTTTCCCTTAAGGCCGGTGGGGACTTTGCTTCAATTCGGTTAAGGGTCCTGGTGAGAAATCTCCCGCCCTTGCTCGTACCGATTCAAAGAAACTATCATAAGCTTTCATACTTCCGGTCGGGCTGTTAACCAAATTGAAGCGGCCGCGCGACATGGTTCACGTGAAACCTTATCGTCCTACGTTTCCCTTAAGGCCGGTGGGGACTTTTCTTCAATTCGGTTAAGGGTCCTGGTGAGAAATCTCCCGCCCTTGCTCGTACCGATTGAAATAAACTACAATAACCTTTCATACTTCCGGTCGGGCTGTTTACCGAATTGAAGCGGCTTCGAGACATGGTTCTCGTGAAACCTTATAGTCTTACGTTTCCCTTAAGGCCGGTGGGGACTTTGCTTCAATTCGGTTAAGGGTCCTGGTGAGAAATCTCCCGCGCTTGCTCGTAACGATTCAAAGAAACTATTATAAGCTTTCATACTTCCGGTCGGGCTGATTACCGAATTGAAGCGGCTTCGAGACATGGTTCTCGTGAAACCTTATAGTCTTACGTTTCCCTTAAGGCCGGTGGGGACTTTGCTTCAATTCGGTTAAGGGTCCTGGTGAGAAATCTCCCGCCCTTGCTCGTACCGATTGAAATAAACTACAGTAAACTTTCATACTTCCGGTCGGGCTGTTTACCGAATTGAAGCGGCTTCGAGACATGGTTCTCGTGAAGCCTTATAGTCTGACGTTTCCCTTAAGGCCGGTGGGGACTTTGCTTCAATTCGGTTAAGGGTCCTGGTGAGAAATCTCCCGCCCTTGCTCGTACCGATTGAAATAAACTACCATAAACTTTCTTACTTCCGGTCGGGCTGTTTACCGAATTGAAGCGGCTTCGAGACATGGTTCTCGTGAAACCTTATAGTCTTACGTTTCCCTTAAGGCCGGTGCGAACTTTGCTTCAATTCGGTTAAGGGTCCTGGTGAGAAATCTCCCGCCCTTGCTCATACCGATTCAAATAAACTACCATAAACTTTCATACTTCCGGTCGGGCTGTTTACCGAATTGAAGCGGCCTCGCGACATGGTTCACGTGAAACCTTATCGTCTTACGTATCCCGTAAGACCGGTGCGAACTTTGCTTCAATTCGGTTAAGGGTCCTGGTGAGAAATCCCCCGCCCTTGCTCGTACCGATTGAAATAAACTACAATAACCTTTCATACTTCCGGTCGGGCTGTTTACCGAATTGAAGCGGCTTCGAGACATGATTCTCGTGAAACCTTATAGTCTTACGTTTCTCGTAAGACCGGTGCGAACTTTGCTTCAATTCGGTTAAGGGTCCTGGTGAGAAATCTCCCGCCCTTGCTCGTAACGATTCAAAGAAACTATCATAAGCTTTCATACTTCCGGTCGGGCTGATTACCGAATTGAAGCCGCTTCGAGACATGGTTCTCGTGAAACCTTATAGTCTTACGTTTCCCTTAAGGCCGGTGGGGACTTTGCTTCAATTCGGTTAAGGGTCCTGGTGAGAAATCTCCCGCCCTTGCTCGTACCGATTGAAATAAACTACAGTAAACTTTCATACTTCCGGTCGGGCTGTTTACCGAATTGAAGCGGCTTCGAGACATGGTTCTCGTGAAACCTTATAGTCTTACGTTTCCCTTATGGCCGGTGGGGACTTTGCTTCAATTCGGTTAAGGGTCCTGGTGAGAAATCTCCCGCGCTTGCTCGTAACGATTCAAAGAAACTATTATAAGCTTTCATACTTCCGGTCGGGCTGATTACCGAATTGAAGCGGCTTCGAGACATGGTTCTCGTGAAACCTTATAGTCTTACGTTTCCCTTAAGGCCGGTGGGGACTTTGCTTCAATTCGGTTAAGGGTCCTGGTGAGAAATCTCCCGCCCTTGCTCGTACCGATTGAAATAAACTACAGTAAACTTTCATACTTCCGGTCGGGCTGTTTACCGAATTGAAGCGGCTTCGAGACATGGTTCTCGTGAAGCCTTATAGTCTGACGTTTCCCTTAAGGCCGGTGGGGACTTTGCTTCAATTCGGTTAAGGGTCCTGGTGAGAAATCTCCCGCCCTTGCTCGTACCGATTGAAATAAACTACCATAAACTTTCATACTTCCGGTCGGGCTGTTTACCGAATTGAAGCGGCTTCGAGACATGGTTCTCGTGAAACCTTATAGTCTTACGTTTCCCTTAAGGCCGGTGCGAACTTTGCTTCAATTCGGTTAAGGGTCCTGGTGAGAAATCTCCCGCCCTTGCTCATACCGATTCAAATAAACTACCATAAACTTTCATACTTCCGGTCGGGCTGTTTACCGAATTGAAGCGGCCTCGCGACATGGTTCACGTGAAACCTTATCGTCTTACGTATCCCGTAAGACCGGTGCGAACTTTGCTTCAATTCGGTTAAGGGTCCTGGTGAGAAATCTCCCGCCCTTGCTCGTACCGATTCAAAGAAACTATCATAAGCTTTCATACTTCCGGTCGAGCTGATTACCGAATTGAAGCGGCTTCGAGACATGGTTCTCGTGAAACCTTATAGTCTTACGTTTCCCTTAAGGCCGGTGGGGACTTTGCTTCAATTCGGTTAAGGGTCCTGGTGAGAAATCTCCCGCCCTTGCTCGTACCGATTCAAAGAAACTATCATAAGCTTTCATACTTCCGGTCGGGCTGATTACCGAATTGAAGCCGCTTCGAGACATGGTTCTCGTGAAACCTTATAGTCTTACGTTTCCCTTAAGGCCGGTGGGGACTTTGCTTCAATTCGGTTAAGGGTCCTGGTGAGAAATCTCCCGCCCTTGCTCGTACCGATTGAAATAAACTACAGTAAACTTTCATACTTCCGGTCGGGCTGTTTACCGAATTGAAGCGGCTTCGAGACATGGTTCTCGTGAAACCGTATAGTCTTACGTTTCCCTTATGGCCGGTGGGGACTTTGCTTCAATTCGGTTAAGGGTCCTGGTGAGAAATCTCCCGCCCTTGCTCGTACCGATTCAAAGAAACTATCATAAGCTTTCATACTTCCGGTCGAGCTGATTACCGAATTGAAGCGGCTTCGAGACATGGTTCTCGTGAAACCTTATAGTCTTACGTTTCCCTTAAGGCCGGTGGGGACTTTGCTTCAATTCGGTTAAGGGTCCTGGTGAGAAATCTCCCGCCCTTGCTCGTACCGATTCAAAGAAACTATCATAAGCTTTCATACTTCCGGTCGGGCTGTTAACCAAATTGAAGCGGCCTCGCGACATGGTTCACGTGAAACCTTATCGTCCTACGTTTCCCTTAAGGCCGGTGGGGACTTTGCTTCAATTCGGTTAAGGGTCCTGGTGAGAAATCTCCCGCCCTTGCTCGTACCGATTGAAATAAACTACAATAACCTTTCATACTTCCGGTCGGGCTGTTTACCGAATTGAAGCGGCTTCGAGACATGGTTCTCGTGAAACCTTATAGTCTTACGTTTCCCTTAAGGCCGGTGGGGACTTTGCTTCAATTCGGTTAAGGGTCCTGGTGAGAAATCTCCCGCCCTTGCTCGTAACGATTCAAAGAAACTATTATAAGCTTTCATACTTCCGGTCGGGCTGATTACCGAATTGAAGCGGCTTCGAGACATGGTTCTCGTGAAGCCTTATAGTCTGACGTTTCCCTTAAGGCCGGTGGGGACTTTGCTTCAATTCGGTTAAGGGTCCTGGTGAGAAATCTCCCGCCCTTGCTCGTACCGATTGAAATAAACTACCATAAACTTTCATACTTCCGGTCGGGCTGTTTACCGAATTGAAGCGGCTTCGAGACATGGTTCTCGTGAAACCTTATAGTCTTACGTTTCCCTTAAGGCCGGTGCGAACTTTGCTTCAATTCGGTTAAGGGTCCTGGTGAGAAATCTCCCGCCCTTGCTCAAACCGATTCAAATAAACTACCATAAACTTTCATACTTCCGGTCGGGCTGTTTACCGAATTGAAGCGGCTTCGAGACATGGTTCTCGTGAAACCTTATAGTCTTACGTTTCTCGTAAGACCGGTGCGAACTTTGCTTCAATTCGGTTAAGGGTCCTGGTGAGAAATCTCCCGCCCTTGCTCGTAACGATTCAAAGAAACTATCATAAGCTTTCATACTTCCGGTCGGGCTGATTACCGAATTGAAGCCGCTTCGAGACATGGTTCTCGTGAAACCTTATAGTCTTACGTTTCCCTTAAGGCCGGTGGGGACTTTGCTTCAATTCGGTTAAGGGTCCTGGTGAGAAATCTCCCGCCCTTGCTCGTACCGATTGAAATAAACTACAGTAAACTTTCATACTTCCGGTCGGGCTGTTTACCGAATTGAAGCGGCTTCGAGACATGGTTCTCGTGAAACCTTATAGTCTTACGTTTCCCTTATGGCCGGTGGGGACTTTGCTTCAATTCGGTTAAGGGTCCTGGTGAGACATCTCCCGCCCTTGCTCGTACCGATTCAAAGAAACTATCATAAGCTTTCATACTTCCGGTCGAGCGATTACCGAATTGAAGCGGCTTCGAGACATGGATCTCGTGAAACCTTATAGTCTTACGTTTCCCTTAAGGCCGGTGGGGACTTTGCTTCAATTCGGTTAAGGGTCTTGGTGAGAAATCTCCCGCCCTTGCTCGTACCGATTCAAAGAAACTATCATAAGCTTTCATACTTCCGGTCGGGCTGTTAACCAAATTGAAGCGGCCTCGCGACATGGTTCACGTGAAACCTTATCGTCCTACGTTTCCCTTAAGGCCGGTGGGGACTTTGCTTCAATTCGGTTAAGGGTCCTGGTGAGAAATCTCCCGCCCTTGCTCGTACCGATTGAAATAAACTACAATAACCTTTCATACTTCCGGTCGGGCTGTTTACCGAATTGAAGCGGCTTCGAGACATGGTTCTCGTGAAACCTTATAGTCTTACGTTTCCCTTAAGGCCGGTGGGGACTTTGCTTCAATTCGGTTAAGGGTCCTGGTGAGAAATCTCCCGCCCTTGCTCGTAACGATTCAAAGAAACTATTATAAGCTTTCATACTTCCGGTCGGGCTGATTACCGAATTGAAGCGGCTTCGAGACATGGTTCTCGTGAAACCTTATAGTCTTACGTTTCCCTTAAGGCCGGTGGGGACTTTGCTTCAATTCGGTTAAGGGTCCTGGTGAGAAATCTCCCGCCCTTGCTCGTACCGATTGAAATAAACTACAGTAAACTTTCATACTTCCGGTCTTGCTGTTTACCGAATTGAAGCGGCTTCGAGACATGGTTCTCGTGAAGCCTTATAGTCTGACGTTTCCCTTAAGGCCGGTGGGGACTTTGCTTCAATTCGGTTAAGGGTCCTGGTGAGAAATCTCCCGCCCTTGCTCGTACCGATTGAAATAAACTACCATAAACTTTCATACTTCCGGTCGGGCTGTTTACCGAATTGAAGCGGCTTCGAGACATGGTTCTCGTGAAACCTTATAGTCTTACGTTTCCCTTAAGGCCGGTGCGAACTTTGCTTCAATTCGGTTAAGGGTCCTGGTGAGAAATCTCCCGCCCTTGCTCATACCGATTCAAATAAACTACCATAAACTTTCATACTTCCGGTCGGGCTGTTTACCGAATTGAAGCGGCCTCGCGACATGGTTCACGTGAAACCTTATCGTCTTACGTATCCCGTAAGACCGGTGCGAACTTTGCTTCAATTCGGTTAAGGGTCCTGGTGAGAAATCTCCCGCCCTTGCTCGTACCGATTGAAATAAACTACAATAACCTTTCATACTTCCGGTCGGGCTGTTTACCGAATTGAAGCGGCTTCGAGACATGATTCTCGTGAAACCTTATAGTCTTACGTTTCTCGTAAGACCGGTGCGAACTTTGCTTCAATTCGGTTAAGGGTCCTGGTGAGAAATCTCCCGCCCTTGCTCGTAACGATTCAAAGAAACTATTATAAGCTTTCATACTTCCGGTCGGGCTGATTACCGAATTGAAGCGGCTTCGAGACATGGTTCTCGTGAAACCTTATAGTCTTACGTTTCCCTTAAGGCCGGTGGGGACTTTGCTTCAATTCGGTTAAGGGTCCTGGTGAGAAATCTCCCGCCCTTGCTCGTACCGATTGAAATAAACTACAGTAAACTTTCATACTTCCGGTCGGGCTGTTTACCGAATTGAAGCGGCTTCGAGACATGATTCTCGTGAAACCTTATAGTCTTACGTTTCTCGTAAGACCGGTGCGAACTTTGCTTCAATTCGGTTAAGGGTCCTGGTGAGAAATCTCCCGCCCTTGCTCGTAACGATTCAAAGAAACTATCATAAGCTTTCATACTTCCGGTCGGGCTGTTTACCGAATTGAAGCGGCTTCGAGACATGGTTCTCGTGAAACCTTATAGTCTTACGTTTCCCTTAAGGCCGGTGCGAACTTTGCTTCAATTCGGTTAAGGGTCCTGGTGAGAAATCTCCCGCCCTTGCTCGTAACGATTCAAAGAAACTATCATAAGCTTTCATACTTCCGGTCGGGCTGTTTACCGAATTGAAGCGGCTTCGAGACATGATTCTCGTGAAACCTTATAGTCTTACGTTTCTCGTAAGACCGGTGCGAACTTTGCTTCAATTCGGTTAAGGGTCCTGGTGAGAAATCTCCCGCCCTTGCTCGTAACGATTCAAAGAAACTATCATAAGCTTTCATACTTCCGGTCGAGCTGATTACCGAATTGAAGCGGCTTCGAGACATGGTTCTCGTAAAACCTTATAGTCTTACGTTTCCCTTAAGGCCGGTGGGGACTTTGCTTCAATTCGATTAAGGGTCCTGGTGAGAAATCTCCCGCCCTTGCTCGTACCGATTCAAAGAAACTATCATAAGCTTTCATACTTCCGGTCGGGCTGTTAACCAAATTGAAGCGGCCTCGCGACATGGTTCACGTGAAACCTTATCGTCCTACGTTTCCCTTAAGGCCGGTGGGGACTTTGCTTCAATTCGGTTAAGGGTCCTGGTGAGAAATCTCCCGCCCTTGCTCGTACCGATTCAAAGAAACTATCATAAGCTTTCATACTTCCGGTCGAGCTGATTACCGAATTGAAGCGGCTTCGAGACATCGTTCTCGTGAAGCCTTATAGTCTGACGTTTCCCTTAAGGCCGGTGGGGACTTTGCTTCAATTTGGTTAAGGGTCCTGGTGAGAAATCTCCCGCCCTTGCTCGTACCGATTGAAATAAACTACCATAAACTTTCATACTTCCGGTCGGGCTGTTTACCGAATTGAAGCGGCTTCGAGACATGGTTCTCGTGAAACCTTATAGTCTTACGTTTCCCTTAAGGCCGGTGCGAACTTTGCTTCAATTCGGTTAAGGGTCCTGGTGAGAAATCTCCCGCCCTTGCTCATACCGATTCAAATAAACTACCATAAACTTTCATACTTCCGGTCGGGCTGTTTACCGAATTGAAGCGGCCTCGCGACATGGTTCACGTGAAACCTTATCGTCTTACGTATCCCGTAAGACCGGTGCGAACTTTGCTTCAATTCGGTTAAGGGTCCTGGTGAGAAATCTCCCGCCCTTGCTCGTACCGATTCAAAGAAACTATCATAAGCTTTCATACTTCCGGTCGAGCTGATTACCGAATTGAAGCGGCTTCGAGACATGGTTCTCGTGAAACCTTATAGTCTTACGTTTCCCTTAAGGCCGGTGGGGACTTTGCTTCAATTCGGTTAAGGGTCCTGGTGAGAAATCTCCCGCCCTTGCTCGTACCGATTCAAAGAAACTATCATAAGCTTTCATACTTCCGGTCGGGCTGTTAACCAAATTGAAGCGGCCGCGCGACATGGTTCACGTGAAACCTTATCGTCCTACGTTTCCCTTAAGGCCGGTGGGGACTTTTCTTCAATTCGGTTAAGGGTCCTGGTGAGAAATCTCCCGCCCTTGCTCGTACCGATTGAAATAAACTACAATAACCTTTCATACTTCCGGTCGGGCTGTTTACCGAATTGAAGCGGCTTCGAGACATGGTTCTCGTGAAACCTTATAGTATTACGTTTCCCTTAAGGCCGGTGGGGACTTTGCTTCAATTCGGTTAAGGGTCCTGGTGAGAAATCTCCCGCGCTTGCTCGTAACGATTCAAAGAAACTATTATAAGCTTTCATACTTCCGGTCGGGCTGATTACCGAATTGAAGCGGCTTCGAGATATGGTTCTCGTGAAACCTTATAGTCTTACGTTTCCCTTAAGGCCGGTGGGGACTTTGCTTCAATTCGGTTAAGGGTCCTGGTGAGAAATCTCCCGCCCTTGCTCGTACCGATTGAAATAAACTACAGTAAACTTTCATACTTCCGGTCGGGCTGTTTACCGAATTGAAGCGGCTTCGAGACATGGTTCTCGTGAAGCCTTATAGTCTGACGTTTCCCTTAAGGCCGGTGGGGACTTTGCTTCAATTCGGTTAAGGGTCCTGGTGAGAAATCTCCCGCCCTTGCTCGTACCGATTGAAATAAACTACCATAAACTTTCATACTTCCGGTCGGGCTGTTTACCGAATTGAAGCGGCTTCGAGACATGGTTCTCGTGAAACCTTATAGTCTTACGTTTCCCTTAAGGCCGGTGCGAACTTTGCTTCAATTCGGTTAAGGGTCCTGGTGAGAAATCTCCCGCCCTTGCTCATACCGATTCAAATAAACTACCATAAACTTTCATACTTCCGGTCGGGCTGTTTACCGAATTGAAGCGGCCTCGCGACATGGTTCACGTGAAACCTTATCGTCTTACGTATCCCGTAAGACCGGTGCGAACTTTGCTTCAATTCGGTTAAGGGTCCTGGTGAGAAATCCCCCGCCCTTGCTCGTACCGATTGAAATAAACTACAATAACCTTTCATACTTCCGGTCGGGCTGTTTACCGAATTGAAGCGGCTTCGAGACATGATTCTCGTGAAACCTTATAGTCTTACGTTTCTCGTAAGACCGGTGCGAACTTTGCTTCAATTCGGTTAAGGGTCCTGGTGAGAAATCTCCCGCCCTTGCTCGTAACGATTCAAAGAAACTATCATAAGCTTTCATACTTCCGGTCGGGCTGATTACCGAATTGAAGCCGCTTCGAGACATGGTTCTCGTGAAACCTTATAGTCTTACGTTTCCCTTAAGGCCGGTGGGGACTTTGCTTCAATTCGGTTAAGGGTCCTGGTGAGAAATCTCCCGCCCTTGCTCGTACCGATTGAAATAAACTACAGTAAACTTTCATACTTCCGGTCGGGCTGTTTACCGAATTGAAGCGGCTTCGAGACATGGTTCTCGTGAAACCTTATAGTCTTACGTTTCCCTTATGGCCGGTGGGGACTTTGCTTCAATTCGGTTAAGGGTCCTGGTGAGAAATCTCCCGCCCTTGCTCGTACCGATTCAAAGAAACTATCATAAGCTTTCATACTTCCGGTCGGGCTGTTAACCAAATTGAAGCGGCCTCGCGACATGGTTCACGTGAAACCTTATCGTCCTACGTTTCCCTTAAGGCCGGTGGGGACTTTGCTTCAATTCGGTTAAGGGTCCTGGTGAGAAATCTCCCGCCCTTGCTCGTACCGATTCAAAGAAACTATCATAAGCTTTCATACTTCCGGTCGAGCTGATTACCGAATTGAAGCGGCTTCGAGACATCGTTCTCGTGAAGCCTTATAGTCTGACGTTTCCCTTAAGGCCGGTGGGGACTTTGCTTCAATTTGGTTAAGGGTCCTGGTGAGAAATCTCCCGCCCTTGCTCGTACCGATTGAAATAAACTACCATAAACTTTCATACTTCCGGTCGGGCTGTTTACCGAATTGAAGCGGCTTCGAGACATGGTTCTCGTGAAACCTTATAGTCTTACGTTTCCCTTAAGGCCGGTGCGAACTTTGCTTCAATTCGGTTAAGGGTCCTGGTGAGAAATCTCCCGCCCTTGCTCATACCGATTCAAATAAACTACCATAAACTTTCATACTTCCGGTCGGGCTGTTTACCGAATTGAAGCGGCCTCGCGACATGGTTCACGTGAAACCTTATCGTCTTACGTATCCCGTAAGACCGGTGCGAACTTTGCTTCAATTCGGTTAAGGGTCCTGGTGAGAAATCTCCCGCCCTTGCTCGTACCGATTCAAAGAAACTATCATAAGCTTTCATACTTCCGGTCGAGCTGATTACCGAATTGAAGCGGCTTCGAGACATGGTTCTCGTGAAACCTTATAGTCTTACGTTTCCCTTAAGGCCGGTGGGGACTTTGCTTCAATTCGGTTAAGGGTCCTGGTGAGAAATCTCCCGCCCTTGCTCGTACCGATTCAAAGAAACTATCATAAGCTTTCATACTTCCGGTCGGGCTGTTAACCAAATTGAAGCGGCCTCGCGACATGGTTCACGTGAAACCTTATCGTCCTACGTTTCCCTTAAGGCCGGTGGGGACTTTTCTTCAATTCGGTTAAGGGTCCTGGTGAGAAATCTCCCGCCCTTGCTCGTACCGATTGAAATAAACTACAATAACCTTTCATACTTCCGGTCGGGCTGTTTACCGAATTGAAGCGGCTTCGAGACATGGTTCTCGTGAAACCTTATAGTCTTACGTTTCCCTTAAGGCCGGTGGGGACTTTGCTTCAATTCGGTTAAGGGTCCTGGTGAGAAATCTCCCGCGCTTGCTCGTAACGATTCAAAGAAACTATTATAAGCTTTCATACTTCCGGTCGGGCTGATTACCGAATTGAAGCGGCTTCGAGACATGGTTCTCGTGAAACCTTATAGTCTTACGTTTCCCTTAAGGCCGGTGGGGACTTTGCTTCAATTCGGTTAAGGGTCCTGGTGAGAAATATCCCGCCCTTGCTCGTACCGATTGAAATAAGCTACAGTAAACTTTCATACTTCCGGTCGGGCTGTTTACCGAATTGAAGCGGCTTCGAGACATGGTTCTCGTGAAGCCTTATAGTCTGACGTTTCCCTTAAGGCCGGTGGGGACTTTGCTTCAATTCGGTTAAGGGTCCTGTTGAGAAATCTCCCGCCCTTGCTCGTACCGATTGAAATAAACTACCATAAACTTTCATACTTCCGGTCGGGCTGTTTACCGAATTGAAGCGGCTTCGAGACATGGTTCTCGTGAAACCTTATAGTCTTACGTTTCCCTTAAGGCCGGTGCGAACTTTGCTTCAATTCGGTTAAGGGTCCTGGTGAGAAATCTCCCGCCCTTGCTCATACCGATTCAAATAAACTACCATAAACTTTCATACTTCCGGTCGGGCTGTTTACCGAATTGAAGCGGCCTCGCGACATGGTTCACGTGAAACCTTATCGTCTTACGTATCCCGTAAGACCGGTGCGAACTTTGCTTCAATTCGGTTAAGGGTCCTGGTGAGAAATCCCCCGCCCTTGCTCGTACCGATTGAAATAAACTACAATAACCTTTCATACTTCCGGTCGGGCTGTTTACCGAATTGAAGCGGCTTCGAGACATGATTCTCGTGAAACCTTATAGTCTTACGTTTCTCGTAAGACCGGTGCGAACTTTGCTTCAATTCGGTTAAGGGTCCTGGTGAGAAATCTCCCGCCCTTGCTCGTAACGATTCAAAGAAACTATCATAAGCTTTCATACTTCCGGTCGGGCTGATTACCGAATTGAAGCCGCTTCGAGACATGGTTCTCGTGAAACCTTATAGTCTTACGTTTCCCTTAAGGCCGGTGGGGACTTTGCTTCAATTCGGTTAAGGGTCCTGGTGAGAAATCTCCCGCCCTTGCTCGTACCGATTGAAATAAACTACAGTAAACTTTCATACTTCCGGTCGGGCTGTTTACCGAATTGAAGCGGCTTCGAGACATGGTTCTCGTGAAACCTTATAGTCTTACGTTTCCCTTATGGCCGGTGGGGACTTTGCTTCAATTCGGTTAAGGGTCCTGGTGAGAAATCTCCCGCCCTTGCTCGTACCGATTCAAAGAAACTATCATAAGCTTTCATACTTCCGGTCGAGCTGATTACCGAATTGAAGCGGCTTCGAGACATGGTTCTCGTGAAACCTTATAGTCTTACGTTTCCCTTAAGGCCGGTGGGGACTTTGCTTCAATTCGGTTAAGGGTCCTGGTGAGAAATCTCCCGCCCTTGCTCGTACCGATTCAAAGAAACTATCATAAGCTTTCATACTTCCGGTCGGGCTGTTAACCAAATTGAAGCGGCCTCGCGACATGGTTCACGTGAAACCTTATCGTCCTACGTTTCCCTTAAGGCCGGTGGGGACTTTGCTTCAATTCGGTTAAGGGTCCTGGTGAGAAATCTCCCGCCCTTGCTCGTACCGATTGAAATAAACTACAATAACCTTTCATACTTCCGGTCGGGCTGTTTACCGAATTGAAGCGGCTTCGAGACATGGTTCTCGTGAAACCTTATAGTCTTACGTTTCCCTTAAGGCCGGTGGGGACTTTGCTTCAATTCGGTTAAGGGTCCTGGTGAGAAATCTCCCGCCCTTGCTCGTACCGATTGAAATAAACTACAGTAAACTTTCATACTTCCGGTCGGGCTGTTTACCGAATTGAAGCGGCTTCGAGACATGGTTCTCGTGAAGCCTTATAGTCTGACGTTTCCCTTAAGGCCGGTGGGGACTTTGCTTCAATTCGGTTAAGGGTCCTGGTGAGAAATCTCCCGCCCTTGCTCATACCGATTCAAATAAACTACCATAAACTTTCATACTTCCGGTCGGGCTGTTTACCGAATTGAAGCGGCCTCGCGACATGGTTCACGTGAAACCTTATCGTCTTACGTATCCCGTAAGACCGGTGCGAACTTTGCTTCAATTCGGTTAAGCGTCCTGGTGAGAAATCTCCCGCCCTTGCTCGTACCGATTGAAATAAACTACAATAACCTTTCATACTTCCGGTCGGGCTGTTTACCGAATTGAAGCGGCTTCGAGACATGGTTCTCGTGAAACCTTATAGTCTTACGTTTCTCGTAAGACCGGTGCGAACTTTGCTTCAATTCGGTTAAGGGTCCTGGTGAGAAATCTCCCGCCCTTGCTCGTAACGATTCAAAGAAACTATCATAAGCTTTCATACTTCCGGTCGGGCTGATTACCGAATTGAAGCCGCTTCGAGACATGGTTCTCGTGAAACCTTATAGTCTTACGTTTCCCTTAAGGCCGGTGGGGACTTTGCTTCAATTCGGTTAAGGGTCCTGGTGAGAAATCTCCCGCCCTTGCTCGTACCGATTGAAATAAACTACAGTAAACTTTCATACTTCCGGTCGGGCTGTTTACCGAATTGAAGCGGCTGCGAGACATGGTTCTCGTGAAACCTTATAGTCTTACGTTTCCCTTATGGCCGGTGGGGACTTTGCTTCAATTCGGTTAAGGGTCCTGGTGAGAAATCTCCCGCCCTTGCTCGTACCGATTCAAAGAAACTATCATAAGCTTTCATACTTCCGGTCGAGCGATTACCGAATTGAAGCGGCTTCGAGACATGGTTCTCGTGAAACCTTATAGTCTTACGTTTCCCTTAAGGCCGGTGGGGACTTTGCTTCAATTCGGTTAAGGGTCCTGGTGAGAAATCTCCCGCCCTTGCTCGTACCGATTCAAAGAAACTATCATAAGCTTTCATACTTCCGGTCGGGCTGTTAACCAAATTGAAGCGGCCTCGCGACATGGTTCACGTGAAACCTTATCGTCCTACGTTTCCCTTAAGGCCGGTGGGGACTTTGCTTCAATTCGGTTAAGGGTCCTGGTGAGAAATCTCCCGCCCTTGCTCGTACCGATTGAAATAAACTACAATAACCTTTCATACTTCCGGTCGGGCTGTTTACCGAATTGAAGCGGCTTCGAGACATGGTTCTCGTGAAACCTTATAGTCTTACGTTTCCCTTAAGGCCGGTGGGGACTTTGCTTCAATTCGGTTAAGGGTCCTGGTGAGAAATCTCCCGCCCTTGCTCGTAACGATTCAAAGAAACTATTATAAGCTTTCATACTTCCGGTCGGGCTGATTACCGAATTGAAGCGGCTTCGAGACATGGTTCTCGTGAAACCTTATAGTCTTACGTTTCCCTTAAGGCCGGTGGGGACTTTGCTTCAATTCGGTTAAGGGTCCTGGTGAGAAATCTCCCGCCCTTGCTCGTACCGATTGAAATAAACTACAGTAAACTTTCATACTTCCGGTCGGGCTGTTTACCGAATTGAAGCGGCTTCGAGACATGGTTCTCGTGAACCCTTAGTCTGACGTTTCCCTTAAGGCCGGTGGGGACTTTGCTTCAATTCGGTTAAGGGTCCTGGTGAGAAATCTCCCGCCCTTGCTCGTACCGATTGAAATAAACTACCATAAACTTTCATACTTCCGGTCGGGCTGTTTACCGAATTGAAGCGGCTTCGAGACATGGTTCTCGTGAAACCTTATAGTCTTATGTTTCCCTTAAGGCCGGTGCGAACTTTGCTTCAATTCGGTTAAGGGTCCTGGTGAGAAATCTCCCGCCCTTGCTCATACCGATTCAAATAAACTACCATAAACTTTCATACTTCCGGTCGGGCTGTTTACCGAATTGAAGCGGCCTCGCGACATGGTTCACGTGAAACCTTATCGTCTTACGTATCCCGTAAGACCGGTGCGAACTTTGCTTCAATTCGGTTAAGGGTCCTGGTGAGAAATCTCCCGCCCTTGCTCGTACCGATTGAAATAAACTACAATAACCTTTCATACTTCCGGTCGGGCTGTTTACCGAATTGAAGCGGCCTCGCGACATGGTTCACGTGAAACCTTATCGTCTTACGTATCCCGTAAGACCGGTGCGAACTTTGCTTCAATTCGGTTAAGGGTCCTGGTGAGAAATCTCCCGCCCTTGCTCGTACCGATTGAAATAAACTACAATAACCTTTCATACTTCCGGTCGGGCTGTTTACCGAATTGAAGCGGCTTCGAGACATGATTCTCGTGAAACCTTATAGTCTTACGTTTCTCGTAAGACCGGTGCGAACTTTGCTTCAATTCGGTTAAGGGTCCTGGTGAGAAATCTCCCGCCCTTGCTCGTAACGATTCAAAGAAACTATCATAAGCTTTCATACTTCCGGTCGGGCTGATTACCGAATTGAAGCCGCTTCGAGACATGGTTCTCGTGAAACCTTATAGTCTTACGTTTCCCTTAAGGCCGGTGGGGACTTTGCTTCAATTCGGTTAAGGGTCCTGGTGAGAAATCTCCCGCCCTTGCTCGTACCGATTGAAATAAACTACAGTAAACTTTCATACTTCCGGTCGGGCTGTTTACCGAATTGAAGCGGCTTCGAGACATGGTTCTCGTGAAACCTTATAGTCTTACGTTTCCCTTATGGCCGGTGGGGACTTTGCTTCAATTCGGTTAAGGGTCCTGGTGAGAAATCTCCCGCCCTTGCTCGTACCGATTGAAATAAACTACAATAACCTTTCATACTTCCGGTCGGGCTGTTTACCGAATTGAAGCGGCTTCGAGACATGGTTCTCGTGAAACCTTATAGTCTTACGTTTCCCTTAAGGCCGGTGGGGACTTTGCTTCAATTCGGTTAAGGGTCCTGGTGAGAAATCTCCCGCGCTTGCTCGTAACGATTCAAAGAAACTATTATAAGCTTTCATACTTCCGGTCGGGCTGATTACCGAATTGAAGCGGCTTCGAGACATGGTTCTCGTGAAACCTTATAGTCTTACGTTTCCCTTAAGGCCGGTGGGGACTTTGCTTCAATTCGGTTAAGGGTCCTGGTGAGAAATCTCCCGCCCTTGCTCGTACCGATTGAAATAAACTACAGTAAACTTTCATACTTCCGGTCGGGCTGTTTACCGAATTGAAGCGGCTTCGAGACATGGTTCTCGTGAAGCCTTATAGTCTGACGTTTCCCTTAAGGCCGGTGGGGACTTTGCTTCAATTCGGTTAAGGGTCCTGGTGAGAAATCTCCCGCCCTTGCTCGTACCGATTGAAATAAACTACCATAAACTTTCATACTTCCGGTCGGGCTGTTTACCGAATTGAAGCGGCTTCGAGACATGGTTCTCGTGAAACCTTATAGTCTTACGTTTCCCTTAAGGCCGGTGCGAACTTTGCTTCAATTCGGTTAAGGGTCCTGGTGAGAAATCTCCCGCCCTTGCTCATACCGATTCAAATAAACTACCATAAACTTTCATACTTCCGGTCGGGCTGTTTACCGAATTGAAGCGGCCTCGCGACATGGTTCACGTGAAACCTTATCGTCTTACGTATCCCGTAAGACCGGTGCGAACTTTGCTTCAATTCGGTTAAGGGTCCTGGTGAGAAATCCCCCGCCCTTGCTCGTACCGATTGAAATAAACTACAATAACCTTTCATACTTCCGGTCGGGCTGTTTACCGAATTGAAGCGGCTTCGAGACATGATTCTCGTGAAACCTTATAGTCTTACGTTTCTCGTAAGACCGGTGCGAACTTTGCTTCAATTCGGTTAAGGGTCCTGGTGAGAAATCTCCCGCCCTTGCTCGTAACGATTCAAAGAAACTATCATAAGCTTTCATACTTCCGGTCGGGCTGATTACCGAATTGAAGCCGCTTCGAGACATGGTTCTCGTGAAACCTTATAGTCTTACGTTTCCCTTAAGGCCGGTGGGGACTTTGCTTCAATTCGGTTAAGGGTCCTGGTGAGAAATCTCCCGCCCTTGCTCGTACCGATTGAAATAAACTACAGTAAACTTTCATACTTCCGGTCGGGCTGTTTACCGAATTGAAGCGGCTTCGAGACATGGTTCTCGTGAAACCTTATAGTCTTACGTTTCCCTTATGGCCGGTGGGGACTTTGCTTCAATTCGGTTAAGGGTCCTGGTGAGAAATCTCCCGCCCTTGCTCGTACCGATTCAAAGAAACTATCATAAGCTTTCATACTTCCGGTCGAGCTGATTACCGAATTGAAGCGGCTTCGAGACATGGTTCTCGTGAAACCTTATAGTCTTACGTTTCCCTTAAGGCCGGTGGGGACTTTGCTTCAATTCGGTTAAGGGTCCTGGTGAGAAATCTCCCGCCCTTGCTCGTACCGATTCAAAGAAACTATCATAAGCTTTCATACTTCCGGTCGGGCTGTTAACCAAATTGAAGCGGCCTCGCGACATGGTTCACGTGAAACCTTATCGTCCTACGTTTCCCTTAAGGCCGGTGGGGACTTTGCTTCAATTCGGTTAAGGGTCCTGGTGAGAAATCTCCCGCCCTTGCTCGTACCGATTCAAAGAAACTATCATAAGCTTTCATACTTCCGGTCGAGCTGATTACCGAATTGAAGCGGCTTCGAGACATCGTTCTCGTGAAGCCTTATAGTCTGACGTTTCCCTTAAGGCCGGTGGGGACTTTGCTTCAATTTGGTTAAGGGTCCTGGTGAGAAATCTCCCGCCCTTGCTCGTACCGATTGAAATAAACTACCATAAACTTTCATACTTCCGGTCGGGCTGTTTACCGAATTGAAGCGGCTTCGAGACATGGTTCTCGTGAAACCTTATAGTCTTACGTTTCCCTTAAGGCCGGTGCGAACTTTGCTTCAATTCGGTTAAGGGTCCTGGTGAGAAATCTCCCGCCCTTGCTCATACCGATTCAAATAAACTACCATAAACTTTCATACTTCCGGTCGGGCTGTTTACCGAATTGAAGCGGCCTCGCGACATGGTTCACGTGAAACCTTATCGTCTTACGTATCCCGTAAGACCGGTGCGAACTTTGCTTCAATTCGGTTAAGGGTCCTGGTGAGAAATCTCCCGCCCTTGCTCGTACCGATTCAAAGAAACTATCATAAGCTTTCATACTTCCGGTCGAGCTGATTACCGAATTGAAGCGGCTTCGAGACATGGTTCTCGTGAAACCTTATAGTCTTACGTTTCCCTTAAGGCCGGTGGGGACTTTGCTTCAATTCGGTTAAGGGTCCTGGTGAGAAATCTCCCGCCCTTGCTCGTACCGATTCAAAGAAACTATCATAAGCTTTCATACTTCCGGTCGGGCTGTTAACCAAATTGAAGCGGCCTCGCGACATGGTTCACGTGAAACCTTATCGTCCTACGTTTCCCTTAAGGCCGGTGGGGACTTTTCTTCAATTCGGTTAAGGGTCCTGGTGAGAAATCTCCCGCCCTTGCTCGTACCGATTGAAATAAACTACAATAACCTTTCATACTTCCGGTCGGGCTGTTTACCGAATTGAAGCGGCTTCGAGACATGGTTCTCGTGAAACCTTATAGTCTTACGTTTCCCTTAAGGCCGGTGGGGACTTTGCTTCAATTCGGTTAAGGGTCCTGGTGAGAAATCTCCCGCGCTTGCTCGTAACGATTCAAAGAAACTATTATAAGCTTTCATACTTCCGGTCGGGCTGATTACCGAATTGAAGCGGCTTCGAGACATGGTTCTCGTGAAACCTTATAGTCTTACGTTTCCCTTAAGGCCGGTGGGGACTTTGCTTCAATTCGGTTAAGGGTCCTGGTGAGAAATATCCCGCCCTTGCTCGTACCGATTGAAATAAGCTACAGTAAACTTTCATACTTCCGGTCGGGCTGTTTACCGAATTGAAGCGGCTTCGAGACATGGTTCTCGTGAAGCCTTATAGTCTGACGTTTCCCTTAAGGCCGGTGGGGACTTTGCTTCAATTCGGTTAAGGGTCCTGTTGAGAAATCTCCCGCCCTTGCTCGTACCGATTGAAATAAACTACCATAAACTTTCATACTTCCGGTCGGGCTGTTTACCGAATTGAAGCGGCTTCGAGACATGGTTCTCGTGAAACCTTATAGTCTTACGTTTCCCTTAAGGCCGGTGCGAACTTTGCTTCAATTCGGTTAAGGGTCCTGGTGAGAAATCTCCCGCCCTTGCTCATACCGATTCAAATAAACTACCATAAACTTTCATACTTCCGGTCGGGCTGTTTACCGAATTGAAGCGGCCTCGCGACATGGTTCACGTGAAACCTTATCGTCTTACGTATCCCGTAAGACCGGTGCGAACTTTGCTTCAATTCGGTTAAGGGTCCTGGTGAGAAATCCCCCGCCCTTGCTCGTACCGATTGAAATAAACTACAATAACCTTTCATACTTCCGGTCGGGCTGTTTACCGAATTGAAGCGGCTTCGAGACATGATTCTCGTGAAACCTTATAGTCTTACGTTTCTCGTAAGACCGGTGCGAACTTTGCTTCAATTCGGTTAAGGGTCCTGGTGAGAAATCTCCCGCCCTTGCTCGTAACGATTCAAAGAAACTATCATAAGCTTTCATACTTCCGGTCGGGCTGATTACCGAATTGAAGCCGCTTCGAGACATGGTTCTCGTGAAACCTTATAGTCTTACGTTTCCCTTAAGGCCGGTGGGGACTTTGCTTCAATTCGGTTAAGGGTCCTGGTGAGAAATCTCCCGCCCTTGCTCGTACCGATTGAAATAAACTACAGTAAACTTTCATACTTCCGGTCGGGCTGTTTACCGAATTGAAGCGGCTTCGAGACATGGTTCTCGTGAAACCTTATAGTCTTACGTTTCCCTTATGGCCGGTGGGGACTTTGCTTCAATTCGGTTAAGGGTCCTGGTGAGAAATCTCCCGCCCTTGCTCGTACCGATTCAAAGAAACTATCATAAGCCTTCATACTTCCGGTCGAGCTGATTACCGAATTGAAGCGGCTTCGAGACATGGTTCTCGTGAAACCTTATAGTCTTACGTTTCCCTTAAGGCCGGTGGGGACTTTGCTTCAATTCGGTTAAGGGTCCTGGTGAGAAATCTCCCGCCCTTGCTCGTACCGATTCAAAGAAACTATCATAAGCTTTCATACTTCCGGTCGGGCTGTTAACCAAATTGAAGCGGCCTCGCGACATGGTTCACGTGAAACCTTATCGTCCTACGTTTCCCTTAAGGCCGGTGGGGACTTTGCTTCAATTCGGTTAAGGGTCCTGGTGAGAAATCTCCCGCCCTTGCTCGTACCGATTGAAATAAACTACAATAACCTTTCATACTTCCGGTCGGGCTGTTTACCGAATTGAAGCGGCTTCGAGACATGGTTCTCGTGAAACCTTATAGTCTTACGTTTCCCTTAAGGCCGGTGGGGACTTTGCTTCAATTCGGTTAAGGGTCCTGGTGAGAAATCTCCCGCCCTTGCTCGTACCGATTGAAATAAACTACAGTAAACTTTCATACTTCCGGTCGGGCTGTTTACCGAATTGAAGCGGCTTCGAGACATGGTTCTCGTGAAGCCTTATAGTCTGACGTTTCCCTTAAGGCCGGTGGGGACTTTGCTTCAATTCGGTTAAGGGTCCTGGTGAGAAATCTCCCGCCCTTGCTCATACCGATTCAAATAAACTACCATAAACTTTCATACTTCCGGTCGGGCTGTTTACCGAATTGAAGCGGCCTCGCGACATGGTTCACGTGAAACCTTATCGTCTTACGTATCCCGTAAGACCGGTGCGAACTTTGCTTCAATTCGGTTAAGCGTCCTGGTGAGAAATCTCCCGCCCTTGCTCGTACCGATTGAAATAAACTACAATAACCTTTCATACTTCCGGTCGGGCTGTTTACCGAATTGAAGCGGCTTCGAGACATGGTTCTCGTGAAACCTTATAGTCTTACGTTTCTCGTAAGACCGGTGCGAACTTTGCTTCAATTCGGTTAAGGGTCCTGGTGAGAAATCTCCCGCCCTTGCTCGTAACGATTCAAAGAAACTATCATAAGCTTTCATACTTCCGGTCGGGCTGATTACCGAATTGAAGCCGCTTCGAGACATGGTTCTCGTGAAACCTTATAGTCTTACGTTTCCCTTAAGGCCGGTGGGGACTTTGCTTCAATTCGGTTAAGGGTCCTGGTGAGAAATCTCCCGCCCTTGCTCGTACCGATTGAAATAAACTACAGTAAACTTTCATACTTCCGGTCGGGCTGTTTACCGAATTGAAGCGGCTGCGAGACATGGTTCTCGTGAAACCTTATAGTCTTACGTTTCCCTTATGGCCGGTGGGGACTTTGCTTCAATTCGGTTAAGGGTCCTGGTGAGAAATCTCCCGCCCTTGCTCGTACCGATTCAAAGAAACTATCATAAGCTTTCATACTTCCGGTCGAGCGATTACCGAATTGAAGCGGCTTCGAGACATGGTTCTCGTGAAACCTTATAGTCTTACGTTTCCCTTAAGGCCGGTGGGGACTTTGCTTCAATTCGGTTAAGGGTCCTGGTGAGAAATCTCCCGCCCTTGCTCGTACCGATTCAAAGAAACTATCATAAGCTTTCATACTTCCGGTCGGGCTGTTAACCAAATTGAAGCGGCCTCGCGACATGGTTCACGTGAAACCTTATCGTCCTACGTTTCCCTTAAGGCCGGTGGGGACTTTGCTTCAATTCGGTTAAGGGTCCTGGTGAGAAATCTCCCGCCCTTGCTCGTACCGATTGAAATAAACTACAATAACCTTTCATACTTCCGGTCGGGCTGTTTACCGAATTGAAGCGGCTTCGAGACATGGTTCTCGTGAAACCTTATAGTCTTACGTTTCCCTTAAGGCCGGTGGGGACTTTGCTTCAATTCGGTTAAGGGTCCTGGTGAGAAATCTCCCGCCCTTGCTCGTAACGATTCAAAGAAACTATTATAAGCTTTCATACTTCCGGTCGGGCTGATTACCGAATTGAAGCGGCTTCGAGACATGGTTCTCGTGAAACCTTATAGTCTTACGTTTCCCTTAAGGCCGGTGGGGACTTTGCTTCAATTCGGTTAAGGGTCCTGGTGAGAAATCTCCCGCCCTTGCTCGTACCGATTGAAATAAACTACAGTAAACTTTCATACTTCCGGTCGGGCTGTTTACCGAATTGAAGCGGCTTCGAGACATGGTTCTCGTGAACCCTTAGTCTGACGTTTCCCTTAAGGCCGGTGGGGACTTTGCTTCAATTCGGTTAAGGGTCCTGGTGAGAAATCTCCCGCCCTTGCTCGTACCGATTGAAATAAACTACCATAAACTTTCATACTTCCGGTCGGGCTGTTTACCGAATTGAAGCGGCTTCGAGACATGGTTCTCGTGAAACCTTATAGTCTTATGTTTCCCTTAAGGCCGGTGCGAACTTTGCTTCAATTCGGTTAAGGGTCCTGGTGAGAAATCTCCCGCCCTTGCTCATACCGATTCAAATAAACTACCATAAACTTTCATACTTCCGGTCGGGCTGTTTACCGAATTGAAGCGGCCTCGCGACATGGTTCACGTGAAACCTTATCGTCTTACGTATCCCGTAAGACCGGTGCGAACTTTGCTTCAATTCGGTTAAGGGTCCTGGTGAGAAATCTCCCGCCCTTGCTCGTACCGATTGAAATAAACTACAATAACCTTTCATACTTCCGGTCGGGCTGTTTACCGAATTGAAGCGGCCTCGCGACATGGTTCACGTGAAACCTTATCGTCTTACGTATCCCGTAAGACCGGTGCGAACTTTGCTTCAATTCGGTTAAGGGTCCTGGTGAGAAATCTCCCGCCCTTGCTCGTACCGATTGAAATAAACTACAATAACCTTTCATACTTCCGGTCGGGCTGTTTACCGAATTGAAGCGGCTTCGAGACATGATTCTCGTGAAACCTTATAGTCTTACGTTTCTCGTAAGACCGGTGCGAACTTTGCTTCAATTCGGTTAAGGGTCCTGGTGAGAAATCTCCCGCCCTTGCTCGTAACGATTCAAAGAAACTATCATAAGCTTTCATACTTCCGGTCGGGCTGATTACCGAATTGAAGCCGCTTCGAGACATGGTTCTCGTGAAACCTTATAGTCTTACGTTTCCCTTAAGGCCGGTGGGGACTTTGCTTCAATTCGGTTAAGGGTCCTGGTGAGAAATCTCCCGCCCTTGCTCGTACCGATTGAAATAAACTACAGTAAACTTTCATACTTCCGGTCGGGCTGTTTACCGAATTGAAGCGGCTTCGAGACATGGTTCTCGTGAAACCTTATAGTCTTAAGTTTCCCTTATGGCCGGTGGGGACTTTGCTTCAATTCGGTTAAGGGTCCTGGTGAGAAATCTCCCGCCCTTGCTCGTACCGATTCAAAGAAACTATCATAAGCTTTCATACTTCCGGTCGAGCTGATTACCGAATTGAAGCGGCTTCGAGACATGGTTCTCGTGAAACCTTATAGTCTTACGTTTCCCTTAAGGCCGGTGGGGACTTTGCTTCAATTCGGTTAAGGGTCCTGGTGAGAAATCTCCCGCCCTTGCTCGTACCGATTCAAAGAAACTATCATAAGCTTTCATACTTCCGGTCGGGCTGTTAACCAAATTGAAGCGGCCTCGCGACATGGTTCACGTGAAACCTTATCGTCCTACGTTTCCCTTAAGGCCGGTGGGGACTTTGCTTCAATTCGGTTAAGGGTCCTGGTGAGAAATCTCCCGCCCTTGCTCGTACCGATTGAAATAAACTACAATAACCTATCATACTTCCGGTCGGGCTGTTTACCGAATTGAAGCGGCTTCGAGACATGGTTCTCGTGAAACCTTATAGTCTTACGTTTCCCTTAAGGCCGGTGGGGACTTTGCTTCAATTAGGTTAAGGGTCCTGGTGAGAAATCTCCCGCGCTTGCTCGTAACGATTCAAAGAAACTATTATAAGCTTTCATACTTCCGGTCGGGCTGATTACCGAATTGAAGCGGCTTCGAGACATGGTTCTCGTGAAACCTTATAGTCTTACGTTTCCCTTAAGGCCGGTGGGGACTTTGCTTCAATTCGGTTAAGGGTCCTGGTGAGAAATCTCCCGCCCTTGCTCGTACCGATTGAAATAAACTACAGTAAACTTTCATACTTCCGGTCGGGCTGTTTACCGAATTGAAGTGGCTTCGAGACATGGTTCTCGTGAAGCCTTATAGTCTGACGTTTCCCTTAAGGCCGGTGGGGACTTTGCTTCAATTCGGTTAAGGGTCCTGGTGAGAAATCTCCCGCCCTTGCTCATACCGATTCAAATAAACTACCATAAACTTTCATACTTCCGGTCGGGCTGTTTACCGAATTGAAGCGGCCTCGCGACATGGTTCACGTGAAACCTTATCGTCTTACGTATCCCGTAAGACCGGTGCGAACTTTGCTTCAATTCGGTTAAGCGTCCTGGTGAGAAATCTCCCGCCCTTGCTCGTACCGATTGAAATAAACTACAATAACCTTTCATACTTCCGGTCGGGCTGTTTACCGAATTGAAGCGGCTTCGAGACATGGTTCTCGTGAAACCTTATAGTCTTACGTTTCTCGTAAGACCGGTGCGAACTTTGCTTCAATTCGGTTAAGGGTCCTGGTGAGAAATCTCCCGCCCTTGCTCGTAACGATTCAAAGAAACTATCATAAGCTTTCATACTTCCGGTCGGGCTGATTACCGAATTGAAGCCGCTTCGAGACATGGTTCTCGTGAAACCTTATAGGCTTACGTTTCCCTTAAGGCCGGTGGGGACTTTGCTTCAATTCGGTTAAGGGTCCTGGTGAGAAATCTCCCGCCCTTGCTCGTACCGATTCAAAGAAACTATCATAAGCTTTCATACTTCCGGTCGGGCTGTTAACCAAATTGAAGCGGCCTCGCGACATGGTTCACGTGAAACCTTATCGTCCTACGTTTCCCTTAAGGCCGGTGGGGACTTTGCTTCAATTCGGTAAAGGGTCCTGGTGAGAAATCTCCCGCCCTTGCTCGTACCGATTGAAATAAACTACAATAACCTTTCATACTTCCGGTCGGGCTGTTTACCGAATTGAAGCGGCTTCGAGACATGGTTCTCGTGAAACCTTATAGTCTTACGTTTCCCTTAAGGCCGGTGGGGACTTTGCTTCAATTCGGTTAAGGGTCCTGGTGAGAAATCTCCCGCCCTTGCTCGTAACGATTCAAAGAAACTATTATAAGCTTTCATACTTCCGGTCGGGCTGATTACCGAATTGAAGCGGCTTCGAGACATGGTTCTCGTGAAACCTTATAGTCTTACGTTTCCCTTAAGGCCGGTGGGGACTTTGCTTCAATTCGGTTAAGGGTCCTGGTGAGAAATCTCCCGCCCTTGCTCGTACCGATTGAAATAAACTACAGTAAACTTTCATACTTCCGGTCGGGCTGTTTACCGAATTGAAGCGGCTTCGAGACATGGTTCTCGTGAAGCCTTATAGTCTGACGTTTCCCTTAAGGCCGGTGGGGACTTTGCTTCAATTCGGTTAAGGGTCCTGGTGAGAAATCTCCCGCCCTTGCTCGTACCGATTGAAATAAACTACCATAAACTTTCATACTTCCGGTCGGGCTGTTTACCGAATTGAAGCGGCTTCGAGACATGGTTCTCGTGAAACCTTATAGTCTTACGTTTCCCTTAAGGCCGGTGCGAACTTTGCTTCAATTCGGTTAAGGGTCCTGGTGAGAAATCTCCCGCCCTTGCTCATACCGATTCAAATAAACTACCATAAACTTTCATACTTCCGGTCGGGCTGTTTACCGAATTGAAGCGGCCTCGCGACATGGTTCACGTGAAACCTTATCGTCTTACGTATCCCGTAAGACCGGTGCGAACTTTGCTTCAATTCGGTTAAGGGTCCTGGTGAGAAATCTCCCGCCCTTGCTCGTACCGATTGAAATAAACTACAATAACCTTTCATACTTCCGGTCGGGCTGTTTACCGAATTGAAGCGGCCTCGCGACATGGTTCACGTGAAACCTTATCGTCTTACGTATCCCGTAAGACCGGTGCGAACTTTGCTTCAATTCGGTTAAGGGTCCTGGTGAGAAATCTCCCGCCCTTGCTCGTACCGATTGAAATAAACTACAATAACCTTTCATACTTCCGGTCGGGCAGTTTACCGAATTGAAGCGGCTTCGAGACATGGTTCTCGTGAAACCTTATAGTCTTACGTTTCTCGTAAGACCGGTGCGAACTTTGCTTCAATTCGGTTAAGGGTCCTGGTGAGAAATCTCCCGCCCTTGCTCGTAACGATTCAAAGAAACTATCATAAGCTTTCATACTTCCGGTCGGGCTGATTACCGAATTGAAGCCGCTTCGAGACATGGTTCTCGTGAAACCTTATAGTCTTACGTTTCCCTTAAGGCCGGTGGGGACTTTGCTTCAATTCGGTTAAGGGTCCTGGTGAGAAATCTCCCGCCCTTGCTCGTACCGATTGAAATAAACTACAGTAAACTTTCATACTTCCGGTCGGGCTGTTTACCGAATTGAAGCGGCTTCGAGACATGGTTCTCGTGAAACCTTATAGTCTTACGTTTCCCTTATGGCCGGTGGGGACTTTGCTTCAATTCGGTTAAGGGTCCTGGTGAGAAATCTCCCGCCCTTGCTCGTAACGATTCAAAGAAACTATTATAAGCTTTCATACTTCCGGTCGGGCTGATTACCGAATTGAAGCGGCTTCGAGACATGGTTCTCGTGAAGCCTTATAGTCTGACGTTTCCCTTAAGGCCGGTGGGGACTTTGCTTCAATTCGGTTAAGGGTCCTGGTGAGAAATCTCGCGCCCTTGCTCGTACCGATTGAAATAAACTACCATAAACTTTCATACTTCCGGTCGGGCTGTTTACCGAATTGAAGCGGCTTCGAGACATGGTTCTCGTGAAACCTTATAGTCTTACTTTCCCTTAAGGCCGGTGCGAACTTTGCTTCAATTCGGTTAAGGGTCCTGGTGAGAAATCTCCCGCCCTTGCTCATACCGATTCAAATAAACTACCATAAACTTTCATACTTCCGGTCGGGCTGTTTACCGAATTGAAGCGGCCTCGCGACATGGTTCACGTGAAACCTTATCGTCTTACGTATCCCGTAAGACCGGTGCGAACTTTGCTTCAATTCGGTTAAGGGTCCTGGTGAGAAATCTCCCGCCCTTGCTCGTACCGATTGAAATAAACTACAATAACCTTTCATACTTCCGGTCGGGCTGTTTACCGAATTGAAGCGGCTTCGAGACATGGTTCTCGTGAAGCCTTATAGTCTGACGTTTCCCTTAAGGCCGGTGGGGACTTTGCTTCAATTCGGTTAAGGGTCCTGGTGAGAAATCTCCCGCCCTTGCTCGTACCGATTGAAATAAACTACCATAAACTTTCATACTTCCGGTCGGGCTGTTCACCGAATTGAAGCGGCTTCGAGACATGGTTCTCGTGAAACCTTATAGTCTTACGTTTCCCTTAAGGCCGGTAGGGACTTTGCTTCAATTCGGTTAAGGGTCCTGGTGAGAAATCTCCCGCCCTTGCTCGTACCGATTCAAAGAAACTATCATAAGCTTTCATACTTCCGGTCGAGCTGATTACCGAATTGAAGCGGCTTCGAGACATGGTTCTCGTGAAACCTTATAGTCTTACGTTTCCCTTAAGGCCGGTGGGGACTTTGCTTCAATTCGGTTAAGGGTCCTGGTGAGAAATCTCCCGCCCTTGCTCGTACCGATTCAAAGAAACTATCATAAGCTTTCATACTTCCGGTCGGGCTGTTAACCAAATTGAAGCGGCCTCGCGACATGGTTCACGTGAAACCTTATCGTCCTACGTTTCCCTTAAGGCCGGTGGGGACTTTGCTTCAATTCGGTTAAGGGTCCTGGTGAGAAATCTCCCGCCCTTGCTCGTACCGATTGAAATAAACTACAATAACCTTTCATACTTCCGGTCGGGCTGTTTACCGAATTGAAGCGGCTTCGAGACATGGTTCTCGTGAAACCTTATAGTCTTACGTTTCCCTTAAGGCCGGTGGGGACTTTGCTTCAATTAGGTTAAGGGTCCTGGTGAGAAATCTCCCGCGCTTGCTCGTAACGATTCAAAGAAACTATTATAAGCTTTCATACTTCCGGTCGGGCTGATTACCGAATTGAAGCGGCTTCGAGACATGGTTCTCGTGAAACCTTATAGTCTTACGTTTCCCTTAAGGCCGGTGGGGACTTTGCTTCAATTCGGTTAAGGGTCCTGGTGAGAAATCTCCCGCCCTTGCTCGTACCGATTGAAATAAACTACAGTAAACTTTCATACTTCCGGTCGGGCTGTTTACCGAATTGAAGTGGCTTCGAGACATGGTTCTCGTGAAGCCTTATAGTCTGACGTTTCCCTTAAGGCCGGTGGGGACTTTGCTTCAATTCGGTTAAGGGTCCTGGTGAGAAATCTCCCGCCCTTGCTCATACCGATTCAAATAAACTACCATAAACTTTCATACTTCCGGTCGGGCTGTTTACCGAATTGAAGCGGCCTCGCGACATGGTTCACGTGAAACCTTATCGTCTTACGTATCCCGTAAGACCGGTGCGAACTTTGCTTCAATTCGGTTAAGCGTCCTGGTGAGAAATCTCCCGCCCTTGCTCGTACCGATTGAAATAAACTACAATAACCTTTCATACTTCCGGTCGGGCTGTTTACCGAATTGAAGCGGCTTCGAGACATGGTTCTCGTGAAACCTTATAGTCTTACGTTTCTCGTAAGACCGGTGCGAACTTTGCTTCAATTCGGTTAAGGGTCCTGGTGAGAAATCTCCCGCCCTTGCTCGTAACGATTCAAAGAAACTATCATAAGCTTTCATACTTCCGGTCGGGCTGATTACCGAATTGAAGCCGCTTCGAGACATGGTTCTCGTGAAACCTTATAGGCTTACGTTTCCCTTAAGGCCGGTGGGGACTTTGCTTCAATTCGGTTAAGGGTCCTGGTGAGAAATCTCCCGCCCTTGCTCGTACCGATTCAAAGAAACTATCATAAGCTTTCATACTTCCGGTCGGGCTGTTAACCAAATTGAAGCGGCCTCGCGACATGGTTCACGTGAAACCTTATCGTCCTACGTTTCCCTTAAGGCCGGTGGGGACTTTGCTTCAATTCGGTAAAGGGTCCTGGTGAGAAATCTCCCGCCCTTGCTCGTACCGATTGAAATAAACTACAATAACCTTTCATACTTCCGGTCGGGCTGTTTACCGAATTGAAGCGGCTTCGAGACATGGTTCTCGTGAAACCTTATAGTCTTACGTTTCCCTTAAGGCCGGTGGGGACTTTGCTTCAATTCGGTTAAGGGTCCTGGTGAGAAATCTCCCGCCCTTGCTCGTAACGATTCAAAGAAACTATTATAAGCTTTCATACTTCCGGTCGGGCTGATTACCGAATTGAAGCGGCTTCGAGACATGGTTCTCGTGAAACCTTATAGTCTTACGTTTCCCTTAAGGCCGGTGGGGACTTTGCTTCAATTCGGTTAAGGGTCCTGGTGAGAAATCTCCCGCCCTTGCTCGTACCGATTGAAATAAACTACAGTAAACTTTCATACTTCCGGTCGGGCTGTTTACCGAATTGAAGCGGCTTCGAGACATGGTTCTCGTGAAGCCTTATAGTCTGACGTTTCCCTTAAGGCCGGTGGGGACTTTGCTTCAATTCGGTTAAGGGTCCTGGTGAGAAATCTCCCGCCCTTGCTCGTACCGATTGAAATAAACTACCATAAACTTTCATACTTCCGGTCGGGCTGTTTACCGAATTGAAGCGGCTTCGAGACATGGTTCTCGTGAAACCTTATAGTCTTACGTTTCCCTTAAGGCCGGTGCGAACTTTGCTTCAATTCGGTTAAGGGTCCTGGTGAGAAATCTCCCGCCCTTGCTCATACCGATTCAAATAAACTACCATAAACTTTCATACTTCCGGTCGGGCTGTTTACCGAATTGAAGCGGCCTCGCGACATGGTTCACGTGAAACCTTATCGTCTTACGTATCCCGTAAGACCGGTGCGAACTTTGCTTCAATTCGGTTAAGGGTCCTGGTGAGAAATCTCCCGCCCTTGCTCGTACCGATTGAAATAAACTACAATAACCTTTCATACTTCCGGTCGGGCTGTTTACCGAATTGAAGCGGCCTCGCGACATGGTTCACGTGAAACCTTATCGTCTTACGTATCCCGTAAGACCGGTGCGAACTTTGCTTCAATTCGGTTAAGGGTCCTGGTGAGAAATCTCCCGCCCTTGCTCGTACCGATTGAAATAAACTACAATAACCTTTCATACTTCCGGTCGGGCAGTTTACCGAATTGAAGCGGCTTCGAGACATGGTTCTCGTGAAACCTTATAGTCTTACGTTTCTCGTAAGACCGGTGCGAACTTTGCTTCAATTCGGTTAAGGGTCCTGGTGAGAAATCTCCCGCCCTTGCTCGTAACGATTCAAAGAAACTATCATAAGCTTTCATACTTCCGGTCGGGCTGATTACCGAATTGAAGCCGCTTCGAGACATGGTTCTCGTGAAACCTTATAGTCTTACGTTTCCCTTAAGGCCGGTGGGGACTTTGCTTCAATTCGGTTAAGGGTCCTGGTGAGAAATCTCCCGCCCTTGCTCGTACCGATTGAAATAAACTACAGTAAACTTTCATACTTCCGGTCGGGCTGTTTACCGAATTGAAGCGGCTTCGAGACATGGTTCTCGTGAAACCTTATAGTCTTACGTTTCCCTTATGGCCGGTGGGGACTTTGCTTCAATTCGGTTAAGGGTCCTGGTGAGAAATCTCCCGCCCTTGCTCGTAACGATTCAAAGAAACTATTATAAGCTTTCATACTTCCGGTCGGGCTGATTACCGAATTGAAGCGGCTTCGAGACATGGTTCTCGTGAAGCCTTATAGTCTGACGTTTCCCTTAAGGCCGGTGGGGACTTTGCTTCAATTCGGTTAAGGGTCCTGGTGAGAAATCTCGCGCCCTTGCTCGTACCGATTGAAATAAACTACCATAAACTTTCATACTTCCGGTCGGGCTGTTTACCGAATTGAAGCGGCTTCGAGACATGGTTCTCGTGAAACCTTATAGTCTTACTTTCCCTTAAGGCCGGTGCGAACTTTGCTTCAATTCGGTTAAGGGTCCTGGTGAGAAATCTCCCGCCCTTGCTCATACCGATTCAAATAAACTACCATAAACTTTCATACTTCCGGTCGGGCTGTTTACCGAATTGAAGCGGCCTCGCGACATGGTTCACGTGAAACCTTATCGTCTTACGTATCCCGTAAGACCGGTGCGAACTTTGCTTCAATTCGGTTAAGGGTCCTGGTGAGAAATCTCCCGCCCTTGCTCGTACCGATTGAAATAAACTACAATAACCTTTCATACTTCCGGTCGGGCTGTTTACCGAATTGAAGCGGCTTCGAGACATGGTTCTCGTGAAGCCTTATAGTCTGACGTTTCCCTTAAGGCCGGTGGGGACTTTGCTTCAATTCGGTTAAGGGTCCTGGTGAGAAATCTCCCGCCCTTGCTCGTACCGATTGAAATAAACTACCATAAACTTTCATACTTCCGGTCGGGCTGTTCACCGAATTGAAGCGGCTTCGAGACATGGTTCTCGTGAAACCTTATAGTCTTACGTTTCCCTTAAGGCCGGTAGGGACTTTGCTTCAATTCGGTTAAGGGTCCTGGTGAGAAATCTCCCGCCCTTGCTCGTACCGATTCAAAGAAACTATCATAAGCTTTCATACTTCCGGTCGAGCTGATTACCGAATTGAAGCGGCTTCGAGACATGGTTCTCGTGAAACCTTATAGTCTTACGTTTCCCTTAAGGCCGGTGGGGACTTTGCTTCAATTCGGTTAAGGGTCCTGGTGAGAAATCTCCCACCCTTGCTCGTACCGATTCAAAGAAACTATCATAAGCTTTCATACTTCCGGTCGGGCTGTTAACCAAATTGAAGCGGCCTCGCGACATGGTTCACGTGAAACCTTATCGTCCTACGTTTCCCTTAAGGCCGGTGGGGACTTTGCTTCAATTCGGTTAAGGGTCCTGGTGAGAAATCTCCCGCCCTTGCTCGTACCGATTGAAATAAACTACAATAACCTTTCATACTTCCGGTCGGGCTGTTTACCGAATTGAAGCGGCTTCGAGAAATGATTCTCGTGAAACCTTATAGTCTTACGTTTCTCGTAAGACCGGTGCGAACTTTGCTTCAATTCGGTTAAGGGTCCTGGTGAGAAATCTCCCGCCCTTGCTCGTAACGATTCAAAGAAACTATTATAAGCTTTCATACTTCCGGTCGGGCTGATTACCGAATTGAAGCGGCTTCGAGACATGGTTCTCGTGAAGCCTTATAGTCTGACGTTTCCCTTAAGGCCGGTGGGGACTTTGCTTCAATTCGGTTAAGGGTCCTGGTGAGAAATCTCCCGCCCTTGCTCGTACCGATTGAAATAAACTACCATAAACTTTCATACTTCCGGTCGGGCTGTTTACCGAATTGAAGCGGCTTCGACACATGGTTCTCGTGAAACCTTATAGTCTTACGTTTCCCTTAAGGCCGGTGCGAACTTTGCTTCAATTCGGTTAAGGGTCCTGGTGAGAAATCTCCCGCCCTTGCTCATACCGATTCAAATAAACTACCATAAACTTTCATACTTCCGGTCGGGCTGTTTACCGAATTGAAGCGGCCTCGCGACATGGTTCACGTGAAACCTTATCGTCTTACGTATCCCGTAAGACCGGTGCGAACTTTGCTTCAATTCGGTTAAGGGTCCTGGTGAGAAATCTCCCGCCCTTGCTCGTACCGATTGAAATAAACTACAATAACCTTTCATACTTCCGGTCGGGCTGTTTACCGAATTGAAGCGGCTTCGAGACATGGTTCTCGTGAAGCCTTATAGTCTGACGTTTCCCTTAAGGCCGGTGGGGACTTTGCTTCAATTCGGTTAAGGGTCCTGGTGAGAAATCTCCCGCCCTTGCTCGTACCGATTCAAAGAAACTATCATAAGCTTTCATACTTCCGGTCGAGCTGATTACCGAATTGAAGCGGCTTCGAGACATGGTTCTCGTGAAACCTTATAGTCTTACGTTTCCCTTAAGGCCGGTGGGGACTTTGCTTCAATTCGGTTAAGGGTCCTGGTGAGAAATCTCCCACCCTTGCTCGTACCGATTCAAAGAAACTATCAAAAGCTTTCATACTTCCGGTCGGGCTGTTAACCAAATTGAAGCGGCCTCGCGACATGGTTCACGTGAAACCTTATCGTCCTACGTTTCCCTTAAGGCCGGTGGGGACTTTGCTTCAATTCGGTTAAGGGTCCTGGTGAGAAATCTCCCGCCCTTGCTCGTACCGATTGAAATAAACTACAATAACCTTTCATACTTCCGGTCGGGCTGTTTACCGAATTGAAGCGGCTTCGAGAAATGATTCTCGTGAAACCTTATAGTCTTACGTTTCTCGTAAGACCGGTGCGAACTTTGCTTCAATTCGGTTAAGGGTCCTGGTGAGAAATCTCCCGCCCTTGCTCGTACCGATTCAAAGAAACTATCATAAGCTTTCATACTTCCGGTCGAGCTGATTACCGAATTGAAGCGGCTTCGAGACATGGTTCTCGTGAAACCTTATAGTCTTACGTTTTCCTTAAGGCCGGTGGGGACTTTGCTTCAATTCGGTTAAGGGTCCTGGTGAGAAATCTCCCACCCTTGCTCGTACCGATTCAAAGAAACTATCATAAGCTTTCATACTTCCGGTCGGGCTGTTAACCAAATTGAAGCGGCCTCGCGACATGGTTCACGTGAAACCTTATCGTCCTACGTTTCCCTTAAGGCCGGTGGGGACTTTGATTCAAATCGGTTAAGGGTCCTGGTGAGAAATCTCCCGCCCTTGCTCGTACCGATTGAAATAAACTACAATAACCTTTCATACTTCCGGTCGGGCTGTTTACCGAATTGAAGCGGCTTCGAGAAATGATTCTCGTGAAACCTTATAGTCTTACGTTTCTCGTAAGACCGGTGCGAACTTTGCTTCAATTCGGTTAAGGGTCCTGGTGAGAAATCTCCCGCCCTTGCTCGTAACGATTCAAAGAAACTATTATAAGCTTTCATACTTCCGGTCGGGCTGATTACCGAATTGAAGCGGCTTCGAGACATGGTTCTCGTGAAGCCTTATAGTCTGACGTTTCCCTTAAGGCCGGTGGGGACTTTGCTTCAATTCGGTTAAGGGTCCTGGTGAGAAATCTCCCGCCCTTGCTCGTACCGATTGAAATAAACTACCATAAACTTTCATACTTCCGGTCGGGCTGTTTACCGAATTGAAGCGGCTTCGACACATGGTTCTCGTGAAACCTTATAGTCTTACGTTTCCCTTAAGGCCGGTGGGGACTTTGCTTCAATTCGGTTAAGGGTCCTGGTGAGAAATCTCCCGCCCTTGCTCATACCGATTCAAATAAACTACCATAAACTTTCATACTTCCGGTCGGGCTGTTTACCGAATTGAAGCGGCCTCGCGACATGGTTCACGTGAAACCTTATCGTCTTACGTATCCCGTAAGACCGGTGCGAACTTTGCTTCAATTCGGTTAAGGGTCCTGGTGAGAAATCTCCCGCCCTTGCTCGTACCGATTGAAATAAACTACAATAACCTTTCATACTTCCGGTCGGGCTGTTTACCGAATTGAAGCGGCTTCGAGACATGGTTCTCGTGAAGCCTTATAGTCTGACGTTTCCCTTAAGGCCGGTGGGGACTTTGCTTCAATTCGGTTAAGGGTCCTGGTGAGAAATCTCCCGCCCTTGCTCGTACCGATTCAAAGAAACTATCATAAGCTTTCATACTTCCGGTCGAGCTGATTACCGAATTGAAGCGGCTTCGAGACATGGTTCTCGTGAAACCTTATAGTCTTACGTTTCCCTTAAGGCCGGTGGGGACTTTGCTTCAATTCGGTTAAGGGTCCTGGTGAGAAATCTCCCACCCTTGCTCGTACCGATTCAAAGAAACTATCAAAAGCTTTCATACTTCCGGTCGGGCTGTTAACCAAATTGAAGCGGCCTCGCGACATGGTTCACGTGAAACCTTATCGTCCTACGTTTCCCTTAAGGCCGGTGGGGACTTTGCTTCAATTCGGTTAAGGGTCCTGGTGAGAAATCTCCCGCCCTTGCTCGTACCGATTGAAATAAACTACAATAACCTTTCATACTTCCGGTCGGGCTGTTTACCGAATTGAAGCGGCTTCGAGAAATGATTCTCGTGAAACCTTATAGTCTTACGTTTCTCGTAAGACCGGTGCGAACTTTGCTTCAATTCGGTTAAGGGTCCTGGTGAGAAATCTCCCGCCCTTGCTCGCACCGATTCAAAGAAACTATCATAAGCTTTCATACTTCCGGTCGAGCTGATTACCGAATTGAAGCGGCTTCGAGACATGGTTCTCGTGAAACCTTATAGTCTTACGTTTTCCTTAAGGCCGGTGGGGACTTTGCTTCAATTCGGTTAAGGGTCCTGGTGAGAAATCTCCCACCCTTGCTCGTACCGATTCAAAGAAACTATCATAAGTTTTCATACTTCCGGTCGGGCTGTTAACCAAATTGAAGCGGCCTCGCGACATGGTTCACGTGAAACCTTATCGTCCTACGTTTCCCTTAAGGCCGGTGGGGACTTTGATTCAAATCGGTTAAGGGTCCTGGTGAGAAATCTCCCGCCCTTGCTCGTACCGATTGAAATAAACTACAATAACCTTTCATACTTCCGGTCGGGCTGTTTACCGAATTGAAGCGGCTTCGAGAAATGATTCTCGTGAAACCTTATAGTCTTACGTTTCTCGTAAGACCGGTGCGAACTTTGCTTCAATTCGGTTAAGGTTCCTGGTGAGAAATCTCCCGCCCTTGCTCGTACCGATTGAAATAAACTACAATAAACTTTCATACTTCCGGTCGGGCTGTTTACCGAATTGAAGCGGCCTCGCGTCATGGTTCACGTGAAACCTTATAGTCTTACGTTTCTCGTAAGACCGGTGCGAACTTTGCTTCAATTCGGTTAAGGGTCCTGGTGAGAAATCTCCCGCCCTTGCTCGTAACGATTCAAAGAAACTATTATAAGCTTTCATACTTCCGGTCGGGCTGATTACCGAATTGAAGCGGCTTCGAGACATGGTTCTCGTGAAACCTTATAGTCTTACGTTTCCCTTAAGGCCGGTGGGGACTTTGCTTCAATTCGGTTAAGGGTCCTGGTGAGAAATCTCCCACCCTTGCTCGTACCGATTCAAAGAAACTATCATAAGCTTTCATACTTCCGGTCGGGCTGTTAACCAAATTGAAGCGGCCTCGCGACATGGTTCACGTGAAACCTTATCGTCCTACGTTTCCCTTAAGGCCGGTGGGGACTTTGATTCAAATCGGTTAAGGGTCCTGGTGAGAAATCTCCCGCCCTTGCTCGTACCGATTGAAATAAACTACAATAACCTTTCATACTTCCGGTCGGGCTGTTTACCGAATTGAAGCGGCTTCGAGAAATGATTCTCGTGAAACCTTATAGTCTTACGTTTCTCGTAAGACCGGTGCGAACTTTGCTTCAATTCGGTTAAGGTTCCTGGTGAGAAATCTCCCGCCCTTGCTCGTACCGATTGAAATAAACTACAATAAACTTTCATACTTCCGGTCGGGCTGTTTACCGAATTGAAGCGGCCTCGCGTCATGGTTCACGTGAAACCTTATAGTCTTACGTTTCTCGTAAGACCGGTGCGAACTTTGCTTCAATTCGGTTAAGGGTCCTGGTGAGAAATCTCCCGCCCTTGCTCGTAACGATTCAAAGAAACTATTATAAGCTTTCATACTTCCGGTCGGGCTGATTACCGAATTGAAGCGGCTTCGAGACATGGTTCTCGTGAAACCTTATAGTCTTACGTTTCCCTTAAGGCCGGTGGGAACTTTGCTTCAATTCGGTTAAGGGTCCTGGTGAGAAATCTCCCGCCCTTGCTCGTACCGATTGAAATAAACTACCATAAACTTTCATACTTCCGGTCGGGCTGTTTACCGAATTGAAGCGGCTTCGAGACATGGTTCTCGTGAAACCTTATAGTCTTACGTTTCCCTTAAGGCCGGTGGGGACTTTGCTTCAATTCGGTTAAGGGTCCTGGTGAGAAATCTCCCGCCCTTGCTCGTAACGATTCAAAGAAACTATTATAAGCTTTCATACTTCCGGTCGGGCTGATTACCGAATTGAAGCGGCTTCGAGACATGGTTCTCGTGAAACCTTATAGTCTTACGTTTCCCTTAAGGCCGGTGGGGACTTTGCTTCAATTCGGTTAAGGGTCCTGGTGAGAAATCTCCCGCCCTTGCTCGTACCGATTGAAATAAACTACAGTAAACTTTCATACTTCCGGTCGGGCTGTTTACCGAATTGAAGCGGCTTCGAGACATGATTCTCGTGAAACCTTATAGTCTTACGTTTCTCGTAAGACCGGTGCGAACTTTGCTTCAATTCGGTTAAGGGTCCTGGTGAGAAATCTCCCGCCCTTGCTCGTAACGATTCAAAGAAACTATCATAAGCTTTCATACTTCCGGTCGGGCTGATTACCGAATTGAAGCCGCTTCGAGACATGGTTCTCGTGAAACCTTATAGTCTTACGTTTCCCTTAAGGCCGGTGGGGACTTTGCTTCAATTCGGTTAAGGGTCCTGGTGAGAAATCTCCCGCCCTTGCTCGTACCGATTGAAATAAACTACAGTAAACTTTCATACTTCCGGTCGGGCTGTTTACCGAATTGAAGCGGCTTCAAGACATGGTTCTCGTGAAACCTTATAGTCTTACGTTTCCCTTATGGCCGGTGGGGACTTTGCTTCAATTCGGTTAAGGGTCCTGGTGAGAAATCTCCCGCCCTTGCTCGTACCGATTCAAATCAACTATCATAAGCTTTCATACTTCCGGTCGAGCTGATTACCGAATTGAAGCGGCTTCGAGACATGGTTCTCGTGAAACCTTATAGTCTTACGTTTCCCTTAAGGCCGGTGGGGACTTTGCTTCAATTCGGTTAAGGGTCCTGGTGAGAAATCTCCCGCCCTTGCTCGTACCGATTCAAAGAAACTATCATAAGCTTTCATACTTCCGGTCGGGCTGTTAACCAAATTGAAGCGGCCTCGCGACATGGTTCACGTGAAACCTTATCGTCCTACGTTTCCCTTAAGGCCGGTGGGGACTTTGCTTCAATTCGGTTAAGGGTCCTGGTGAGAAATCTCCCGCCCTTGCTCGTACCGATTGAAATAAACTACAATAACCTTTCATACTTCCGGTCGGGCTGTTTACCGAATTGAAGCGGCTTCGAGACATGGTTCTCGTGAAACCTTATAGTCTTACGTTTCCCTTAAGGCCGGTGGGGACTTTGCTTCAATTCGGTTAAGGGTCCTGGTGAGAAATCTCCCGCCCTTGCTCGTAACGATTCAAAGAAACTATTATAAGCTTTCATACTTCCGGTCGGGCTGATTACCGAATTGAAGCGGCTTCGAGACATGGTTCTCGTGAAACCTTATAGTCTTACGTTTCCCTTAAGGCCGGTGGGGACTTTGCTTCAATTCGGTTAAGGGTCCTGGTGAGAAATCTCCCACCCTTGCTCGTACCGATTCAAAGAAACTATCAAAAGCTTTCATACTTCCGGTCGGGCTGTTAACCAAATTGAAGCGGCCTCGCGACATGGTTCACGTGAAACCTTATCGTCCTACGTTTCCCTTAAGGCCGGTGGGGACTTTGCTTCAATTCGGTTAAGGGTCCTGGTGAGAAATCTCCCGCCCTTGCTCGTACCGATTGAAATAAACTACAATAACCTTTCATACTTCCGGTCGGGCTGTTTACCGAATTGAAGCGGCTTCGAGAAATGATTCTCGTGAAACCTTATAGTCTTACGTTTCTCGTAAGACCGGTGCGAACTTTGCTTCAATTCGGTTAAGGGTCCTGGTGAGAAATCTCCCGCCCTTGCTCGCACCGATTCAAAGAAACTATCATAAGCTTTCATACTTCCGGTCGAGCTGATTACCGAATTGAAGCGGCTTCGAGACATGGTTCTCGTGAAACCTTATAGTCTTACGTTTTCCTTAAGGCCGGTGGGGACTTTGCTTCAATTCGGTTAAGGGTCCTGGTGAGAAATCTCCCACCCTTGCTCGTACCGATTCAAAGAAACTATCATAAGCTTTCATACTTCCGGTCGGGCTGTTAACCAAATTGAAGCGGCCTCGCGACATGGTTCACGTGAAACCTTATCGTCCTACGTTTCCCTTAAGGCCGGTGGGGACTTTGATTCAAATCGGTTAAGGGTCCTGGTGAGAAATCTCCCGCCCTTGCTCGTACCGATTGAAATAAACTACAATAACCTTTCATACTTCCGGTCGGGCTGTTTACCGAATTGAAGCGGCTTCGAGAAATGATTCTCGTGAAACCTTATAGTCTTACGTTTCTCGTAAGACCGGTGCGAACTTTGCTTCAATTCGGTTAAGGTTCCTGGTGAGAAATCTCCCGCCCTTGCTCGTACCGATTGAAATAAACTACAATAAACTTTCATACTTCCGGTCGGGCTGTTTACCGAATTGAAGCGGCCTCGCGTCATGGTTCACGTGAAACCTTATAGTCTTACGTTTCTCGTAAGACCGGTGCGAACTTTGCTTCAATTCGGTTAAGGGTCCTGGTGAGAAATCTCCCGCCCTTGCTCGTAACGATTCAAAGAAACTATTATAAGCTTTCATACTTCCGGTCGGGCTGATTACCGAATTGAAGCGGCTTCGAGACATGGTTCTCGTGAAACCTTATAGTCTTACGTTTCCCTTAAGGCCGGTGGGGACTTTGCTTCAATTCGGTTAAGGGTCCTGGTGAGAAATCTCCCACCCTTGCTCGTACCGATTCAAAGAAACTATCATAAGCTTTCATACTTCCGGTCGGGCTGTTAACCAAATTGAAGCGGCCTCGCGACATGGTTCACGTGAAACCTTATCGTCCTACGTTTCCCTTAAGGCCGGTGGGGACTTTGATTCAAATCGGTTAAGGGTCCTGGTGAGAAATCTCCCGCCCTTGCTCGTACCGATTGAAATAAACTACAATAACCTTTCATACTTCCGGTCGGGCTGTTTACCGAATTGAAGCGGCTTCGAGAAATGATTCTCGTGAAACCTTATAGTCTTACGTTTCTCGTAAGACCGGTGCGAACTTTGCTTCAATTCGGTTAAGGTTCCTGGTGAGAAATCTCCCGCCCTTGCTCGTACCGATTGAAATAAACTACAATAAACTTTCATACTTCCGGTCGGGCTGTTTACCGAATTGAAGCGGCCTCGCGTCATGGTTCACGTGAAACCTTATAGTCTTACGTTTCTCGTAAGACCGGTGCGAACTTTGCTTCAATTCGGTTAAGGGTCCTGGTGAGAAATCTCCCGCCCTTGCTCGTAACGATTCAAAGAAACTATTATAAGCTTTCATACTTCCGGTCGGGCTGATTACCGAATTGAAGCGGCTTCGAGACATGGTTCTCGTGAAACCTTATAGTCTTACGTTTCCCTTAAGGCCGGTGGGAACTTTGCTTCAATTCGGTTAAGGGTCCTGGTGAGAAATCTCCCGCCCTTGCTCGTACCGATTGAAATAAACTACCATAAACTTTCATACTTCCGGTCGGGCTGTTTACCGAATTGAAGCGGCTTCGAGACATGGTTCTCGTGAAACCTTATAGTCTTACGTTTCCCTTAAGGCCGGTGGGGACTTTGCTTCAATTCGGTTAAGGGTCCTGGTGAGAAATCTCCCGCCCTTGCTCGTAACGATTCAAAGAAACTATTATAAGCTTTCATACTTCCGGTCGGGCTGATTACCGAATTGAAGCGGCTTCGAGACATGGTTCTCGTGAAACCTTATAGTCTTACGTTTCCCTTAAGGCCGGTGGGGACTTTGCTTCAATTCGGTTAAGGGTCCTGGTGAGAAATCTCCCGCCCTTGCTCGTACCGATTGAAATAAACTACAGTAAACTTTCATACTTCCGGTCGGGCTGTTTACCGAATTGAAGCGGCTTCGAGACATGATTCTCGTGAAACCTTATAGTCTTACGTTTCTCGTAAGACCGGTGCGAACTTTGCTTCAATTCGGTTAAGGGTCCTGGTGAGAAATCTCCCGCCCTTGCTCGTAACGATTCAAAGAAACTATCATAAGCTTTCATACTTCCGGTCGGGCTGATTACCGAATTGAAGCCGCTTCGAGACATGGTTCTCGTGAAACCTTATAGTCTTACGTTTCCCTTAAGGCCGGTGGGGACTTTGCTTCAATTCGGTTAAGGGTCCTGGTGAGAAATCTCCCGCCCTTGCTCGTACCGATTGAAATAAACTACAGTAAACTTTCATACTTCCGGTCGGGCTGTTTACCGAATTGAAGCGGCTTCAAGACATGGTTCTCGTGAAACCTTATAGTCTTACGTTTCCCTTATGGCCGGTGGGGACTTTGCTTCAATTCGGTTAAGGGTCCTGGTGAGAAATCTCCCGCCCTTGCTCGTACCGATTCAAATCAACTATCATAAGCTTTCATACTTCCGGTCGAGCTGATTACCGAATTGAAGCGGCTTCGAGACATGGTTCTCGTGAAACCTTATAGTCTTACGTTTCCCTTAAGGCCGGTGGGGACTTTGCTTCAATTCGGTTAAGGGTCCTGGTGAGAAATCTCCCGCCCTTGCTCGTACCGATTCAAAGAAACTATCATAAGCTTTCATACTTCCGGTCGGGCTGTTAACCAAATTGAAGCGGCCTCGCGACATGGTTCACGTGAAACCTTATCGTCCTACGTTTCCCTTAAGGCCGGTGGGGACTTTGCTTCAATTCGGTTAAGGGTCCTGGTGAGAAATCTCCCGCCCTTGCTCGTACCGATTGAAATAAACTACAATAACCTTTCATACTTCCGGTCGGGCTGTTTACCGAATTGAAGCGGCTTCGAGACATGGTTCTCGTGAAACCTTATAGTCTTACGTTTCCCTTAAGGCCGGTGGGGACTTTGCTTCAATTCGGTTAAGGGTCCTGGTGAGAAATCTCCCGCCCTTGCTCGTAACGATTCAAAGAAACTATTATAAGCTTTCATACTTCCGGTCGGGCTGATTACCGAATTGAAGCGGCTTCGAGACATGGTTCTCGTGAAACCTTATAGTCTTACGTTTCCCTTAAGGCCGGTGGGGACTTTGCTTCAATTCGGTTAAGGGTCCTGGTGAGAAATCTCCCGCCCTTGCTCGTACCGATTGAAATAAACTACAGTAAACTTTCATACTTCCGGTCGGGCTGTTTACCGAATTGAAGCGGCTTCGAGACATGGTTCTCGTGAAGCCTTATAGTCTGACGTTTCCCTTAAGGCCGGTGGGGACTTTGCTTCAATTCGGTTAAGGGTCCTGGTGAGAAATCTCCCGCCCTTGCTCGTACCGATTGAAATAAACTACCATAAACTTTCATACTTCCGGTCGGGCTGTTTACCGAATTGAAGCGGCTTCGAGACATGGTTCTCGTGAAACCTTATAGTCTTACGTTTCCCTTAAGGCCGGTGCGAACTTTGCTTCAATTCGGTTTAGGGTCCTGGTGAGAAATCTCCCGCCCTTGCTCATACCGATTCAAATAAACTACCATAAACTTTCATACTTCCGGTCGGGCTGTTTACCGAATTGAAGCGGCCTCGCGACATGGTTCACGTGAAACCTTATCGTCTTACGTATCCCGTAAGACCGGTGCGAACTTTGCTTCAATTCGGTTAAGGGTCCTGGTGAGAAATCTCCCGCCCTTGCTCGTACCGATTGAAATAAACTACAATAACCTTTCATACTTCCGGTCGGGCTGTTTACCGAATTGAAGCGGCTTCGAGACATGATTCTCGTGAAACCTTATAGTCTTACGTTTCTCGTAAGACCGGTGCGAACTTTGCTTCAATTCGGTTAAGGGTCCTGGTGAGAAATCTCCCGCCCTTGCTCGTAACGATTCAAAGAAACTATCATAAGCTTTCATACTTCCGGTCGGGCTGATTACCGAATTGAAGCCGCTTCGAGACATGGTTCTCGTGAAACCTTATAGTCTTACGTTTCCCTTAAGGCCGGTGGGGACTTTGCTTCAATTCGGTTAAGGGTCCTGGTGAGAAATCTCCCGCCCTTGCTCGTACCGATTGAAATAAACTACAGTAAACTTTCATACTTCCGGTCGGGCTGTTTACCGAATTGAAGCGGCTTCGAGACATGGTTCTCGTGAAACCTTATAGTCTTACGTTTCCCTTATGGCCGGTGGGGACTTTGCTTCAATTCGGTTAAGGGTCCTGGTGAGAAATCTCCCGCCCTTGCTCGTACCGATTCAAAGAAACTATCATAAGCTTTCATACTTCCGGTCGAGCTGATTACCGAATTGAAGCGGCTTCGAGACATGGTTCTCGTGAAACCTTATAGTCTTACGTTTCCCTTAAGGCCGGTGGGGACTTTGCTTCAATTCGGTTAAGGGTCCTGGTGAGAAATCTCCCGCCCTTGCTCGTACCGATTCAAAGAAACTATCATAAGCTTTCATACTTCCGGTCGGGCTGTTAACCAAATTGAAGCGGCCTCGCGACATGGTTCACGTGAAACCTTATCGTCCTACGTTTCCCTTAAGGCCGGTGGGGACTTTGCTTCAATTCGGTTAAGGGTCCTGGTGAGAAATCTCCCGCCCTTGCTCGTACCGATTCAAAGAAACTATCATAAGCTTTCAGACTTCCGGTCGAGCTGATTACCGAATTGAAGCGGCTTCGAGACATCGTTCTCGTGAAGCCTTATAGTCTGACGTTTCCCTTAAGGCCGGTGGGGACTTTGCTTCAATTTGGTTAAGGGTCCTGGTGAGAAATCTCCCGCCCTTGCTCGTACCGATTGAAATAAACTACCATAAACTTTCATACTTCCGGTCGGGCTGTTTACCGAATTGAAGCGGCTTCGAGACATGGTTCTCGTGAAACCTTATAGTCTTACGTTTCCCTTAAGGCCGGTGCGAACTTTGCTTCAATTCGGTTAAGGGTCCTGGTGAGAAATCTCCCGCCCTTGCTCGTACCGATTGAAATAAACTACCATAAACTTTCATACTTCCGGTCGGGCTGTTTACCGAATTGAAGCGGCTTCGAGACATGGTTCTCGTGAAACCTTATAGTCTTACGTTTCCCTTAAGGCCGGTGGGGACTTTGCTTCAATTCGGTTAAGGGTCCTGGTGAGAAATCTCCCGCGCTTGCTCGTAACGATTCAAAGAAACTATTATAAGCTTTCATACTTCCGGTCGGGCTGATTACCGAATTGAAGCGGCTTCGAGACATGGTTCTCGTGAAACCTTATAGTCTTACGTTTCCCTTAAGGCCGGTGGGGACTTTGCTTCAATTCGGTTAAGGGTCCTGGTGAGAAATCTCCCGCCCTTGCTCGTCCCGATTGAAATAAACTACCATAAACTTTCATACTTCCGGTCGGGCTGTTTACCGAATTGAAGCGGCTTCGAGACATGGTTCTCGTGAAACCTTATAGTCTTACGTTTCCCTTAAGGCCGGTGCGAACTTTGCTTCAATTCGGTTAAGGGTCCTGGTGAGAAATCTCCCGCCCTTGCTCGTAACGATTCAAAGAAACTATCATAAGCTTTCATACTTCCGGTCGGGCTGATTACCGAATTGAAGCCGCTTCGAGACATGGTTCTCGTGAAACCTTATAGTCTTACGTTTCCCTTAAGGCCGGTGGGGACTTTGCTTCAATTCGGTTAAGGGTCCTGGTGAGAAATCTCCCGCCCTTGCTCGTACCGATTGAAATAAACTACAGTAAACTTTCATACTTCCGGTCGGGCTGTTTACCGAATTGAAGCGGCTTCGAGACATGGTTCTCGTGAAACCTTATAGTCTTACGTTTCCCTTATGGCCGGTGGGGACTTTACTTCAATTCGGTTAAGGGTCCTGGTGAGAAATCTCCCGCCCTTGCTCGTACCGATTCAAAGAAACTATCATAAGCTTTCATACTTCCGGTCGAGCTGATTACCGAATTGAAGCGGCTTCGAGACATGGTTCTCGTGAAACCTTATAGTCTTACGTTTCCCTTAAGGCCGGTGGGGACTTTGCTTCAATTCGGTTAAGGGTCCTGGTGAGAAATCTCCCGCCCTTGCTCGTACCGATTCAAAGAAACTATCATAAGCTTTCATACTTCCGGTCGGGCTGTTAACCAAATTGAAGCGGCCTCGCGACATGGTTCACGTGAAACCTTATCGTCCTACGTTTCCCTTAAGGCCGGTGGGGACTTTGCTTCAATTCGGTTAAGGGTCCTGGTGAGAAATCTCCCGCCCTTGCTCGTACCGATTGAAATAAACTACAATAACCTTTCATACTTCCGGTCGGGCTGTTTACCGAATTGAAGCGGCTTCGAGACATGGTTCTCGTGAAACCTTATAGTCTTACGTTTCCCTTAAGGCCGGTGGGGACTTTGCTTCAATTCGGTTAAGGGTCCTGGTGAGAAATCTCCCGCGCTTGCTCGTAACGATTCAAAGAAACTATTATAAGCTTTCATACTTCCGGTCGGGCTGATTACCGAATTGAAGCGGCTTCGAGACATGGTTCTCGTGAAACCTTATAGTCTTACGTTTCCTTTAAGGCCGGTGGGGACTTTGCTTCAATTCGGTTAAGGGTCCTGGTGAGAAATCTCCCGCCCTTGCTCGTACCGATTGAAATAAACTACAGTAAACTTTCATACTTCCGGTCGGGCTGTTTACCGAATTGAAGCGGCTTCGAGACATGGTTCTCGTGAAGCCTTATAGTCTGACGTTTCCCTTAAGGCCGGTGGGGACTTTGCTTCAATTCGGTTAAGGGTCCTGGTGAGAAATCTCCCGCCCTTGCTCATACCGATTCAAATAAACTACCATAAACTTTCATACTTCCGGTCGGGCTGTTTACCGAATTGAAGCGGCCTCGCGACATGGTTCACGTGAAACCTTATCGTCCTACGTTTCCCTTAAGGCCGGTGGGGACTTTGCTTCAATTCGGTTAAGGGTCCTGGTGAGAAATCTCCCGCCCTTGCTCGTACCGATTGAAATAAACTACAATAACCTTTCATACTTCCGGTCGGGCTGTTTACCGAATTGAAGCGGCTTCGAGACATGGTTCTCGTGAAACCTTATAGTCTTACGTTTCCCTTAAGGCCGGTGGGGACTTTGCTTCAATTCGGTTAAGGGTCCTGGTGAGAAATCTCCCGCCCTTGCTCGTAACGATTCAAAGAAACTATTATAAGCTTTCATACTTCCGGTCGGGCTGATTACCGAATTGAAGCGGCTTCGAGACATGGTTCTCGTGAAACCTTATAGTCTTACGTTTCCCTTAAGGCCGGTGGGGACTTTGCTTCAATTCGGTTAAGGGTCCTGGTGAGAAATCTCCCGCCCTTGCTCGTACCGATTGAAATAAACTACAGTAAACTTTCATACTTCCGGTCGGGCTGTTTACCGAATTGAAGCGGCTTCGAGACATGGTTCTCGTGAAGCCTTATAGTCTGACGTTTCCCTTAAGGCCGGTGGGGACTTTGCTTCAATTCGGTTAAGGGTCCTGGTGAGAAATCTCCCGCCCTTGCTCGTACCGATTGAAATAAACTACCATAAACTTTCATACTTCCGGTCGGGCTGTTTACCGAATTGAAGCGGCTTCGAGACATGGTTCTCGTGAAACCTTATAGTCTTACGTTTCCCTTAAGGCCGGTGCGAACTTTGCTTCAATTCGGTTAAGGGTCCTGGTGAGAAATCTCCCGCCCTTGCTCATACCGATTCAAATAAACTACCATAAACTTTCATACTTCCGGTCGGGCTGTTTACCGAATTGAAGCGGCCTCGCGACATGGTTCACGTGAAACCTTATCGTCTTACGTATCCCGTAAGACCGGTGCGAACTTTGCTTCAATTCGGTTAAGGGTCCTGGTGAGAAATCTCCCGCCCTTGCTCGTACCGATTGAAATAAACTACAATAACCTTTCATACTTCCGGTCGGGCTGTTTACCGAATTGCAGCGGCTTCGAGACATGATTCTCGTGAAACCTTATAGTCTTACGTTTCTCGTAAGACCGGTGCGAACTTTGCTTCAATTCGGTTAAGGGTCCTGGTGAGAAATCTCCCGCCCTTGCTCGTAACGATTCAAAGAAACTATTATAAGCTTTCATACTTCCGGTCGGGCTGATTACCGAATTGAAGCGGCTTCGAGACATGGTTCTCGTGAAACCTTATAGTCTTACGTTTCCCTTAAGGCCGGTGGGGACTTTGCTTCAATTCGGTTAAGGGTCCTGGTGAGAAATCTCCCGCCCTTGCTCGTACCGATTGAAATAAACTACAGTAAACTTTCATACTTCCGGTCGGGCTGTTTACCGAATTGAAGCGGCTTCGAGACATGGTTCTCGTGAAACCTTATAGTCTTACGTTTCCCTTATGGCCGGTGGGGACTTTGCTTCAATTCGGTTAAGGGTCCTGGTGAGAAATCTCCCGCCCTTGCTCGTACCGATTCAAAGAAACTACCATAAGCTTTCATACTTCCGGTCGAGCTGATTACCGAATTGAAGCGGCTTCGAGACATGGTTCTCGTGAAACCTTATAGTCTTACGTTTCCCTTAAGGCCGGTGGGGACTTTGCTTCAATTCGGTTAAGGGTCCTGGTGAGAAATCTCCCGCCCTTGCTCGTACCGATTCAAAGAAACTATCATAAGCTTTCATACTTCCGGTCGGGCTGTTAACCAAATTGAAGCGGCCTCGCGACATGGTTCACCTGAAACCTTATCGTCCTACGTTTCCCTTAAGGCCGGTGGGGACTTTGCTTCAATTCGGTTAAGGGTCCTGGTGAGAAATCTCCCGCCCTTGCTCGTACCGATTCAAAGAAACTATCATAAGCTTTCATACTTCCGGTCGAGCTGATTACCGAATTGAAGCGGCTTCGAGACATCGTTCTCGTGAAGCCTTATAGTCTGACGTTTCCCTTAAGGCCGGTGGGGACTTTGCTTCAATTTGGTTAAGGGTCCTGGTGAGAAATCTCCCGCCCTTGCTCGTACCGATTGAAATAAACTACCATAAACTTTCATACTTCCGGTCGGGCTGTTTACCGAATTGAAGCGGCTTCGAGACATGGTTCTCGTGAAACCTTATAGTCTTACGTTTCCCTTAAGGCCGGTGCGAACTTTGCTTCAATTCGGTTAAGGGTCCTGGTGAGAAATCTCCCGCCCTTGCTCATACCGATTCAAATAAACTACCATAAACTTTCATACTTCCGGTCGGGCTGTTTACCGAATTGAAGCGGCCTCGCGACATGGTTCACGTGAAACCTTATCGTCTTACATATCCCGTAAGACCGGTGCGAACTTTGCTTCAATTCGGTTAAGGGTCCTGGTGAGAAATCTCCCGCCCTTGCTCGTACCGATTGAAATAAACTACAGTAAACTTTCATACTTCCGGTCGGGCTGTTTACCGAATTGAAGCGGCTTCGAGACATGGTTCTCGTGAAGCCTTATAGTCTGACGTTTCCCTTAAGGCCGGTGGGGACTTTGCTTCAATTCGGTTAAGGGTCCTGGTGAGAAATCTCCCGCCCTTGCTCGTACCGATTGAAATAAACTACCATAAACTTTCATACTTCCGGTCGGGCTGTTTACCGAATTGAAGCGGCTTCGAGACATGGTTCTCGTGAAACCTTATAGTCTTACGTTTCCCTTAAGGCCGGTGCGAACTTTGCTTCAATTCGGTTAAGGGTCCTGGTGAGAAATCTCCCGCCCTTGCTCATACCGATTCAAATAAACTACCATAAACTTTCATACTTCCGGTCGGGCTGTTTACCGAATTGAAGCGGCCTCGCGACATGGTTCACGTGAAACCTTATCGTCTTACGTATCCCGTAAGACCGGTGCGAACTTTGCTTCAATTCGGTTAAGGGTCCTGGTGAGAAATCTCCCGCCCTTGCTCGTACCGATTGAAATAAACTACAATAACCTTTCATACTTCCGGTCGGGCTGTTTACCGAATTGAAGCGGCTTCGAGACATGATTCTCGTGAAACCTTATAGTCTTACGTTTCTCGTAAGACCGGTGCGAACTTTGCTTCAATTCGGTTAAGGGTCCTGGTGAGAAATCTCCCGCCCTTGCTCGTAACGATTCAAAGAAACTATTATAAGCTTTCATACTTCCGGTCGGGCTGATTACCGAATTGAAGCGGCTTCGAGACATGGTTCTCGTGAAACCTTATAGTCTTACGTTTCCCTTAAGGCCGGTGGGGACTTTGCTTCAATTCGGTTAAGGGTCCTGGTGAGAAATCTCCCGCCCTTGCTCGTACCGATTGAAATAAACTACAGTAAACTTTCATACTTCCGGTCGGGCTGTTTACCGAATTGAAGCGGCTTCGAGACATGGTTCTCGTGAAACCTTATAGTCTTACGTTTCCCTTATGGCCGGTGGGGACTTTGCTTCAATTCGGTTAAGGGTCCTGGTGAGAAATCTCCCGCCCTTGCTCGTACCGATTCAAAGAAACTACCATAAGCTTTCATACTTCCGGTCGAGCTGATTACCGAATTGAAGCGGCTTCGAGACATGGTTCTCGTGAAACCTTATAGTCTTACGTTTCCCTTAAGGCCGGTGGGGACTTTGCTTCAATTCGGTTAAGGGTCCTGGTGAGAAATCTCCCGCCCTTGCTCGTACCGATTCAAAGAAACTATCATAAGCTTTCATACTTCCGGTCGGGCTGTTAACCAAATTGAAGCGGCCTCGCGACATGGTTCACCTGAAACCTTATCGTCCTACGTTTCCCTTAAGGCCGGTGGGGACTTTGCTTCAATTCGGTTAAGGGTCCTGGTGAGAAATCTCCCGCCCTTGCTCGTACCGATTCAAAGAAACTATCATAAGCTTTCATACTTCCGGTCGAGCTGATTACCGAATTGAAGCGGCTTCGAGACATCGTTCTCGTGAAGCCTTATAGTCTGACGTTTCCCTTAAGGCCGGTGGAGACTTTGCTTCAATTTGGTTAAGGGTCCTGGTGAGAAATCTCCCGCCCTTGCTCGTACCGATTGAAATAAACTACCATAAACTTTCATACTTCCGGTCGGGCTGTTTACCGAATTGAAGCGGCTTCGAGACATGGTTCTCGTGAAACCTTATAGTCTTACGTTTCCCTTAAGGCCGGTGCGAACTTTGCTTCAATTCGGTTAAGGGTCCTGGTGAGAAATCTCCCGCCCTTGCTCATACCAATTCAAATAAACTACCATAAACTTTCATACTTCCGGTCGGGCTGTTTACCGAATTGAAGCGGCCTCGCGACATGGTTCACGTGAAACCTTATCGTCTTACATATCCCGTAAGACCGGTGCGAACTTTGCTTCAATTCGGTTAAGGGTCCTGGTGAGAAATCTCCCGCCCTTGCTCGTACCGATTGAAATAAACTACAGTAAACTTTCATACTTCCGGTCGGGCTGTTTACCGAATTGAAGCGGCTTCGAGACATGGTTCTCGTGAAGCCTTATAGTCTGACGTTTCCCTTAAGGCCGGTGGGGACTTTGCTTCAATTCGGTTAAGGGTCCTGGTGAGAAATCTCCCGCCCTTGCTCGTACCGATTGAAATAAACTACAGTAAACTTTCATACTTCCGGTCGGGCTGTTTACCGAATTGAAGCGGCTTCGAGACATGGTTCTCGTGAAACCTTATAGTCTTACGTTTCCCTTATGGCCGGTGGGGACTTTGCTTCAATTCGGTTAAGGGTCCTGGTGAGAAATCTCCCGCCCTTGCTCGTACCGATTCAAAGAAACTATCATAAGCTTTCATACTTCCGGTCGAGCTGATTACCGAATTGAAGCGGCTTCGAGACATGGTTCTCGTGAAACCTTATAGTCTTACGTTTCCCTTAAGGCCGGTGGGGACTTTGCTTCAATTCGGTTAAGGGTCCTGGTGAGAAATCTCCCGCCCTTGCTCGTACCGATTCAAAGAAACTATCATAAGCTTTCATACTTCCGGTCGGGCTGTTAACCAAATTGAAGCGGCCTCGCGACATGGTTCACGTGAAACCTTATCGTCCTACGTTTCCCTTAAGGCCGGTGGGGACTTTGCTTCAATTCGGTTAAGGGTCCTGGTGAGAAATCTCCCGCCCTTGCTCGTACCGATTGAAATAAACTACAATAACCTTTCATACTTCCGGTCGGGCTGTTTACCGAATTGAAGCGGCTTCGAGACATGGTTCTCGTGAAACCTTATAGTCTTACGTTTCCCTTAAGGCCGGTGGGGACTTTGCTTCAATTCGGTTAAGGGTCCTGGTGAGAAATCTCCCGCGCTTGCTCGTAACGATTCAAAGAAACTATTATAAGCTTTCATACTTCCGGTCGGGCTGATTACCGAATTGAAGCGGCTTCGAGACATGGTTCTCGTGAAACCTTATAGTCTTACGTTTCCTTTAAGGCCGGTGGGGACTTTGCTTCAATTCGGTTAAGGGTCCTGGTGAGAAATCTCCCGCCCTTGCTCGTACCGATTGAAATAAACTACAGTAAACTTTCATACTTCCGGTCGGGCTGTTTACCGAATTGAAGCGGCTTCGAGACATGGTTCTCGTGAAGCCTTATAGTCTGACGTTTCCCTTAAGGCCGGTGGGGACTTTGCTTCAATTCGGTTAAGGGTCCTGGTGAGAAATCTCCCGCCCTTGCTCATACCGATTCAAATAAACTACCATAAACTTTCATACTTCCGGTCGGGCTGTTTACCGAATTGAAGCGGCCTCGCGACATGGTTCACGTGAAACCTTATCGTCCTACGTTTCCCTTAAGGCCGGTGGGGACTTTGCTTCAATTCGGTTAAGGGTCCTGGTGAGAAATCTCCCGCCCTTGCTCGTACCGATTGAAATAAACTACAATAACCTTTCATACTTCCGGTCGGGCTGTTTACCGAATTGAAGCGGCTTCGAGACATGGTTCTCGTGAAACCTTATAGTCTTACGTTTCCCTTAAGGCCGGTGGGGACTTTGCTTCAATTCGGTTAAGGGTCCTGGTGAGAAATCTCCCGCCCTTGCTCGTAACGATTCAAAGAAACTATTATAAGCTTTCATACTTCCGGTCGGGCTGATTACCGAATTGAAGCGGCTTCGAGACATGGTTCTCGTGAAACCTTATAGTCTTACGTTTCCCTTAAGGCCGGTGGGGACTTTGCTTCAATTCGGTTAAGGGTCCTGGTGAGAAATCTCCCGCCCTTGCTCGTACCGATTGAAATAAACTACAGTAAACTTTCATACTTCCGGTCGGGCTGTTTACCGAATTGAAGCGGCTTCGAGACATGGTTCTCGTGAAGCCTTATAGTCTGACGTTTCCCTTAAGGCCGGTGGGGACTTTGCTTCAATTCGGTTAAGGGTCCTGGTGAGAAATCTCCCGCCCTTGCTCGTACCGATTGAAATAAACTACCATAAACTTTCATACTTCCGGTCGGGCTGTTTACCGAATTGAAGCGGCTTCGAGACATGGTTCTCGTGAAACCTTATAGTCTTACGTTTCCCTTAAGGCCGGTGCGAACTTTGCTTCAATTCGGTTAAGGGTCCTGGTGAGAAATCTCCCGCCCTTGCTCATACCGATTCAAATAAACTACCATAAACTTTCATACTTCCGGTCGGGCTGTTTACCGAATTGAGGCGGCCTCGCGACATGGTTCACGTGAAACCTTATCGTCTTACGTATCCCGTAAGACCGGTGCGAACTTTGCTTCAATTCGGTTAAGGGTCCTGGTGAGAAATCTCCCGCCCTTGCTCGTACCGATTGAAATAAACTACAATAACCTTTCATACTTCCGGTCGGGCTGTTTACCGAATTGAAGCGGCTTCGAGACATGATTCTCGTGAAACCTTATAGTCTTACGTTTCTCGTAAGACCGGTGCGAACTTTGCTTCAATTCGGTTAAGGGTCCTGGTGAGAAATCTCCCGCCCTTGCTCGTAACGATTCAAAGAAACTATTATAAGCTTTCATACTTCCGGTCGGGCTGATTACCGAATTGAAGCGGCTTCGAGACATGGTTCTCGTGAAACCTTATAGTCTTACGTTTCCCTTAAGGCCGGTGGGGACTTTGCTTCAATTCGGTTAAGGGTCCTGGTGAGAAATCTCCCGCCCTTGCTCGTACCGATTGAAATAAACTACAGTAAACTTTCATACTTCCGGTCGGGCTGTTTACCGAATTGAAGCGGCTTCGAGACATGGTTCTCGTGAAACCTTATAGTCTTACGTTTCCCTTATGGCCGGTGGGGACTTTGCTTCAATTCGGTTAAGGGTCCTGGTGAGAAATCTCCCGCCCTTGCTCGTACCGATTGAAATAAACTACCATAAACTTTCATACTTCCGGTCGGGCTGTTTACCGAATTGAAGCGGCTTCGAGACATGGTTCTCGTGAAACCTTATAGTCTTACGTTTCCCTTAAGGCCGGTGCGAACTTTGCTTCAATTCGGTTAAGGGTCCTGGTGAGAAATCTCCCGCCCTTGCTCATACCGATTCAAATAAACTACCATAAACTTTCATACTTCCGGTCGGGCTGTTTACCGAATTGAAGCGGCCTCGCGACATGGTTCACGTGAAACCTTATCGTCTTACGTATCCCGTAAGACCGGTGCGAACTTTGCTTCAATTCGGTTAAGGGTCCTGGTGAGAAATCTCCCGCCCTTGCTCGTACCGATTGAAATAAACTACAATAACCTTTCATACTTCCGGTCGGGCTGTTTACCGAATTGAAGCGGCTTCGAGACATGATTCTCGTGAAACCTTATAGTCTTACGTTTCTCGTAAGACCGGTGCGAACTTTGCTTCAATTCGGTTAAGGGTCCTGGTGAGAAATCTCCCGCCCTTGCTCGTAACGATTCAAAGAGCTATTATAAGCTTTCATACTTCCGGTCGGGCTGATTACCGAATTGAAGCGGCTTCGAGACATGGTTCTCGTGAAACCTTATAGTCTTACGTTTCCCTTAAGGCCGGTGGGGACTTTGCTTCAATTCGGTTAAGGGTCCTGGTGAGAAATCTCCCGCCCTTGCTCGTACCGATTGAAATAAACTACAGTAAACTTTCATACTTCCGGTCGGGCTGTTTACCGAATTGAAGCGGCTTCGAGACATGGTTCTCGTGAAACCTTATAGTCTTACGTTTCCCTTATGGCCGGTGGGGACTTTGCTTCAATTCGGTTAAGGGTCCTGGTGAGAAATCTCCCGCCCTTGCTCGTACCGATTCAAAGAAACTACCATAAGCTTTCATACTTCCGGTCGAGCTGATTACCGAATTGAAGCGGCTTCGAGACATGGTTCTCGTGAAACCTTATAGTCTTACGTTTCCCTTAAGGCCGGTGGGGACTTTGCTTCAATTCGGTTAAGGGTCCTGGTGAGAAATCTCCCGCCCTTGCTCGTACCGATTCAAAGAAACTATCATAAGCTTTCATACTTCCGGTCGGGCTGTTAACCAAATTGAAGCGGCCTCGCGACATGGTTCACCTGAAACCTTATCGTCCTACGTTTCCCTTAAGGCCGGTGGGGACTTTGCTTCAATTCGGTTAAGGGTCCTGGTGAGAAATCTCCCGCCCTTGCTCGTACCGATTCAAAGAAACTATCATAAGCTTTCATACTTCCGGTCGAGCTGATTACCGAATTGAAGCGGCTTCGAGACATCGTTCTCGTGAAGCCTTATAGTCTGACGTTTCCCTTAAGGCCGGTGGGGAATTTGCTTCAATTTGGTTAAGGGTCCTGGTGAGAAATCTCCCGCCCTTGCTCGTACCGATTGAAATAAACTACCATAAACTTTCATACTTCCGGTCGGGCTGTTTACCGAATTGAAGCGGCTTCGAGACATGGTTCTCGTGAAACCTTATAGTCTTACGTTTCCCTTAAGGCCGGTGCGAACTTTGCTTCAATTCGGTTAAGGGTCCTGGTGAGAAATCTCCCGCCCTTGCTCATACCGATTCAAATAAACTACCATAAACTTTCATACTTCCGGTCGGGCTGTTTACCGAATTGAAGCGGCCTCGCGACATGGTTCACGTGAAACCTTATCGTCTTACATATCCCGTAAGACCGGTGCGAACTTTGCTTCAATTCGGTTAAGGGTCCTGGTGAGAAATCTCCCGCCCTTGCTCGTACCGATTGAAATAAACTACAGTAAACTTTCATACTTCCGGTCGGGCTGTTTACCGAATTGAAGCGGCTTCGAGACATGGTTCTCGTGAAGCCTTATAGTCTGACGTTTCCCTTAAGGCCGGTGGGGACTTTGCTTCAATTCGGTTAAGGGTCCTGGTGAGAAATCTCCCGCCCTTGCTCGTACCGATTGAAATAAACTACCATAAACTTTCATACTTCCGGTCGGGCTGTTCACCGAATTGAAGCGGCTTCGAGACATGGTTCTCGTGAAACCTTATAGTCTTACGTTTCCCTTAAGGCCGGTGGGGACTTTGCTTCAATTCGGTTAAGGGTCCTGGTGAGAAATCTCCCGCCCTTGCTCGTACCGATTCAAAGAAACTATCATAAGCTTTCATACTTCCGGTCGAGCTGATTACCGAATTGAAGCGGCTTCGAGACATGGTTCTCGTGAAACCTTATAGTCTTACGTTTCCCTTAAGGCCGGTGGGGACTTTGCTTCAATTCGGTTAAGGGTCCTGGTGAGAAATCTCCCACCCTTGCTCGTACCGATTCAAAGAAACTATTATAAGCTTTCATACTTCCGGTCGGGCTGATTACCGAATTGAAGCGGCTTCGAGACATGGTTCTCGTGAAACCTTATAGTCTTACGTTTCCCTTAAGGCCGGTGGGGACTTTGCTTCAATTCGGTTAAGGGTCCTGGTGAGAAATCTCCCGCCCTTGCTCGTACCGATTGAAATAAACTACAGTAAACTTTCATACTTCCGGTCGGGCTGTTTACCGAATTGAAGCGGCTTCGAGACATGGTTCTCGTGAAACCTTATAGTCTTACGTTTCCCTTATGGCCGGTGGGGACTTTGCTTCAATTCGGTTAAGGGTCCTGGTGAGAAATCTCCCGCCCTTGCTCGTACCGATTCAAAGAAACTACCATAAGCTTTCATACTTCCGGTCGAGCTGATTACCGAATTGAAGCGGCTACGAGACATGGTTCTCGTGAAACCTTATAGTCTTACGTTTCCCTTAAGGCCGGTGGGGACTTTGCTTCAATTCGGTTAAGGGTCCTGGTGAGAAATCTCCCGCCCTTGCTCGTACCGATTCAAAGAAACTATCATAAGCTTTCATACTTCCGGTCGGGCTGTTAACCAAATTGAAGCGGCCTCGCGACATGGTTCACGTGAAACCTTATCGTCCTACGTTTCCCTTAAGGCCGGTGGGGACTTTGCTTCAATTCGGTTAAGGGTCCTGGTGAGAAATCTCCCGCCCTTGCTCGTACCGATTGAAATAAACTACCATAAACTTTCATACTTCCGGTCGGGCTGTTTACCGAATTGAAGCGGCTTCGAGACATGGTTCTGGTGAAACCTTATAGTCTTACGTTTCCCTTAAGGCCGGTGCGAACTTTGCTTCAATTCGGTTAAGGGTCCTGGTGAGAAATCTCCCGCCCTTGCTCATACCGATTCAAATAAACTACCATAAACTTTCATACTTCCGGTCGGGCTGTTTACCGAATTGAAGCGGCCTCGCGACATGGTTCACGTGAAACCTTATCGTCTTACATATCCCGTAAGACCGGTGCGAACTTTGCTTCAATTCGGTTAAGGGTCCTGGTGAGAAATCTCCCGCCCTTGCTCGTACCGATTGAAATAAACTACAGTAAACTTTCATACTTCCGGTCGGGCTGTTTACCGAATTGAAGCGGCTTCGAGACATGGTTCTCGTGAAGCCTTATAGTCTGACGTTTCCCTTAAGGCCGGTGGGGACTTTGCTTCAATTCGGTTAAGGGTCCTGGTGAGAAATCTCCCGCCCTTGCTCGTACCGATTGAAATAAACTACCATAAACTTTCATACTTCCGGTCGGGCTGTTCACCGAATTGAAGCGGCTTCGAGACATGGTTCTCGTGAAACCTTATAGTCTTACGTTTCCCTTAAGGCCGGTGGGGACTTTGCTTCAATTCGGTTAAGGGTCCTGGTGAGAAATCTCCCGCCCTTGCTCGTACCGATTCAAAGAAACTATCATAAGCTTTCATACTTCCGGTCGAGCTGATTACCGAATTGAAGCGGCTTCGAGACATGGTTCTCGTGAAACCTTATAGTCTTACGTTTCCCTTAAGGCCGGTGGGGACTTTGCTTCAATTCGGTTAAGGGTCCTGGTGAGAAATCTCCCACCCTTGCTCGTACCGATTCAAAGAAACTATTATAAGCTTTCATACTTCCGGTCGGGCTGATTACCGAATTGAAGCGGCTTCGAGACATGGTTCTCGTGAAACCTTATAGTCTTACGTTTCCCTTATGGCCGGTGGGGACTTTGCTTCAATTCGGTTAAGGGTCCTGGTGAGAAATCTCCCGCCCTTGCTCGTACCGATTCAAAGAAACTATCATAAGCTTTCATACTTCCGGTCGAGCTGATTACCGAATTGAAGCGGCTTCGAGACATGGTTCTCGTGAAACCTTATAGTCTTACGTTTCCCTTAAGGCCGGTGGGGACTTTGCTTCAATTCGGTTAAGGGTCCTGGTGAGAAATCTCCCGCCCTTGCTCGTACCGATTCAAAGAAACTATCATAAGCTTTCATACTTCCGGTCGGGCTGTTAACCAAATTGAAGCGGCCTCGCGACATGGTTCACGTGAAACCTTATCGTCCTACGTTTCCCTTAAGGCCGGTGGGGACTTTGCTTCAATTCGGTTAACGGTCCTGGTGAGAAATCTCCCGCCCTTGCTCGTACCGATTCAAAGAAACTATCATAAGCTTTCAGACTTCCGGTCGAGCTGATTACCGAATTGAAGCGGCTTCGAGACATCGTTCTCGTGAAGCCTTATAGTCTTACGTTTCCCTTAAGGCCGGTGCGAACTTTGCTTCAATTCGGTTAAGGTTCCTGGTGAGAAATCTCCCGCCCTTGCTCATACCGATTCAAATAAACTACCATAAACTTTCATACTTCCGGTCGGGCTGTTTACCGAATTGAAGCGGCCTCGCGACATGGTTCACGTGAAACCTTATCGTCTTACGTATCCCGTAAGACCGGTGCGAACTTTGCTTCAATTCGGTTAAGGGTCCTGGTGAGAAATCTCCCGCCCTTGCTCGTACCGATTCAAAGAAACTATCATAAGCTTTCATACTTCCGGTCGAGCTGATTACCGAATTGAAGCGGCTTCGAGACATCGTTCTCGTGAAGCCTTATAGTCTGACGTTTCCCTTAAGGCCGGTGGGGACTTTGCTTCAATTTGGTTAAGGGTCCTGGTGAGAAATCTCCCGCCCTTGCTCGTACCGATTGAAATAAACTACCATAAACTTTCATACTTCCGGTCGGGCTGTTTACCGAATTGAAGCGGCTTCGAGACATGGTTCTCGTGAAACCTTATAGTCTTACGTTTCCCTTAAGGCCGGTGCGAACTTTGCTTCAATTCGGTTAAGGGTCCTGGTGAGAAATCTCCCGCCCTTGCTCATACCGATTCAAATAAACTACCATAAACTTTCATACTTCCGGTCGGGCTGTTTACCGAATTGAAGCGGCCTCGCGACATGGTTCACGTGAAACCTTATCGTCTTACATATCCCGTAAGACCGGTGCGAACTTTGCTTCAATTCGGTTAAGGGTCCTGGTGAGAAATCTCCCGCCCTTGCTCGTACCGATTGAAATAAACTACAGTAAACTTTCATACTTCCGGTCGGGCTGTTTACCGAATTGAAGCGGCTTCGAGACATGGTTCTCGTGAAGCCTTATAGTCTGACGTTTCCCTTAAGGCCGGTGGGGACTTTGCTTCAATTCGGTTAAGGGTCCTGGTGAGAAATCTCCCGCCCTTGCTCGTACCGATTGAAATAAACTACCATAAACTTTCATACTTCCGGTCGGGCTGTTCACCGAATTGAAGCGGCTTCGAGACATGGTTCTCGTAAAACCTTATAGTCTTACGTTTCCCTTAAGGCCGGTGGGGACTTTGCTTCAATTCGGTTAAGGGTCCTGGTGAGAAATCTCCCGCCCTTGCTCGTACCGATTCAAAGAAACTATCATAAGCTTTCATACTTCCGGTCGAGCTGATTACCGAATTGAAGCGGCTTCGAGACATGGTTCTCGTGAAACCTTATAGTCTTACGTTTCCCTTAAGGCCGGTGGGGACTTTGCTTCAATTCGGTTAAGGGTCCTGGTGAGAAATCTCCCACCCTTGCTCGTACCGATTCAAAGAAACTATTATAAGCTTTCATACTTCCGGTCGGGCTGATTACCGAATTGAAGCGGCTTCGAGACATGGTTCTCGTGAAACCTTATAGTCTTACGTTTCCCTTAAGGCCGGTGGGGACTTTGCTTCAATTCGGTTAAGGGTCCTGGTGAGAAATCTCCCGCCCTTGCTCGTACCGATTGAAATAAACTACAGTAAACTTTCATACTTCCGGTCGGGCTGTTTACCGAATTGAAGCGGCTTCGAGACATGGTTCTCGTGAAACCTTATAGTCTTACGTTTCCCTTATGGCCGGTGGGGACTTTGCTTCAATTCGGTTAAGGGTCCTGGTGAGAAATCTCCCGCCCTTGCTCGTACCGATTCAAAGAAACTACCATAAGCTTTCATACTTCCGGTCGAGCTGATTACCGAATTGAAGCGGCTTCGAGACATGGTTCTCGTGAAACCTTATAGTCTTACGTTTCCCTTAAGGCCGGTGGGGACTTTGCTTCAATTCGGTTAAGGGTCCTGGTGAGAAATCTCCCGCCCTTGCTCGTACCGATTCAAAGAAACTATCATAAGCTTTCATACTTCCGGTCGGGCTGTTAACCAAATTGAAGCGGCCTCGCGACATGGTTCACGTGAAACCTTATCGTCCTACGTTTCCCTTAAGGCCGGTGGGGACTTTGCTTCAATTCGGTTAAGGGTCCTGGTGAGAAATCTCCCGCCCTTGCTCGTACCGATTCAAAGAAACTATCATAAGCTTTCATACTTCCGGTCGAGCTGATTACCGAATTGAAGCGGCTTCGAGACATCGTTCTCGTGAAGCCTTATAGTCTGACGTTTCCCTTAAGGCCGGTGGGGACTTTGCTTCAATTTGGTTAAGGGTCCTGGTGAGAAATCTCCCGCCCTTGCTCGTACCGATTGAAATAAACTACCATAAACTTTCATACTTCCGGTCGGGCTGTTTACCGAATTGAAGCGGCTTCGAGACATGGTTCTGGTGAAACCTTATAGTCTTACGTTTCCCTTAAGGCCGGTGCGAACTTTGCTTCAATTCGGTTAAGGGTCCTGGTGAGAAATCTCCCGCCCTTGCTCATACCAATTCAAATAAACTACCATAAACTTTCATACTTCCGGTCGGGCTGTTTACCGAATTGAAGCGGCCTCGCGACATGGTTCACGTGAAACCTTATCGTCTTACGTATCCCGTAAGACCGGTGCGAACTTTGCTTCAATTCGGTTAAGGGTCCTGGTGAGAAATCTCCCGCCCTTGCTCGTACCGATTGAAATAAACTACAATAACCTTTCATACTTCCGGTCGGGCTGTTTACCGAATTGAAGCGGCTTCGAGACATGATTCTCGTGAAACCTTATAGTCTTACGTTTCTCGTAAGACCGGTGCGAACTTTGCTTCAATTCGGTTAAGGGTCCTGGTGAGAAATCTCCCGCCCTTGCTCGTAACGATTCAAAGAAACTATCATAAGCTTTCATACTTCCGGTCGGGCTGATTACCGAATTGAAGCCGCTTCGAGACATGGTTCTCGTGAAACCTTATAGTCTTACGTTTCCCTTAAGGCCGGTGGGGACTTTGCTTCAATTCGGTTAAGGGTCCTGGTGAGAAATCTCCCGCCCTTGCTCGTACCGATTGAAATAAACTACAGTAAACTTTCATACTTCCGGTCGGGCTGTTTACCGAATTGAAGCGGCTTCGAGACATGGTTCTCGTGAAACCTTATAGTCTTACGTTTCCCTTATGGCCGGTGGGGACTTTGCTTCAATTCGGTTAAGGGTCCTGGTGAGAAATCTCCCGCCCTTGCTCGTACCGATTCAAAGAAACTATCATAAGCTTTCATACTTCCGGTCGAGCTGATTACCGAATTGAAGCGGCTTCGAGACATGGTTCTCGTGAAACCTTATAGTCTTACGTTTCCCTTAAGGCCGGTGGGGACTTTGCTTCAATTCGGTTAAGGGTCCTGGTGAGAAATCTCCCGCCCTTGCTCGTACCGATTCAAAGAAACTATCATAAGCTTTCATACTTCCGGTCGGGCTGTTAACCAAATTGAAGCGGCCTCGCGACATGGTTCTCGTGAAACCTTATAGTCTTACGTTTCCCTTAAGGCCGGTGGGGACTTTGCTTCAATTCGGTTAAGGGTCCTGGTGAGAAATCTCCCGCCCTTGCTCGTACCGATTGAAATAAACTACAGTAAACTTTCATACTTCCGGTCGGGCTGTTTACCGAATTGAAGCGGCTTCGAGACATGGTTCTCGTGAAACCTTATAGTCTTACGTTTCCCTTATGGCCGGTGGGGACTTTGCTTCAATTCGGTTAAGGGTCCTGGTGAGAAATCTCCCGCCCTTGCTCGTACCGATTCAAAGAAACTATCATAAGCTTTCATACTTCCGGTCGAGCTGATTACCGAATTGAAGCGGCTTCGAGACATGGTTCTCGTGAAACCTTATAGTCTTACGTTTCCCTTAAGGCCGGTGGGGACTTTGCTTCAATTCGGTTAAGGGTCCTGGTGAGAAATCTCCCGCCCTTGCTCGTACCGATTCAAAGAAACTATCATAAGCTTTCATACTTCCGGTCGGGCTGTTAACCAAATTGAAGCGGCCTCGCGACATGGTTCACGTGAAACCTTATCGTCCTACGTTTCCCTTAAGGCCGGTGGGGACTTTGCTTCAATTCGGTTAAGGGTCCTGGTGAGAAATCTCCCGCCCTTGCTCGTACCGATTCAAAGAAACTATCATAAGCTTTCAGACTTCCGGTCGAGCTGATTACCGAATTGAAGCGGCTTCGAGACATCGTTCTCGTGAAGCCTTATAGTCTGACGTTTCCCTTAAGGCCGGTGGGGACTTTGCTTCAATTTGGTTAAGGGTCCTGGTGAGAAATCTCCCGCCCTTGCTCGTACCGATTGAAATAAACTACCATAAACTTTCATACTTCCGGTCGGGCTGTTTACCGAATTGAAGCGGCTTCGAGACATGGTTCTCGTGAAACCTTATAGTCTTACGTTTCCCTTAAGGCCGGTGCGAACTTTGCTTCAATTCGGTTAAGGGTCCTGGTGAGAAATCTCCCGCCCTTGCTCATACCGATTCAAATAAACTACCATAAACTTTCATACTTCCGGTCGGGCTGTTTACCGAATTGAAGCGGCCTCGCGACATGGTTCACGTGAAACCTTATCGTCTTACGTATCCCGTAAGACCGGTGCGAACTTTGCTTCAATTCGGTTAAGGGTCCTGGTGAGAAATCTCCCGCCCTTGCTCGTACCGATTCAAAGAAACTATCATAAGCTTTCATACTTCCGGTCGAGCTGATTACCGAATTGAAGCGGCTTCGAGACATGGTTCTCGTGAAACCTTATAGTCTTACGTTTCCCTTAAGGCCGGTGGGGACTTTGCTTCAATTCGGTTAAGGGTCCTGGTGAGAAATCTCCCGCCCTTGCTCGTACCGATTCAAAGAAACTATCATAAGCTTTCATACTTCCGGTCGAGCTGATTACCGAATTGAAGCGGCTTCGAGACATGGTTCTCGTGAAACCTTATAGTCTTACGTTTCCCTTAAGGCCGGTGGGGACTTTGCTTCAATTCGGTTAAGGGTCCTGGTGAGAAATCTCCCACCCTTGCTCGTACCGATTCAAAGAAACTATTATAAGCTTTCATACTTCCGGTCGGGCTGATTACCGAATTGAAGCGGCTTCGAGACATGGTTCTCGTGAAACCTTATAGTCTTACGTTTCCCTTAAGGCCGGTGGGGACTTTGCTTCAATTCGGTTAAGGGTCCTGGTGAGAAATCTCCCGCCCTTGCTCGTACCGATTGAAATAAACTACAGTAAACTTTCATACTTCCGGTCGGGCTGTTTACCGAATTGAAGCGGCTTCGAGACATGGTTCTCGTGAAACCTTATAGTCTTACGTTTCCCTTATGGCCGGTGGGGACTTTGCTTCAATTCGGTTAAGGGTCCTGGTGAGAAATCTCCCGCCCTTGCTCGTACCGATTCAAAGAAACTACCATAAGCTTTCATACTTCCGGTCGAGCTGATTACCGAATTGAAGCGGCTTCGAGACATGGTTCTCGTGAAACCTTATAGTCTTACGTTTCCCTTAAGGCCGGTGGGGACTTTGCTTCAATTCGGTTAAGGGTCCTGGTGAGAAATCTCCCGCCCTTGCTCGTACCGATTCAAAGAAACTATCATAAGCTTTCATACTTCCGGTCGGGCTGTTAACCAAATTGAAGCGGCCTCGCGACATGGTTCACGTGAAACCTTATCGTCCTACGTTTCCCTTAAGGCCGGTGGGGACTTTGCTTCAATTCGGTTAAGGGTCCTGGTGAGAAATCTCCCGCCCTTGCTCGTACCGATTCAAAGAAACTATCATAAGCTTTCATACTTCCGGTCGAGCTGATTACCGAATTGAAGCGGCTTCGAGACATCGTTCTCGTGAAGCCTTATAGTCTGACGTTTCCCTTAAGGCCGGTGGGGACTTTGCTTCAATTTGGTTAAGGGTCCTGGTGAGAAATCTCCCGCCCTTGCTCGTACCGATTGAAATAAACTACCATAAACTTTCATACTTCCGGTCGGGCTGTTTACCGAATTGAAGCGGCTTCGAGACATGGTTCTGGTGAAACCTTATAGTCTTACGTTTCCCTTAAGGCCGGTGCGAACTTTGCTTCAATTCGGTTAAGGGTCCTGGTGAGAAATCTCCCGCCCTTGCTCATACCAATTCAAATAAACTACCATAAACTTTCATACTTCCGGTCGGGCTGTTTACCGAATTGAAGCGGCCTCGCGACATGGTTCACGTGAAACCTTATCGTCTTACGTATCCCGTAAGACCGGTGCGAACTTTGCTTCAATTCGGTTAAGGGTCCTGGTGAGAAATCTCCCGCCCTTGCTCGTACCGATTGAAATAAACTACAATAACCTTTCATACTTCCGGTCGGGCTGTTTACCGAATTGAAGCGGCTTCGAGACATGATTCTCGTGAAACCTTATAGTCTTACGTTTCTCGTAAGACCGGTGCGAACTTTGCTTCAATTCGGTTAAGGGTCCTGGTGAGAAATCTCCCGCCCTTGCTCGTAACGATTCAAAGAAACTATCATAAGCTTTCATACTTCCGGTCGGGCTGATTACCGAATTGAAGCCGCTTCGAGACATGGTTCTCGTGAAACCTTATAGTCTTACGTTTCCCTTAAGGCCGGTGGGGACTTTGCTTCAATTCGGTTAAGGGTCCTGGTGAGAAATCTCCCGCCCTTGCTCGTACCGATTGAAATAAACTACAGTAAACTTTCATACTTCCGGTCGGGCTGTTTACCGAATTGAAGCGGCTTCGAGACATGGTTCTCGTGAAACCTTATAGTCTTACGTTTCCCTTATGGCCGGTGGGGACTTTGCTTCAATTCGGTTAAGGGTCCTGGTGAGAAATCTCCCGCTTTTGCTCGTACCGATTCAAAGAAACTATCATAAGCTTTCATACTTCCGGTCGAGCTGATTACCGAATTGAAGCGGCTTCGAGACATGGTTCTCGTGAAACCTTATAGTCTTACGTTTCCCTTAAGGCCGGTGGGGACTTTGCTTCAATTCGGTTAAGGGTCCTGGTGAGAAATCTCCCGCCCTTGCTCGTACCGATTCAAAGAAACTATCATAAGCTTTCATACTTCCGGTCGGGCTGTTAACCAAATTGAAGCGGCCTCGCGACATGGTTCTCGTGAAACCTTATAGTCTTACGTTTCCCTTAAGGCCGGTGGGGACTTTGCTTCAATTCGGTTAAGGGTCCTGGTGAGAAATCTCCCGCCCTTGCTCGTACCGATTGAAATAAACTACAGTAAACTTTCATACTTCCGGTCGGGCTGTTTACCGAATTGAAGCGGCTTCGAGACATGGTTCTCGTGAAACCTTATAGTCTTACGTTTCCCTTATGGCCGGTGGGGACTTTGCTTCAATTCGGTTAAGGGTCCTGGTGAGAAATCTCCCGCCCTTGCTCGTACCGATTCAAAGAAACTATCATAAGCTTTCATACTTCCGGTCGAGCTGATTACCGAATTGAAGCGGCTTCGAGACATGGTTCTCGTGAAACCTTATAGTCTTACGTTTCCCTTAAGGCCGGTGGGGACTTTGCTTCAATTCGGTTAAGGGTCCTGGTGAGAAATCTCCCGCCCTTGCTCGTACCGATTCAAAGAAACTATCATAAGCTTTCATACTTCCGGTCGGGCTGTTAACCAAATTGAAGCGGCCTCGCGACATGGTTCACGTGAAACCTTATCGTCCTACGTTTCCCTTAAGGCCGGTGGGGACTTTGCTTCAATTCGGTTAAGGGTCCTGGTGAGAAATCTCCCGCCCTTGCTCGTACCGATTCAAAGAAACTATCATAAGCTTTCATACTTCCGGTCGAGCTGATTACCGAATTGAAGCGGCTTCGAGACATCGTTCTCGTGAAGCCTTATAGTCTGACGTTTCCCTTAAGGCCGGTGGGGACTTTGCTTCAATTTGGTTAAGGGTCCTGGTGAGAAATCTCCCGCCCTTGCTCGTACCGATTGAAATAAACTACCATAAACTTTCATACTTCCGGTCGGGCTGTTTACCGAATTGAAGCGGCTTCGAGACATGGTTCTGGTGAAACCTTATAGTCTTACGTTTCCCTTAAGGCCGGTGCGAACTTTGCTTCAATTCGGTTAAGGGTCCTGGTGAGAAATCTCCCGCCCTTGCTCATACCAATTCAAATAAACTACCATAAACTTTCATACTTCCGGTCGGGCTGTTTACCGAATTGAAGCGGCCTCGCGACATGGTTCACGTGAAACCTTATCGTCTTACGTATCCCGTAAGACCGGTGCGAACTTTGCTTCAATTCGGTTAAGGGTCCTGGTGAGAAATCTCCCGCCCTTGCTCGTACCGATTGAAATAAACTACAATAACCTTTCATACTTCCGGTCGGGCTGTTTACCGAATTGAAGCGGCTTCGAGACATGATTCTCGTGAAACCTTATAGTCTTACGTTTCTCGTAAGACCGGTGCGAACTTTGCTTCAATTCGGTTAAGGGTCCTGGTGAGAAATCTCCCGCCCTTGCTCGTAACGATTCAAAGAAACTATCATAAGCTTTCATACTTCCGGTCGGGCTGATTACCGAATTGAAGCCGCTTCGAGACATGGTTCTCGTGAAACCTTATAGTCTTACGTTTCCCTTAAGGCCGGTGGGGACTTTGCTTCAATTCGGTTAAGGGTCCTGGTGAGAAATCTCCCGCCCTTGCTCGTACCGATTGAAATAAACTACAGTAAACTTTCATACTTCCGGTCGGGCTGTTTACCGAATTGAAGCGGCTTCGAGACATGGTTCTCGTGAAACCTTATAGTCTTACGTTTCCCTTATGGCCGGTGGGGACTTTGCTTCAATTCGGTTAAGGGTCCTGGTGAGAAATCTCCCGCTTTTGCTCGTACCGATTCAAAGAAACTATCATAAGCTTTCATACTTCCGGTCGAGCTGATTACCGAATTGAAGCGGCTTCGAGACATGGTTCTCGTGAAACCTTATAGTCTTACGTTTCCCTTAAGGCCGGTGGGGACTTTGCTTCAATTCGGTTAAGGGTCCTGGTGAGAAATCTCCCGCCCTTGCTCGTACCGATTCAAAGAAACTATCATAAGCTTTCATACTTCCGGTCGGGCTGTTAACCAAATTGAAGCGGCCTCGCGACATGGTTCTCGTGAAACCTTATAGTCTTACGTTTCCCTTAAGGCCGGTGGGGACTTTGCTTCAATTCGGTTAAGGGTCCTGGTGAGAAATCTCCCGCCCTTGCTCGTACCGATTGAAATAAACTACAGTAAACTTTCATACTTCCGGTCGGGCTGTTTACCGAATTGAAGCGGCTTCGAGACATGGTTCTCGTGAAACCTTATAGTCTTACGTTTCCCTTATGGCCGGTGGGGACTTTGCTTCAATTCGGTTAAGGGTCCTGGTGAGAAATCTCCCGCCCTTGCTCGTACCGATTCAAAGAAACTATCATAAGCTTTCATACTTCCGGTCGAGCTGATTACCGAATTGAAGCGGCTTCGAGACATGGTTCTCGTGAAACCTTATAGTCTTACGTTTCCCTTAAGGCCGGTGGGGACTTTGCTTCAATTCGGTTAAGGGTCCTGGTGAGAAATCTCCCGCCCTTGCTCGTACCGATTCAAAGAAACTATCATAAGCTTTCATACTTCCGGTCGGGCTGTTAACCAAATTGAAGCGGCCTCGCGACATGGTTCACGTGAAACCTTATCGTCCTACGTTTCCCTTAAGGCCGGTGGGGACTTTGCTTCAATTCGGTTAAGGGTCCTGGTGAGAAATCTCCCGCCCTTGCTCGTACCGATTCAAAGAAACTATCATAAGCTTTCATACTTCCGGTCGGGCTGATTACCGAATTGAAGCCGCTTCGAGACATGGTTCTCGTGAAACCTTATAGTCTTACGTTTCCCTTAAGGCCGGTGGGGACTTTGCTTCAATTCGGTTAAGGGTCCTGGTGAGAAATCTCCCGCCCTTGCTCGTACCGATTGAAATAAACTACAGTAAACTTTCATACTTCCGGTCGGGCTGTTTACCGAATTGAAGCGGCTTCGAGACATGGTTCTCGTGAAACCTTATAGTCTTACGTTTCCCTTATGGCCGGTGGGGACTTTGCTTCAATTCGGTTAAGGGTCCTGGTGAGAAATCTCCCGCCCTTGCTCGTACCGATTCAAAGAAACTATCATAAGCTTTCATACTTCCGGTCGAGCTGATTACCGAATTGAAGCGGCTTCGAGACATGGTTCTCGTGAAACCTTATAGTCTTACGTTTCCCTTAAGGCCGGTGGGGACTTTGCTTCAATTCGGTTAAGGGTCCTGGTGAGAAATCTCCCGCCCTTGCTCGTACCGATTCAAAGAAACTATCATAAGCTTTCATACTTCCGGTCGGGCTGTTAACCAAATTGAAGCGGCCTCGCGACATGGTTCTCGTGAAACCTTATAGTCTTACGTTTCCCTTAAGGCCGGTGGGGACTTTGCTTCAATTCGGTTAAGGGTCCTGGTGAGAAATCTCCCGCCCTTGCTCGTACCGATTGAAATAAACTACAGTAAACTTTCATACTTCCGGTCGGGCTGTTTACCGAATTGAAGCGGCTTCGAGACATGGTTCTCGTGAAACCTTATAGTCTTACGTTTCCCTTATGGCCGGTGGGGACTTTGCTTCAATTCGGTTAAGGGTCCTGGTGAGAAATCTCCCGCCCTTGCTCGTACCGATTCAAAGAAACTATCATAAGCTTTCATACTTCCGGTCGAGCTGATTACCGAATTGAAGCGGCTTCGAGACATGGTTCTCGTGAAACCTTATAGTCTTACGTTTCCCTTAAGGCCGGTGGGGACTTTGCTTCAATTCGGTTAAGGTTCCTGGTGAGAAATCTCCCGCCCTTGCTCGTACCGATTCAAAGAAACTATCATAAGCTTTCATACTTCCGGTCGGGCTGTTAACCAAATTGAAGCGGCCTCGCGACATGGTTCACGTGAAACCTTATCGTCCTACGTTTCCCTTAAGGCCGGTGGGGACTTTGCTTCAATTCGGTTAAGGGTCCTGGTGAGAAATCTCCCGCCCTTGCTCGTACCGATTCAAAGAAACTATCATAAGCTTTCAGACTTCCGGTCGAGCTGATTACCGAATTGAAGCGGCTTCGAGACATCGTTCTCGTGAAGCCTTATAGTCTGACGTTTCCCTTAAGGCCGGTGGGGACTTTGCTTCAATTTGGTTAAGGGTCCTGGTGAGAAATCTCCCGCCCTTGCTCGTACCGATTGAAATAAACTACCATAAACTTTCATACTTCCGGTCGGGCTGTTTACCGAATTGAAGCGGCTTCGAGACATGGTTCTCGTGAAACCTTATAGTCTTACGTTTCCCTTAAGGCCGGTGCGAACTTTGCTTCAATTCGGTTAAGGGTCCTGGTGAGAAATCTCCCGCCCTTGCTCATACCGATTCAAATAAACTACCATAAACTTTCATACTTCCGGTCGGGCTGTTTACCGAATTGAAGCGGCCTCGCGACATGGTTCACGTGAAACCTTATCGTCTTACGTATCCCGTAAGACCGGTGCGAACTTTGCTTCAATTCGGTTAAGGGTCCTGGTGAGAAATCTCCCGCCCTTGCTCGTACCGATTCAAAGAAACTATCATAAGCTTTCATACTTCCGGTCGAGCTGATTACCGAATTGAAGCGGCTTCGAGACATGGTTCTCGTGAAACCTTATAGTCTTACGTTTCCCTTAAGGCCGGTGGGGACTTTGCTTCAATTCGGTTAAGGGTCCTGGTGAGAAATCTCCCGCCCTTGCTCGTACCGATTCAAAGAAACTATCATAAGCTTTCATACTTCCGGTCGGGCTGTTAACCAAATTGAAGCGGCCTCGCGACATGGTTCACGTGAAACCTTATCGTCCTACGTTTCCCTTAAGGCCGGTGGGGACTTTGCTTCAATTCGGTTAAGGGTCCTGGTGAGAAATCTCCCGCCCTTGCTCGTACCGATTGAAATAAACTACAATAACCTTTCATACTTCCGGTCGGGCTGTTTACCGAATTGAAGCGGCTTCGAGACATGGTTCTCGTGAAACCTTATAGTCTTACGTTTCCCTTAAGGCCGGTGGGGACTTTGCTTCAATTCGGTTAAGGGTCCTGGTGAGAAATCTCCCGCGCTTGCTCGTAACGATTCAAAGAAACTATTATAAGCTTTCGTACTTCCGGTCGGGCTGATTACCGAATTGAAGCGGCTTCGAGACATGGTTCTCGTGAAACCTTATAGTCTTACGTTTCCCTTAAGGCCGGTGGGGACTTTGCTTCAATTCGGTTAAGGGTCCTGGTGAGAAATCTCCCGCCCTTGCTCGTACCGATTGAAATAAACTACAGTAAACTTTCATACTTCCGGTCGGGCTGTTTACCGAATTGAAGCGGCTTCGAGACATGGTTCTCGTGAAGCCTTATAGTCTGACGTTTCCCTTAAGGCCGGTGGGGACTTTGCTTCAATTCGGTTAAGGGTCCTGGTGAGAAATCTCCCGCCCTTGCTCGTCCCGATTGAAATAAACTACCATAAACTTTCATACTTCCGGTCGGGCTGTTTACCGAATTGAAGCGGCTTCGAGACATGGTTCTCGTGAAACCTTATAGTCTTACGTTTCCCTTAAGGCCGGTGCGAACTTTGCTTCAATTCGGTTAAGGGTCCTGGTGAGAAATCTCCCGCCCTTGCTCGTAACGATTCAAAGAAACTATCATAAGCTTTCATACTTCCGGTCGGGCTGATTACCGAATTGAAGCCGCTTCGAGACATGGTTCTCGTGAAACCTTATAGTCTTACGTTTCCCTTAAGGCCGGTGGGGACTTTGCTTCAATTCGGTTAAGGGTCCTGGTGAGAAATCTCCCGCCCTTGCTCGTACCGATTGAAATAAACTACAGTAAACTTTCATACTTCCGGTCGGGCTGTTTACCGAATTGAAGCGGCATCGAGACATGGTTCTCGTGAAACCTTATAGTCTTACGTTTCCCTTATGGCCGGTGGGGACTTTGCTTCAATTCGGTTAAGGGTCCTGGTGAGAAATCTCCCGCCCTTGCTCGTACCGATTCAAAGAAACTATCATAAGCTTTCATACTTCCGGTCGAGCTGATTACCGAATTGAAGCGGCTTCGAGACATGGTTCTCGTGAAACCTTATAGTCTTACGTTTCCCTTAAGGCCGGTGGGGACTTTGCTTCAATTCGGTTAAGGGTCCTGGTGAGAAATCTCCCGCCCTTGCTCGTACCGATTCAAAGAAACTATCATAAGCTTTCATACTTCCGGTCGGGCTGTTAACCAAATTGAAGCGGCCTCGCGACATGGTTCACGTGAAACCTTATCGTCCTACGTTTCCCTTAAGGCCGGTGGGGACTTTGCTTCAATTCGGTTAAGGGTCCTGGTGAGAAATCTCCCGCCCTTGCTCGTACCGATTGAAATAAACTACAATAACCTTTCATACTTCCGGTCGGGCTGTTTACCGAATTGAAGCGGCTTCGAGACATGGTTCTCGTGAAACCTTATAGTCTTACGTTTCCCTTAAGGCCGGTGGGGACTTTGCTTCAATTCGGTTAAGGGTCCTGGTGAGAAATCTCCCGCGCTTGCTCGTAACGATTCAAAGAAACTATTATAAGCTTTCATACTTCCGGTCGGGCTGATTACCGAATTGAAGCGGCTTCGAGACATGGTTCTCGTGAAACCTTATAGTCTTACGTTTCCTTTAAGGCCGGTGGGGACTTTGCTTCAATTCGGTTAAGGGTCCTGGTGAGAAATCTCCCGCCCTTGCTCGTACCGATTGAAATAAACTACAGTAAACTTTCATACTTCCGGTCGGGCTGTTTACCGAATTGAAGCGGCTTCGAGACATGGTTCTCGTGAAGCCTTATAGTCTGACGTTTCCCTTAAGGCCGGTGGGGACTTTGCTTCAATTCGGTTAAGGGTCCTGGTGAGAAATCTCCCGCCCTTGCTCATACCGATTCAAATAAACTACCATAAACTTTCATACTTCCGGTCGGGCTGTTTACCGAATTGAAGCGGCCTCGCGACATGGTTCACGTGAAACCTTATCGTCTTACGTATCCCGTAAGACCGGTGCGAACTTTGCTTCAATTCGGTTAAGGGTCCTGGTGAGAAATCTCCCGCCCTTGCTCGTACCGATTGAAAGAAACTACAATAACCTTTCATACTTCCGGTCGGGCTGTTTACCGAATTGAAGCGGCTTCGAGACATGGTTCTCGTGAAACCTTATAGTCTTACGTTTCTCGTAAGACCGGTGCGAACTTTGCTTCAATTCGGTTAAGGGTCCTGGTGAGAAATCTCCCGCCCTTGCTCGTAACGATTCAAAGAAACTATCATAAGCTTTCATACTTCCGGTCGGGCTGATTACCGAATTGAAGCCGCTTCGAGACATGGTTCTCGTGAAACCTTATAGTCTTACGTTTCCCTTAAGGCCGGTGGGGACTTTGCTTCAATTCGGTTAAGGGTCCTGGTGAGAAATCTCCCGCCCTTGCTCGTACCGATTGAAATAAACTACAGTAAACTTTCATACTTCCGGTCGGGCTGTTTACCGAATTGAAGCGGCTTCGAGACATGGTTCTCGTGAAACCTTATAGTCTTACGTTTCCCTTATGGCCGGTGGGGACTTTGCTTCAATTCGGTTAAGGGTCCTGGTGAGAAATCTCCCGCCCTTGCTCGTACCGATTCAAAGAAACTATCATAAGCTTTCATACTTCCGGTCGAGCGATTACCGAATTGAAGCGGCTTCGAGACATGGTTCTCGTGAAACCTTATAGTCTTACGTTTCCCTTAAGGCCGGTGGGGACTTTGCTTCAATTCGGTTAAGGGTCCTGGTGAGAAATCTCCCGCCCTTGCTCGTACCGATTCAAAGAAACTATCATAAGCTTTCATACTTCCGGTCGGGCTGTTAACCAAATTGAAGCGGCCTCGCGACATGGTTCACGTGAAACCTTATCGTCCTACGTTTCCCTTAAGGCCGGTGGGGACTTTGCTTCAATTCGGTTAAGGGTCCTGGTGAGAAATCTCCCGCCCTTGCTCGTACCGATTGAAATAAACTACAATAACCTTTCATACTTCCGGTCGGGCTGTTTACCGAATTGAAGCGGCTTCGAGACATGGTTCTCGTGAAACCTTATAGTCTTACGTTTCCCTTAAGGCCGGTGGGGACTTTGCTTCAATTCGGTTAAGGGTCCTGGTGAGAAATCTCCCGCCCTTGCTCGTAACGATTCAAAGAAACTATTATAAGCTTTCATACTTCCGGTCGGGCTGATTACCGAATTGAAGCGGCTTCGAGACATGGTTCTCGTGAAACCTTATAGTCTTACGTTTCCCTTAAGGCCGGTGGGGACTTTGCTTCAATTCGGTTAAGGGTCCTGGTGAGAAATCTCCCGCCCTTGCTCGTACCGATTGAAATAAACTACAGTAAACTTTCATACTTCCGGTCGGGCTGTTTACCGAATTGAAGCGGCTTCGAGACATGGTTCTCGTGAAACCTTATCGTCTTACGTATCCCGTAAGACCGGTGCGAACTTTGCTTCAATTCGGTTAAGGGTCCTGGTGAGAAATCTCCCGCCCTTGCTCGTACCGATTGAAATAAACTACAATAACCTTTCATACTTCCGGTCGGGCTGTTTACCGAATTGAAGCGGCTTCGAGACATGGTTCTCGTGAAACCTTATAGTCTTACGTTTCCCTTATGGCCGGTGGGGACTTTGCTTCAATTCGGTTAAGGGTCCTGGTGAGAAATCTCCCGCCCTTGCTCGTACCGATTCAAAGACACTACCATAAGCTTTCATACTTCCGGTCGAGCTGATTACCGAATTGAAGCGGCTTCGAGACATGGTTCTCGTGAAACCTTATAGTCTTACGTTTCCCTTAAGGCCGGTGCGAACTTTGCTTCAATTCGGTTAAGGGTCCTGGTGAGAAATCTCCCGCCCTTGCTCATACCGATTCAAATAAACTACCATAAACTTTCATACTTCCGGTCGGGCTGTTTACCGAATTGAAGCGGCCTCGCGACATGGTTCACGTGAAACCTTATCGTCTTACGTATCCCGTAAGACCGGTGCGAACTTTGCTTCAATTCGGTTAAGGGTCCTGGTGAGAAATCTCCCGCCCTTGCTCATACCGATTCAAATAAACTACCATAAACTTTCATACTTCCGGTCGGGCTGTTTACCGAATTGAAGCGGCCTCGCGATATGGTTCACGTGAAACCTTATAGTCTTACGTTTCCCTTAAGGCCGGTGCGAACTTTGCTTCAATTCGGTTAAGGGTCCTGGTGAGAAATCTCCCGCCCTTGCTCGTACCGATTGAAATAAACTACCATAAACTTTCATACTTCCGGTCGGGCTGTTTACCGAATTGAAGCGGCTTCGAGACATGGTTCTCGTGAAACCTTATAGTCTTACGTTTCCCTTAAGGCCGGTGCGAACTTTGCTTCAATTCGGTTAAGGGTCCTGGTGAGAAATCTCCCGCCCTTGCTCATACCGATTCAAATAAACTACCATAAACTTTCATACTTCCGGTCGGGCTGTTTACCGAATTGAAGCGGCCTCGCGACATGGTTCACGTGAAACCTTATCGTCTTACGTATCCCGTAAGACCGGTGCGAACTTTGCTTCAATTCGGTTAAGGGTCCTGGTGAGAAATCTCCCGCCCTTGCTCGTACCGATTCAAAGAAACTATCATAAGCTTTCATACTTCCGGTCGAGCTGATTACCGAATTGAAGCGGCTTCGAGACATGGTTCTCGTGAAACCTTATAGTCTTACGTTTCCCTTATGGCCGGTGGGGACTTTGCTTCAATTCGGTTAAGGGTCCTGGTGAGAAATCTCCCGCCCTTGCTCGTACCGATTCAAAGAAACTATCATAAGCTTTCATACTTCCGGTCGAGCTGATTACCGAATTGAAGCGGCTTCGAGACATGGTTCTCGTGAAACCTTATAGTCTTACGTTTCCCTTAAGGCCGGTGGGGACTTTGCTTCAATTCGGTTAAGGGTCCTGGTGAGAAATCTCCCGCCCTTGCTCGTACCGATTCAAAGAAACTATCATAAGCTTTCATACTTCCGGTCGGGCTGTTAACCAAATTGAAGCGGCCTCGCGACATGGTTCTCGTGAAACCTTATAGTCTTACGTTTCCCTTAAGGCCGGTGGGGACTTTGCTTCAATTCGGTTAAGGGTCCTGGTGAGAAATCTCCCGCCCTTGCTCGTACCGATTGAAATAAACTACAGTAAACTTTCATACTTCCGGTCGGGCTGTTTACCGAATTGAAGCGGCTTCGAGACATGGTTCTCGTGAAACCTTATAGTCTTACGTTTCCCTTATGGCCGGTGGGGACTTTGCTTCAATTCGGTTAAGGGTCCTGGTGAGAAATCTCCCGCCCTTGCTCGTACCGATTCAAAGAAACTATCATAAGCTTTCATACTTCCGGTCGAGCTGATTACCGAATTGAAGCGGCTTCGAGACATGGTTCTCGTGAAACCTTATAGTCTTACGTTTCCCTTAAGGCCGGTGGGGACTTTGCTTCAATTCGGTTAAGGGTCCTGGTGAGAAATCTCCCGCCCTTGCTCGTACCGATTCAAAGAAACTATCATAAGCTTTCATACTTCCGGTCGGGCTGTTAACCAAATTGAAGCGGCCTCGCGACATGGTTCACGTGAAACCTTATCGTCCTACGTTTCCCTTAAGGCCGGTGGGGACTTTGCTTCAATTCGGTTAAGGGTCCTGGTGAGAAATCTCCCGCCCTTGCTCGTACCGATTCAAAGAAACTATCATAAGCTTTCAGACTTCCGGTCGAGCTGATTACCGAATTGAAGCGGCTTCGAGACATCGTTCTCGTGAAGCCTTATAGTCTGACGTTTCCCTTAAGGCCGGTGGGGACTTTGCTTCAATTTGGTTAAGGGTCCTGGTGAGAAATCTCCCGCCCTTGCTCGTACCGATTGAAATAAACTACCATAAACTTTCATACTTCCGGTCGGGCTGTTTACCGAATTGAAGCGGCTTCGAGACATGGTTCTCGTGAAACCTTATAGTCTTACGTTTCCCTTAAGGCCGGTGCGAACTTTGCTTCAATTCGGTTAAGGGTCCTGGTGAGAAATCTCCCGCCCTTGCTCATACCGATTCAAATAAACTACCATAAACTTTCATACTTCCGGTCGGGCTGTTTACCGAATTGAAGCGGCCTCGCGACATGGTTCACGTGAAACCTTATCGTCTTACGTATCCCGTAAGACCGGTGCGAACTTTGCTTCAATTCGGTTAAGGGTCCTGGTGAGAAATCTCCCGCCCTTGCTCGTACCGATTCAAAGAAACTATCATAAGCTTTCATACTTCCGGTCGAGCTGATTACCGAATTGAAGCGGCTTCGAGACATGGTTCTCGTGAAACCTTATAGTCTTACGTTTCCCTTAAGGCCGGTGGGGACTTTGCTTCAATTCGGTTAAGGGTCCTGGTGAGAAATCTCCCGCCCTTGCTCGTACCGATTCAAAGAAACTATCATAAGCTTTCATACTTCCGGTCGGGCTGTTAACCAAATTGAAGCGGCCTCGCGACATGGTTCACGTGAAACCTTATCGTCCTACGTTTCCCTTAAGGCCGGTGGGGACTTTGCTTCAATTCGGTTAAGGGTCCTGGTGAGAAATCTCCCGCCCTTGCTCGTACCGATTGAAATAAACTACAATAACCTTTCATACTTCCGGTCGGGCTGTTTACCGAATTGAAGCGGCTTCGAGACATGGTTCTCGTGAAACCTTATAGTCTTACGTTTCCCTTAAGGCCGGTGGGGACTTTGCTTCAATTCGGTTAAGGGTCCTGGTGAGAAATCTCCCGCGCTTGCTCGTAACGATTCAAAGAAACTATTATAAGCTTTCGTACTTCCGGTCGGGCTGATTACCGAATTGAAGCGGCTTCGAGACATGGTTCTCGTGAAACCTTATAGTCTTACGTTTCCCTTAAGGCCGGTGGGGACTTTGCTTCAATTCGGTTAAGGGTCCTGGTGAGAAATCTCCCGCCCTTGCTCGTACCGATTGAAATAAACTACAGTAAACTTTCATACTTCCGGTCGGGCTGTTTACCGAATTGAAGCGGCTTCGAGACATGGTTCTCGTGAAGCCTTATAGTCTGACGTTTCCCTTAAGGCCGGTGGGGACTTTGCTTCAATTCGGTTAAGGGTCCTGGTGAGAAATCTCCCGCCCTTGCTCGTCCCGATTGAAATAAACTACCATAAACTTTCATACTTCCGGTCGGGCTGTTTACCGAATTGAAGCGGCTTCGAGACATGGTTCTCGTGAAACCTTATAGTCTTACGTTTCCCTTAAGGCCGGTGCGAACTTTGCTTCAATTCGGTTAAGGGTCCTGGTGAGAAATCTCCCGCCCTTGCTCGTAACGATTCAAAGAAACTATCATAAGCTTTCATACTTCCGGTCGGGCTGATTACCGAATTGAAGCCGCTTCGAGACATGGTTCTCGTGAAACCTTATAGTCTTACGTTTCCCTTAAGGCCGGTGGGGACTTTGCTTCAATTCGGTTAAGGGTCCTGGTGAGAAATCTCCCGCCCTTGCTCGTACCGATTGAAATAAACTACAGTAAACTTTCATACTTCCGGTCGGGCTGTTTACCGAATTGAAGCGGCATCGAGACATGGTTCTCGTGAAACCTTATAGTCTTACGTTTCCCTTATGGCCGGTGGGGACTTTGCTTCAATTCGGTTAAGGGTCCTGGTGAGAAATCTCCCGCCCTTGCTCGTACCGATTCAAAGAAACTATCATAAGCTTTCATACTTCCGGTCGAGCTGATTACCGAATTGAAGCGGCTTCGAGACATGGTTCTCGTGAAACCTTATAGTCTTACGTTTCCCTTAAGGCCGGTGGGGACTTTGCTTCAATTCGGTTAAGGGTCCTGGTGAGAAATCTCCCGCCCTTGCTCGTACCGATTCAAAGAAACTATCATAAGCTTTCATACTTCCGGTCGGGCTGTTAACCAAATTGAAGCGGCCTCGCGACATGGTTCACGTGAAACCTTATCGTCCTACGTTTCCCTTAAGGCCGGTGGGGACTTTGCTTCAATTCGGTTAAGGGTCCTGGTGAGAAATCTCCCGCCCTTGCTCGTACCGATTGAAATAAACTACAATAACCTTTCATACTTCCGGTCGGGCTGTTTACCGAATTGAAGCGGCTTCGAGACATGGTTCTCGTGAAACCTTATAGTCTTACGTTTCCCTTAAGGCCGGTGGGGACTTTGCTTCAATTCGGTTAAGGGTCCTGGTGAGAAATCTCCCGCGCTTGCTCGTAACGATTCAAAGAAACTATTATAAGCTTTCATACTTCCGGTCGGGCTGATTACCGAATTGAAGCGGCTTCGAGACATGGTTCTCGTGAAACCTTATAGTCTTACGTTTCCTTTAAGGCCGGTGGGGACTTTGCTTCAATTCGGTTAAGGGTCCTGGTGAGAAATCTCCCGCCCTTGCTCGTACCGATTGAAATAAACTACAGTAAACTTTCATACTTCCGGTCGGGCTGTTTACCGAATTGAAGCGGCTTCGAGACATGGTTCTCGTGAAGCCTTATAGTCTGACGTTTCCCTTAAGGCCGGTGGGGACTTTGCTTCAATTCGGTTAAGGGTCCTGGTGAGAAATCTCCCGCCCTTGCTCATACCGATTCAAATAAACTACCATAAACTTTCATACTTCCGGTCGGGCTGTTTACCGAATTGAAGCGGCCTCGCGACATGGTTCACGTGAAACCTTATCGTCTTACGTATCCCGTAAGACCGGTGCGAACTTTGCTTCAATTCGGTTAAGGGTCCTGGTGAGAAATCTCCCGCCCTTGCTCGTACCGATTGAAAGAAACTACAATAACCTTTCATACTTCCGGTCGGGCTGTTTACCGAATTGAAGCGGCTTCGAGACATGGTTCTCGTGAAACCTTATAGTCTTACGTTTCTCGTAAGACCGGTGCGAACTTTGCTTCAATTCGGTTAAGGGTCCTGGTGAGAAATCTCCCGCCCTTGCTCGTAACGATTCAAAGAAACTATCATAAGCTTTCATACTTCCGGTCGGGCTGATTACCGAATTGAAGCCGCTTCGAGACATGGTTCTCGTGAAACCTTATAGTCTTACGTTTCCCTTAAGGCCGGTGGGGACTTTGCTTCAATTCGGTTAAGGGTCCTGGTGAGAAATCTCCCGCCCTTGCTCGTACCGATTGAAATAAACTACAGTAAACTTTCATACTTCCGGTCGGGCTGTTTACCGAATTGAAGCGGCTTCGAGACATGGTTCTCGTGAAACCTTATAGTCTTACGTTTCCCTTATGGCCGGTGGGGACTTTGCTTCAATTCGGTTAAGGGTCCTGGTGAGAAATCTCCCGCCCTTGCTCGTACCGATTCAAAGAAACTATCATAAGCTTTCATACTTCCGGTCGAGCGATTACCGAATTGAAGCGGCTTCGAGACATGGTTCTCGTGAAACCTTATAGTCTTACGTTTCCCTTAAGGCCGGTGGGGACTTTGCTTCAATTCGGTTAAGGGTCCTGGTGAGAAATCTCCCGCCCTTGCTCGTACCGATTCAAAGAAACTATCATAAGCTTTCATACTTCCGGTCGGGCTGTTAACCAAATTGAAGCGGCCTCGCGACATGGTTCACGTGAAACCTTATCGTCCTACGTTTCCCTTAAGGCCGGTGGGGACTTTGCTTCAATTCGGTTAAGGGTCCTGGTGAGAAATCTCCCGCCCTTGCTCGTACCGATTGAAATAAACTACAATAACCTTTCATACTTCCGGTCGGGCTGTTTACCGAATTGAAGCGGCTTCGAGACATGGTTCTCGTGAAACCTTATAGTCTTACGTTTCCCTTAAGGCCGGTGGGGACTTTGCTTCAATTCGGTTAAGGGTCCTGGTGAGAAATCTCCCGCCCTTGCTCGTAACGATTCAAAGAAACTATTATAAGCTTTCATACTTCCGGTCGGGCTGATTACCGAATTGAAGCGGCTTCGAGACATGGTTCTCGTGAAACCTTATAGTCTTACGTTTCCCTTAAGGCCGGTGGGGACTTTGCTTCAATTCGGTTAAGGGTCCTGGTGAGAAATCTCCCGCCCTTGCTCGTACCGATTGAAATAAACTACAGTAAACTTTCATACTTCCGGTCGGGCTGTTTACCGAATTGAAGCGGCTTCGAGACATGGTTCTCGTGAAACCTTATCGTCTTACGTATCCCGTAAGACCGGTGCGAACTTTGCTTCAATTCGGTTAAGGGTCCTGGTGAGAAATCTCCCGCCCTTGCTCGTACCGATTGAAATAAACTACAATAACCTTTCATACTTCCGGTCGGGCTGTTTACCGAATTGAAGCGGCTTCGAGACATGGTTCTCGTGAAACCTTATAGTCTTACGTTTCCCTTATGGCCGGTGGGGACTTTGCTTCAATTCGGTTAAGGGTCCTGGTGAGAAATCTCCCGCCCTTGCTCGTACCGATTCAAAGACACTACCATAAGCTTTCATACTTCCGGTCGAGCTGATTACCGAATTGAAGCGGCTTCGAGACATGGTTCTCGTGAAACCTTATAGTCTTACGTTTCCCTTAAGGCCGGTGGGGACTTTGCTTCAATTCGGTTAAGGGTCCTGGTGAGAAATCTCCCGCCCTTGCTCGTACCGATTCAAAGAAACTATCATAAGCTTTCATACTTCCGGTCGGGCTGTTAACCAAATTGAAGCGGCCTCGCGACATGGTTCACGTGAAACCTTATCGTCCTACGTTTCCCTTAAGGCCGGTGGGGACTTTGCTTCAATTCGGTTAAGGGTCCTGGTGAGAAATCTCCCGCCCTTGCTCGTACCGATTCAAAGAAACTATCATAAGCTTTCATACTTCCGGTCGAGCTGATTACCGAATTGAAGCGGCTTCGAGACATCGTTCTCGTGAAGCCTTATAGTCTGACGTTTCCCTTAAGGCCGGTGGGGACTTTGCTTCAATTTGGTTAAGGGTCCTGGTGAGAAATCTCCCGCCCTTGCTCGTACCGATTGAAATAAACTACCATAAACTTTCATACTTCCGGTCGGGCTGTTTACCGAATTGAAGCGGCCTCGCGATATGGTTCACGTGAAACCTTATAGTCTTACGTTTCCCTTAAGGCCGGTGCGAACTTTGCTTCAATTCGGTTAAGGGTCCTGGTGAGAAATCTCCCGCCCTTGCTCGTACCGATTGAAATAAACTACCATAAACTTTCATACTTCCGGTCGGGCTGTTTACCGAATTGAAGCGGCTTCGAGACATGGTTCTCGTGAAACCTTATAGTCTTACGTTTCCCTTAAGGCCGGTGCGAACTTTGCTTCAATTCGGTTAAGGGTCCTGGTGAGAAATCTCCCGCCCTTGCTCATACCGATTCAAATAAACTACCATAAACTTTCATACTTCCGGTCGGGCTGTTTACCGAATTGAAGCGGCCTCGCGACATGGTTCACGTGAAACCTTATCGTCTTACGTATCCCGTAAGACCGGTGCGAACTTTGCTTCAATTCGGTTAAGGGTCCTGGTGAGAAATCTCCCGCCCTTGCTCGTACCGATTCAAAGAAACTATCATAAGCTTTCATACTTCCGGTCGAGCTGATTACCGAATTGAAGCGGCTTCGAGACATGGTTCTCGTGAAACCTTATAGTCTTACGTTTCCCTTATGGCCGGTGGGGACTTTGCTTCAATTCGGTTAAGGGTCCTGGTGAGAAATCTCCCGCCCTTGCTCGTACCGATTCAAAGAAACTATCATAAGCTTTCATACTTCCGGTCGAGCTGATTACCGAATTGAAGCGGCTTCGAGACATGGTTCTCGTGAAACCTTATAGTCTTACGTTTCCCTTAAGGCCGGTGGGGACTTTGCTTCAATTCGGTTAAGGGTCCTGGTGAGAAATCTCCCGCCCTTGCTCGTACCGATTCAAAGAAACTATCATAAGCTTTCATACTTCCGGTCGGGCTGTTAACCAAATTGAAGCGGCCTCGCGACATGGTTCTCGTGAAACCTTATAGTCTTACGTTTCCCTTAAGGCCGGTGGGGACTTTGCTTCAATTCGGTTAAGGGTCCTGGTGAGAAATCTCCCGCCCTTGCTCGTACCGATTGAAATAAACTACAGTAAACTTTCATACTTCCGGTCGGGCTGTTTACCGAATTGAAGCGGCTTCGAGACATGGTTCTCGTGAAACCTTATAGTCTTACGTTTCCCTTATGGCCGGTGGGGACTTTGCTTCAATTCGGTTAAGGGTCCTGGTGAGAAATCTCCCGCCCTTGCTCGTACCGATTCAAAGAAACTATCATAAGCTTTCATACTTCCGGTCGAGCTGATTACCGAATTGAAGCGGCTTCGAGACATGGTTCTCGTGAAACCTTATAGTCTTACGTTTCCCTTAAGGCCGGTGGGGACTTTGCTTCAATTCGGTTAAGGGTCCTGGTGAGAAATCTCCCGCCCTTGCTCGTACCGATTCAAAGAAACTATCATAAGCTTTCATACTTCCGGTCGGGCTGTTAACCAAATTGAAGCGGCCTCGCGACATGGTTCACGTGAAACCTTATCGTCCTACGTTTCCCTTAAGGCCGGTGGGGACTTTGCTTCAATTCGGTTAAGGGTCCTGGTGAGAAATCTCCCGCCCTTGCTCGTACCGATTCAAAGAAACTATCATAAGCTTTCAGACTTCCGGTCGAGCTGATTACCGAATTGAAGCGGCTTCGAGACATCGTTCTCGTGAAGCCTTATAGTCTGACGTTTCCCTTAAGGCCGGTGGGGACTTTGCTTCAATTTGGTTAAGGGTCCTGGTGAGAAATCTCCCGCCCTTGCTCGTACCGATTGAAATAAACTACCATAAACTTTCATACTTCCGGTCGGGCTGTTTACCGAATTGAAGCGGCTTCGAGACATGGTTCTCGTGAAACCTTATAGTCTTACGTTTCCCTTAAGGCCGGTGCGAACTTTGCTTCAATTCGGTTAAGGGTCCTGGTGAGAAATCTCCCGCCCTTGCTCATACCGATTCAAATAAACTACCATAAACTTTCATACTTCCGGTCGGGCTGTTTACCGAATTGAAGCGGCCTCGCGACATGGTTCACGTGAAACCTTATCGTCTTACGTATCCCGTAAGACCGGTGCGAACTTTGCTTCAATTCGGTTAAGGGTCCTGGTGAGAAATCTCCCGCCCTTGCTCGTACCGATTCAAAGAAACTATCATAAGCTTTCATACTTCCGGTCGAGCTGATTACCGAATTGAAGCGGCTTCGAGACATGGTTCTCGTGAAACCTTATAGTCTTACGTTTCCCTTAAGGCCGGTGGGGACTTTGCTTCAATTCGGTTAAGGGTCCTGGTGAGAAATCTCCCGCCCTTGCTCGTACCGATTCAAAGAAACTATCATAAGCTTTCATACTTCCGGTCGGGCTGTTAACCAAATTGAAGCGGCCTCGCGACATGGTTCACGTGAAACCTTATCGTCCTACGTTTCCCTTAAGGCCGGTGGGGACTTTGCTTCAATTCGGTTAAGGGTCCTGGTGAGAAATCTCCCGCCCTTGCTCGTACCGATTGAAATAAACTACAATAACCTTTCATACTTCCGGTCGGGCTGTTTACCGAATTGAAGCGGCTTCGAGACATGGTTCTCGTGAAACCTTATAGTCTTACGTTTCCCTTAAGGCCGGTGGGGACTTTGCTTCAATTCGGTTAAGGGTCCTGGTGAGAAATCTCCCGCGCTTGCTCGTAACGATTCAAAGAAACTATTATAAGCTTTCGTACTTCCGGTCGGGCTGATTACCGAATTGAAGCGGCTTCGAGACATGGTTCTCGTGAAACCTTATAGTCTTACGTTTCCCTTAAGGCCGGTGGGGACTTTGCTTCAATTCGGTTAAGGGTCCTGGTGAGAAATCTCCCGCCCTTGCTCGTACCGATTGAAATAAACTACAGTAAACTTTCATACTTCCGGTCGGGCTGTTTACCGAATTGAAGCGGCTTCGAGACATGGTTCTCGTGAAGCCTTATAGTCTGACGTTTCCCTTAAGGCCGGTGGGGACTTTGCTTCAATTCGGTTAAGGGTCCTGGTGAGAAATCTCCCGCCCTTGCTCGTCCCGATTGAAATAAACTACCATAAACTTTCATACTTCCGGTCGGGCTGTTTACCGAATTGAAGCGGCTTCGAGACATGGTTCTCGTGAAACCTTATAGTCTTACGTTTCCCTTAAGGCCGGTGCGAACTTTGCTTCAATTCGGTTAAGGGTCCTGGTGAGAAATCTCCCGCCCTTGCTCGTAACGATTCAAAGAAACTATCATAAGCTTTCATACTTCCGGTCGGGCTGATTACCGAATTGAAGCCGCTTCGAGACATGGTTCTCGTGAAACCTTATAGTCTTACGTTTCCCTTAAGGCCGGTGGGGACTTTGCTTCAATTCGGTTAAGGGTCCTGGTGAGAAATCTCCCGCCCTTGCTCGTACCGATTGAAATAAACTACAGTAAACTTTCATACTTCCGGTCGGGCTGTTTACCGAATTGAAGCGGCATCGAGACATGGTTCTCGTGAAACCTTATAGTCTTACGTTTCCCTTATGGCCGGTGGGGACTTTGCTTCAATTCGGTTAAGGGTCCTGGTGAGAAATCTCCCGCCCTTGCTCGTACCGATTCAAAGAAACTATCATAAGCTTTCATACTTCCGGTCGAGCTGATTACCGAATTGAAGCGGCTTCGAGACATGGTTCTCGTGAAACCTTATAGTCTTACGTTTCCCTTAAGGCCGGTGGGGACTTTGCTTCAATTCGGTTAAGGGTCCTGGTGAGAAATCTCCCGCCCTTGCTCGTACCGATTCAAAGAAACTATCATAAGCTTTCATACTTCCGGTCGGGCTGTTAACCAAATTGAAGCGGCCTCGCGACATGGTTCACGTGAAACCTTATCGTCCTACGTTTCCCTTAAGGCCGGTGGGGACTTTGCTTCAATTCGGTTAAGGGTCCTGGTGAGAAATCTCCCGCCCTTGCTCGTACCGATTGAAATAAACTACAATAACCTTTCATACTTCCGGTCGGGCTGTTTACCGAATTGAAGCGGCTTCGAGACATGGTTCTCGTGAAACCTTATAGTCTTACGTTTCCCTTAAGGCCGGTGGGGACTTTGCTTCAATTCGGTTAAGGGTCCTGGTGAGAAATCTCCCGCGCTTGCTCGTAACGATTCAAAGAAACTATTATAAGCTTTCATACTTCCGGTCGGGCTGATTACCGAATTGAAGCGGCTTCGAGACATGGTTCTCGTGAAACCTTATAGTCTTACGTTTCCTTTAAGGCCGGTGGGGACTTTGCTTCAATTCGGTTAAGGGTCCTGGTGAGAAATCTCCCGCCCTTGCTCGTACCGATTGAAATAAACTACAGTAAACTTTCATACTTCCGGTCGGGCTGTTTACCGAATTGAAGCGGCTTCGAGACATGGTTCTCGTGAAGCCTTATAGTCTGACGTTTCCCTTAAGGCCGGTGGGGACTTTGCTTCAATTCGGTTAAGGGTCCTGGTGAGAAATCTCCCGCCCTTGCTCATACCGATTCAAATAAACTACCATAAACTTTCATACTTCCGGTCGGGCTGTTTACCGAATTGAAGCGGCCTCGCGACATGGTTCACGTGAAACCTTATCGTCTTACGTATCCCGTAAGACCGGTGCGAACTTTGCTTCAATTCGGTTAAGGGTCCTGGTGAGAAATCTCCCGCCCTTGCTCGTACCGATTGAAAGAAACTACAATAACCTTTCATACTTCCGGTCGGGCTGTTTACCGAATTGAAGCGGCTTCGAGACATGGTTCTCGTGAAACCTTATAGTCTTACGTTTCTCGTAAGACCGGTGCGAACTTTGCTTCAATTCGGTTAAGGGTCCTGGTGAGAAATCTCCCGCCCTTGCTCGTAACGATTCAAAGAAACTATCATAAGCTTTCATACTTCCGGTCGGGCTGATTACCGAATTGAAGCCGCTTCGAGACATGGTTCTCGTGAAACCTTATAGTCTTACGTTTCCCTTAAGGCCGGTGGGGACTTTGCTTCAATTCGGTTAAGGGTCCTGGTGAGAAATCTCCCGCCCTTGCTCGTACCGATTGAAATAAACTACAGTAAACTTTCATACTTCCGGTCGGGCTGTTTACCGAATTGAAGCGGCTTCGAGACATGGTTCTCGTGAAACCTTATAGTCTTACGTTTCCCTTATGGCCGGTGGGGACTTTGCTTCAATTCGGTTAAGGGTCCTGGTGAGAAATCTCCCGCCCTTGCTCGTACCGATTCAAAGAAACTATCATAAGCTTTCATACTTCCGGTCGAGCGATTACCGAATTGAAGCGGCTTCGAGACATGGTTCTCGTGAAACCTTATAGTCTTACGTTTCCCTTAAGGCCGGTGGGGACTTTGCTTCAATTCGGTTAAGGGTCCTGGTGAGAAATCTCCCGCCCTTGCTCGTACCGATTCAAAGAAACTATCATAAGCTTTCATACTTCCGGTCGGGCTGTTAACCAAATTGAAGCGGCCTCGCGACATGGTTCACGTGAAACCTTATCGTCCTACGTTTCCCTTAAGGCCGGTGGGGACTTTGCTTCAATTCGGTTAAGGGTCCTGGTGAGAAATCTCCCGCCCTTGCTCGTACCGATTGAAATAAACTACAATAACCTTTCATACTTCCGGTCGGGCTGTTTACCGAATTGAAGCGGCTTCGAGACATGGTTCTCGTGAAACCTTATAGTCTTACGTTTCCCTTAAGGCCGGTGGGGACTTTGCTTCAATTCGGTTAAGGGTCCTGGTGAGAAATCTCCCGCCCTTGCTCGTAACGATTCAAAGAAACTATTATAAGCTTTCATACTTCCGGTCGGGCTGATTACCGAATTGAAGCGGCTTCGAGACATGGTTCTCGTGAAACCTTATAGTCTTACGTTTCCCTTAAGGCCGGTGGGGACTTTGCTTCAATTCGGTTAAGGGTCCTGGTGAGAAATCTCCCGCCCTTGCTCGTACCGATTGAAATAAACTACAGTAAACTTTCATACTTCCGGTCGGGCTGTTTACCGAATTGAAGCGGCTTCGAGACATGGTTCTCGTGAAACCTTATCGTCTTACGTATCCCGTAAGACCGGTGCGAACTTTGCTTCAATTCGGTTAAGGGTCCTGGTGAGAAATCTCCCGCCCTTGCTCGTACCGATTGAAATAAACTACAATAACCTTTCATACTTCCGGTCGGGCTGTTTACCGAATTGAAGCGGCTTCGAGACATGGTTCTCGTGAAACCTTATAGTCTTACGTTTCCCTTATGGCCGGTGGGGACTTTGCTTCAATTCGGTTAAGGGTCCTGGTGAGAAATCTCCCGCCCTTGCTCGTACCGATTCAAAGACACTACCATAAGCTTTCATACTTCCGGTCGAGCTGATTACCGAATTGAAGCGGCTTCGAGACATGGTTCTCGTGAAACCTTATAGTCTTACGTTTCCCTTAAGGCCGGTGGGGACTTTGCTTCAATTCGGTTAAGGGTCCTGGTGAGAAATCTCCCGCCCTTGCTCGTACCGATTCAAAGAAACTATCATAAGCTTTCATACTTCCGGTCGGGCTGTTAACCAAATTGAAGCGGCCTCGCGACATGGTTCACGTGAAACCTTATCGTCCTACGTTTCCCTTAAGGCCGGTGGGGACTTTGCTTCAATTCGGTTAAGGGTCCTGGTGAGAAATCTCCCGCCCTTGCTCGTACCGATTCAAAGAAACTATCATAAGCTTTCATACTTCCGGTCGAGCTGATTACCGAATTGAAGCGGCTTCGAGACATCGTTCTCGTGAAGCCTTATAGTCTGACGTTTCCCTTAAGGCCGGTGGGGACTTTGCTTCAATTTGGTTAAGGGTCCTGGTGAGAAATCTCCCGCCCTTGCTCGTACCGATTGAAATAAACTACCATAAACTTTCATACTTCCGGTCGGGCTGTTTACCGAATTGAAGCGGCTTCGAGACATGGTTCTGGTGAAACCTTATAGTCTTACGTTTCCCTTAAGGCCGGTGCGAACTTTGCTTCAATTCGGTTAAGGGTCCTGGTGAGAAATCTCCCGCCCTTGCTCATACCGATTCAAATAAACTACCATAAACTTTCATACTTCCGGTCGGGCTGTTTACCGAATTGAAGCGGCCTCGCGACATGGTTCACGTGAAACCTTATCGTCTTACGTATCCCGTAAGACCGGTGCGAACTTTGCTTCAATTCGGTTAAGGGTCCTGGTGAGAAATCTCCCGCCCTTGCTCGTACCGATTCAAAGAAACTATCATAAGCTTTCATACTTCCGGTCGAGCTGATTACCGAATTGAAGCGGCTTCGAGACATGGTTCTCGTGAAACCTTATAGTCTTACGTTTCCCTTATGGCCGGTGGGGACTTTGCTTCAATTCGGTTAAGGGTCCTGGTGAGAAATCTCCCGCCCTTGCTCGTACCGATTCAAAGAAACTATCATAAGCTTTCATACTTCCGGTCGAGCTGATTACCGAATTGAAGCGGCTTCGAGACATGGTTCTCGTGAAACCTTATAGTCTTACGTTTCCCTTAAGGCCGGTGGGGACTTTGCTTCAATTCGGTTAAGGGTCCTGGTGAGAAATCTCCCGCCCTTGCTCGTACCGATTCAAAGAAACTATCATAAGCTTTCATACTTCCGGTCGGGCTGTTAACCAAATTGAAGCGGCCTCGCGACATGGTTCTCGTGAAACCTTATAGTCTTACGTTTCCCTTAAGGCCGGTGGGGACTTTGCTTCAATTCGGTTAAGGGTCCTGGTGAGAAATCTCCCGCCCTTGCTCGTACCGATTGAAATAAACTACAGTAAACTTTCATACTTCCGGTCGGGCTGTTTACCGAATTGAAGCGGCTTCGAGACATGGTTCTCGTGAAACCTTATAGTCTTACGTTTCCCTTATGGCCGGTGGGGACTTTGCTTCAATTCGGTTAAGGGTCCTGGTGAGAAATCTCCCGCCCTTGCTCGTACCGATTCAAAGAAACTATCATAAGCTTTCATACTTCCGGTCGAGCTGATTACCGAATTGAAGCGGCTTCGAGACATGGTTCTCGTGAAACCTTATAGTCTTACGTTTCCCTTAAGGCCGGTGGGGACTTTGCTTCAATTCGGTTAAGGGTCCTGGTGAGAAATCTCCCGCCCTTGCTCGTACCGATTCAAAGAAACTATCATAAGCTTTCATACTTCCGGTCGGGCTGTTAACCAAATTGAAGCGGCCTCGCGACATGGTTCACGTGAAACCTTATCGTCCTACGTTTCCCTTAAGGCCGGTGGGGACTTTGCTTCAATTCGGTTAAGGGTCCTGGTGAGAAATCTCCCGCCCTTGCTCGTACCGATTCAAAGAAACTATCAAAAGCTTTCAGACTTCCGGTCGAGCTGATTACCGAATTGAAGCGGCTTCGAGACATCGTTCTCGTGAAGCCTTATAGTCTGACGTTTCCCTTAAGGCCGGTGGGGACTTTGCTTCAATTTGGTTAAGGGTCCTGGTGAGAAATCTCCCGCCCTTGCTCGTACCGATTGAAATAAACTACCATAAACTTTCATACTTCCGGTCGGGCTGTTTACCGAATTGAAGCGGCTTCGAGACATGGTTCTCGTGAAACCTTATAGTCTTACGTTTCCCTTAAGGCCGGTGCGAACTTTGCTTCAATTCGGTTAAGGGTCCTGGTGAGAAATCTCCCGCCCTTGCTCATACCGATTCAAATAAACTACCATAAACTTTCATACTTCCGGTCGGGCTGTTTACCGAATTGAAGCGGCCTCGCGACATGGTTCACGTGAAACCTTATCGTCTTACGTATCCCGTAAGACCGGTGCGAACTTTGCTTCAATTCGGTTAAGGGTCCTGGTGAGAAATCTCCCGCCCTTGCTCGTACCGATTCAAAGAAACTATCATAAGCTTTCATACTTCCGGTCGAGCTGATTACCGAATTGAAGCGGCTTCGAGACATGGTTCTCGTGAAACCTTATAGTCTTACGTTTCCCTTAAGGCCGGTGGGGACTTTGCTTCAATTCGGTTAAGGGTCCTGGTGAGAAATCTCCCGCCCTTGCTCGTACCGATTCAAAGAAACTATCATAAGCTTTCATACTTCCGGTCGGGCTGTTAACCAAATTGAAGCGGCCTCGCGACATGGTTCACGTGAAACCTTATCGTCCTACGTTTCCCTTAAGGCCGGTGGGGACTTTGCTTCAATTCGGTTAAGGGTCCTGGTGAGAAATCTCCCGCCCTTGCTCGTACCGATTGAAATAAACTACAATAACCTTTCATGCTTCCGGTCGGGCTGTTTACCGAATTGAAGCGGCTTCGAGACATGGTTCTCGTGAAACCTTATAGTCTTACGTTTCCCTTAAGGCCGGTGGGGACTTTGCTTCAATTCGGTTAAGGGTCCTGGTGAGAAATCTCCCGCGCTTGCTCGTAACGATTCAAAGAAACTATTATAAGCTTTCGTACTTCCGGTCGGGCTGATTACCGAATTGAAGCGGCTTCGAGACATGGTTCTCGTGAAACCTTATAGTCTTACGTTTCCCTTAAGGCCGGTGGGGACTTTGCTTCAATTCGGTTAAGGGTCCTGGTGAGAAATCTCCCGCCCTTGCTCGTACCGATTGAAATAAACTACAGTAAACTTTCATACTTCCGGTCGGGCTGTTTACCGAATTGAAGCGGCTTCGAGACATGGTTCTCGTGAAGCCTTATAGTCTGACGTTTCCCTTAAGGCCGGTGGGGACTTTGCTTCAATTCGGTTAAGGGTCCTGGTGAGAAATCTCCCGCCCTTGCTCGTCCCGATTGAAATAAACTACCATAAACTTTCATACTTCCGGTCGGGCTGTTTACCGAATTGAAGCGGCTTCGAGACATGGTTCTCGTGAAACCTTATAGTCTTACGTTTCCCTTAAGGCCGGTGCGAACTTTGCTTCAATTCGGTTAAGGGTCCTGGTGAGAAATCTCCCGCCCTTGCTCGTAACGATTCAAAGAAACTATCATAAGCTTTCATACTTCCGGTCGGGCTGATTACCGAATTGAAGCCGCTTCGAGACATGGTTCTCGTGAAACCTTATAGTCTTACGTTTCCCTTAAGGCCGGTGGGGACTTTGCTTCAATTCGGTTAAGGGTCCTGGTGAGAAATCTCCCGCCCTTGCTCGTACCGATTGAAATAAACTACAGTAAACTTTCATACTTCCGGTCGGGCTGTTTACCGAATTGAAGCGGCATCGAGACATGGTTCTCGTGAAACCTTATAGTCTTACGTTTCCCTTATGGCCGGTGGGGACTTTGCTTCAATTCGGTTAAGGGTCCTGGTGAGAAATCTCCCGCCCTTGCTCGTACCGATTCAAAGAAACTATCATAAGCTTTCATACTTCCGGTCGAGCTGATTACCGAATTGAAGCGGCTTCGAGACATGGTTCTCGTGAAACCTTATAGTCTTACGTTTCCCTTAAGGCCGGTGGGGACTTTGCTTCAATTCGGTTAAGGGTCCTGGTGAGAAATCTCCCGCCCTTGCTCGTACCGATTCAAAGAAACTATCATAAGCTTTCATACTTCCGGTCGGGCTGTTAACCAAATTGAAGCGGCCTCGCGACATGGTTCACGTGAAACCTTATCGTCCTACGTTTCCCTTAAGGCCGGTGGGGACTTTGCTTCAATTCGGTTAAGGGTCCTGGTGAGAAATCTCCCGCCCTTGCTCGTACCGATTGAAATAAACTACAATAACCTTTCATACTTCCGGTCGGGCTGTTTACCGAATTGAAGCGGCTTCGAGACATGGTTCTCGTGAAACCTTATAGTCTTACGTTTCCCTTAAGGCCGGTGGGGACTTTGCTTCAATTCGGTTAAGGGTCCTGGTGAGAAATCTCCCGCGCTTGCTCGTAACGATTCAAAGAAACTATTATAAGCTTTCATACTTCCGGTCGGGCTGATTACCGAATTGAAGCGGCTTCGAGACATGGTTCTCGTGAAACCTTATAGTCTTACGTTTCCTTTAAGGCCGGTGGGGACTTTGCTTCAATTCGGTTAAGGGTCCTGGTGAGAAATCTCCCGCCCTTGCTCGTACCGATTGAAATAAACTACAGTAAACTTTCATACTTCCGGTCGGGCTGTTTACCGAATTGAAGCGGCTTCGAGACATGGTTCTCGTGAAGCCTTATAATCTGACGTTTCCCTTAAGGCCGGTGGGGACTTTGCTTCAATTCGGTTAAGGGTCCTGGTGAGAAATCTCCCGCCCTTGCTCATACCGATTCAAATAAACTACCATAAACTTTCATACTTCCGGTCGGGCTGTTTACCGAATTGAAGCGGCCTCGCGACATGGTTCACGTGAAACCTTATCGTCTTACGTATCCCGTAAGACCGGTGCGAACTTTGCTTCAATTCGGTTAAGGGTCCTGGTGAGAAATCTCCCGCCCTTGCTCGTACCGATTGAAAGAAACTACAATAACCTTTCATACTTCCGGTCGGGCTGTTTACCGAATTGAAGCGGCTTCGAGACATGGTTCTCGTGAAACCTTATAGTCTTACGTTTCTCGTAAGACCGGTGCGAACTTTGCTTCAATTCGGTTAAGGGTCCTGGTGAGAAATCTCCCGCCCTTGCTCGTAACGATTCAAAGAAACTATCATAAGCTTTCATACTTCCGGTCGGGCTGATTACCGAATTGAAGCCGCTTCGAGACATGGTTCTCGTGAAACCTTATAGTCTTACGTTTCCCTTAAGGCCGGTGGGGACTTTGCTTCAATTCGGTTAAGGGTCCTGGTGAGAAATCTCCCGCCCTTGCTCGTACCGATTGAAATAAACTACAGTAAACTTTCATACTTCCGGTCGGGCTGTTTACCGAATTGAAGCGGCTTCGAGACATGGTTCTCGTGAAACCTTATAGTCTTACGTTTCCCTTATGGCCGGTGGGGACTTTGCTTCAATTCGGTTAAGGGTCCTGGTGAGAAATCTCCCGCCCTTGCTCGTACCGATTCAAAGAAACTATCATAAGCTTTCATACTTCCGGTCGAGCGATTACCGAATTGAAGCGGCTTCGAGACATGGTTCTCGTGAAACCTTATAGTCTTACGTTTCCCTTAAGGCCGGTGGGGACTTTGCTTCAATTCGGTTAAGGGTCCTGGTGAGAAATCTCCCGCCCTTGCTCGTACCGATTCAAAGAAACTATCATAAGCTTTCATACTTCCGGTCGGGCTGTTAACCAAATTGAAGCGGCCTCGCGACATGGTTCACGTGAAACCTTATCGTCCTACGTTTCCCTTAAGGCCGGTGGGGACTTTGCTTCAATTCGGTTAAGGGTCCTGGTGAGAAATCTCCCGCCCTTGCTCGTACCGATTGAAATAAACTACAATAACCTTTCATACTTCCGGTCGGGCTGTTTACCGAATTGAAGCGGCTTCGAGACATGGTTCTCGTGAAACCTTATAGTCTTACGTTTCCCTTAAGGCCGGTGGGGACTTTGCTTCAATTCGGTTAAGGGTCCTGGTGAGAAATCTCCCGCCCTTGCTCGTAACGATTCAAAGAAACTATTATAAGCTTTCATACTTCCGGTCGGGCTGATTACCGAATTGAAGCGGCTTCGAGACATGGTTCTCGTGAAACCTTATAGTCTTACGTTTCCCTTAAGGCCGGTGGGGACTTTGCTTCAATTCGGTTAAGGGTCCTGGTGAGAAATCTCCCGCCCTTGCTCGTACCGATTGAAATAAACTACAGTAAACTTTCATACTTCCGGTCGGGCTGTTTACCGAATTGAAGCGGCTTCGAGACATGGTTCTCGTGAAACCTTATCGTCTTACGTATCCCGTAAGACCGGTGCGAACTTTGCTTCAATTCGGTTAAGGGTCCTGGTGAGAAATCTCCCGCCCTTGCTCATACCGATTCAAATAAACTACCATAAACTTTCATACTTCCGGTCGGGCTGTTTACCGAATTGAAGCGGCCTCGCGATATGGTTCACGTGAAACCTTATAGTCTTACGTTTCCCTTAAGGCCGGTGCGAACTTTGCTTCAATTCGGTTAAGGGTCCTGGTGAGAAATCTCCCGCCCTTGCTCATACCGATTCAAATAAACTACCATAAACTTTCATACTTCCGGTCGGGCTGTTTACCGAATTGAAGCGGCCTCGCGACATGGTTCACGTGAAACCTTATCGTCTTACGTATCCCGTAAGACCGGTGCGAACTTTGCTTCAATTCGGTTAAGGGTCCTGGTGAGAAATCTCCCGCCCTTGCTCGTACCGATTGAAATAAACTACCATAAACTTTCATACTTCCGGTCGGGCTGTTTACCGAATTGAAGCGGCTTCGAGACATGGTTCTGGTGAAACCTTATAGTCTTACGTTTCCCTTAAGACCGGTGCGAACTTTGCTTCAATTCGGTTAAGGGTCCTGGTGAGAAATCTCCCGCCCTTGCTCATACCGATTCAAATAAACTACCATAAACTTTCATACTTCCGGTCGGGCTGTTTACCGAATTGAAGCGGCCTCGCGACATGGTTCACGTGAAACCTTATCGTCTTACGTATCCCGTAAGACCGGTGCGAACTTTGCTTCAATTCGGTTAAGGGTCCTGGTGAGAAATCTCCCGCCCTTGCTCGTACCGATTCAAATAAACTACCATAAACTTTCATACTTCCGGTCGGGCTGTTTACCGAATTGAAGCGGCCTCGCGACATGGTTCACGTGAAACCTTATCGTCTTACGTATCCCGTAAGACCGGTGCGAACTTTGCTTCAATTCGGTTAAGGGTCCTGGTGAGAAATCTCCCGCCCTTGCTCGTAACGATTCAAAGAAACTATTATAAGCTTTCATACTTCCGGTCGGGCTGATTACCGAATTGAAGCGGCTTCGAGACATGGTTCTCGTGAAACCTTATAGTCTTACGTTTCCCTTAAGGCCGGTGGGGACTTTGCTTCAATTCGGTTAAGGGTCCTGGTGAGAAATCTCCCGCCCTTGCTCGTACCGATTGAAATAAACTACAGTAAACTTTCATACTTCCGGTCGGGCTGTTTACCGAATTGAAGCGGCTTCGAGACATGGTTCTCGTGAAACCTTATAGTCTTACGTTTCCCTTATGGCCGGTGGGGACTTTGCTTCAATTCGGTTAAGGGTCCTGGTGAGAAATCTCCCGCCCTTGCTCGTACCGATTCAAAGAAACTACCATAAGCTTTCATACTTCCGGTCGAGCTGATTACCGAATTGAAGCGGCTTCGAGACATGGTTCTCGTGAAACCTTATAGTCTTACGTTTCCCTTAAGGCCGGTGGGGACTTTGCTTCAATTCGGTTAAGGGTCCTGGTGAGAAATCTCCCGCCCTTGCTCGTACCGATTCAAAGAAACTATCATAAGCTTTCATACTTCCGGTCGGGCTGTTAACCAAATTGAAGCGGCCTCGCGACATGGTTCACCTGAAACCTTATCGTCCTACGTTTCCCTTAAGGCCGGTGGGGACTTTGCTTCAATTCGGTTAAGGGTCCTGGTGAGAAATCTCCCGCCCTTGCTCGTACCGATTCAAAGAAACTATCATAAGCTTTCATACTTCCGGTCGAGCTGATTACCGAATTGAAGCGGCTTCGAGACATCGTTCTCGTGAAGCCTTATAGTCTGACGTTTCCCTTAAGGCCGGTGGGGACTTTGCTTCAATTTGGTTAAGGGTCCTGGTGAGAAATCTCCCGCCCTTGCTCGTACCGATTCAAAGAAACTATCATAAGCTTTCATACTTCCGGTCGAGCTGATTACCGAATTGAAGCGGCTTCGAGACATGGTTCTCGTGAAACCTTATAGTCTTACGTTTCCCTTAAGGCCGGTGCGAACTTTGCTTCAATTCGGTTAAGGGTCCTGGTGAGAAATCTCCCGCCCTTGCTCATACCGATTCAAATAAACTACCATAAACTTTCATACTTCCGGTCGGGCTGTTTACCGAATTGAAGCGGCCTCGCGACATGGTTCACGTGAAACCTTATCGTCTTACATATCCCGTAAGACCGGTGCGAACTTTGCTTCAATTCGGTTAAGGGTCCTGGTGAGAAATCTCCCGCCCTTGCTCGTACCGATTGAAATAAACTACAGTAAACTTTCATACTTCCGGTCGGGCTGTTTACCGAATTGAAGCGGCTTCGAGACATGGTTCTCGTGAAGCCTTATAGTCTGACGTTTCCCTTAAGGCCGGTGGGGACTTTGCTTCAATTCGGTTAAGGGTCCTGGTGAGAAATCTCCCGCCCTTGCTCGTACCGATTGAAATAAACTACCATAAACTTTCATACTTCCGGTCGGGCTGTTCACCGAATTGAAGCGGCTTCGAGACATGGTTCTCGTGAAACCTTATAGTCTTACGTTTCCCTTAAGGCCGGTGGGGACTTTGCTTCAATTCGGTTAAGGGTCCTGGTGAGAAATCTCCCGCCCTTGCTCGTACCGATTCAAAGAAACTATCATAAGCTTTCATACTTCCGGTCGAGCTGATTACCGAATTGAAGCGGCTTCGAGACATGGTTCTCGTGAAACCTTATAGTCTTACGTTTCCCTTAAGGCCGGTGGGGACTTTGCTTCAATTCGGTTAAGGGTCCTGGTGAGAAATCTCCCACCCTTGCTCGTACCGATTCAAAGAAACTATTATAAGCTTTCATACTTCCGGTCGGGCTGATTACCGAATTGAAGCGGCTTCGAGACATGGTTCTCGTGAAACCTTATAGTCTTACGTTTCCCTTAAGGCCGGTGGGGACTTTGCTTCAATTCGGTTAAGGGTCCTGGTGAGAAATCTCCCGCCCTTGCTCGTACCGATTGAAATAAACTACAGTAAACTTTCATACTTCCGGTCGGGCTGTTTACCGAATTGAAGCGGCTTCGAGACATGGTTCTCGTGAAACCTTATAGTCTTACGTTTCCCTTATGGCCGGTGGGGACTTTGCTTCAATTCGGTTAAGGGTCCTGGTGAGAAATCTCCCGCCCTTGCTCGTACCGATTCAAAGAAACTACCATAAGCTTTCATACTTCCGGTCGAGCTGATTACCGAATTGAAGCGGCTTCGAGACATGGTTCTCGTGAAACCTTA